>JAZKJV010009178.1:0-564004 GCA_037367405.1 Ottelia alismoides
TCTAAGAAGTCTGGCTCAATCTGATCTGGCTCGGTGTTGGAAGTGGCTGGATCTTTCTCTGTGATAGCTGCCACCAAGTTGTTCAGCTCTTGAGTCGGATCATCAAAAGTCTCATGCAATCGGCAAAAGCCTCGTCCGACAAGTCATCCTCATCTTCCGATTGTCCTAAGAGGGAAGGACTGACAGGCCCAACTGGGCCTCTAAGTCATCGAAGATGTAGGGCGATGCAGGTTCTGGAGCTTTACTCGTTCCTGACGACCTCACAAACTGACTCATGCACTGGATCATCTCCGGAAGGGATGGACCCATCGGTGCTGGCTGGGTTCTGTCTCCATGGCCCAACTGTGTCTTCATGCTCGCATTCTGCTTCGGTTGAAGAGTACTCGGTGCTGGATTCGGAATCTGGTCTCTGCCATCTTGTCTGCTTTATCTCGAGTTCCTCATCTCTGCCTGGAGTTTGGAACTGGATCTTCCCGATCTTATAATCAAACAAGGACCCTGCTGTTCTGGGAAGGGCCTGCCTAAGATGATCTGGGAGTCTCTCCAATTACGAGAGGTCTCCATATCTAGGACATCGCCTAAACCCCGGGTCCGACTCCTTCACGTCACACCCGAGACCCTCGCCGGAGCTAACCGCATCGGGATCCGCACTCCTGATTTCCCTACCCACGCACTTCTTTCCGGATCATCCCCAGTATAAAGCCGAGCTCCGCCTCCTTCATTGATCATCTTTGGCTCATTCGCTCCATCCCCCGTGACCTCCAGTGCTCGAGCGTGAGTGACAGCTCGCTCCAGGTGCTGTCGCAGCAAGGAGAGGGCCGGATACCACTGATCCGGCGAGTAGCTCCGCCGTAGCTCCGCCACTGGTGCGAGCTCCGAGCCTCGGGCCCAGACGTCCCTCGAGGCTACGATCGGGAGCTTCCCCAGCTCTAGCCCAGTCTATTCATCCACCCAGGTAGCCCCGTAGCTCCCCTATTTAGTCTAATTTCCGATTAGCCCCAAAATAGCGCCGCCATTGATTTTGGCTGATTCCGACCGCCTCACCGCGGTTCGACCGAGTCGGAATCCTCCAACACCTCCGCCTTCCTTCCACGCACCTTCTCCGCCCTTCCGTTCAACCCAGCTCGCACAGGAGCAGGGGTTCGAATCCCTTCGCCGTCGCATCGCCGGGGTTCGCCCGCACCGACGCACCATTCACCTTCACGCCGCCTAACCGGGTCGAGGCACTTTGCCCTCGACCCGCGAAGCTTCTGAGCTGTTTTGCAGGATAAGCAGAGGCCATCTGAGGCCTCTCGACATCTAGCCAGGAGCTTCAGCTCCGCCACCCTCGTCGGCGCTCATCCGAGCTCGGCTGGGGCATCGGAGACCCACAGCAGCTGCGCACCTTCACGCCGGAGCTCCTCCGATATTCAGGCGCAGCAGAGGAGGCCGGAGGCGCCTTCACGAGGCCGGCGAAGTTCGCCGGCCATCAGTTCATCCAGCACCCTCGAGAGCCGTTGGATTGCCCTCTCGCTCCAGTTTTGATCAGCACCGTCCATCTCTGGAGCGCCCGTGGACGTCAGATCTGAGGAGACAGATCCAGGCCGTTAGATCCACACGTGTCCTGGCCTGGACCGTTGGATCGACCAGAGCAGAGCAGCGTTGAGAGCCGCCCCCACCTCGACCGTCCGATCGCCACGTGGCGGCCATCCGTCAGCTCCGGTTAATAAAGGGTAAATTACCCTTAGGCCCTTATCTTAGTTTTATTTCATTTGAGTCCTGTAAATATTTAAGCACGTTATTTAGTTTTAGGTTTATTTGCACAATGGACCCTGCACTTTAGAGTATTTGCTTATATAACCCCTGCCTGTGTGAGCCACGTGCTTCGTCACGTGTATTTTTGGGTTATTTGCATCATATGCCCTTGTAGTTCTGATTGTTCTGAAATGAAAGAATCTTTTTAGTATTTGCATTTATGCCCCTGTGAATGGTTTTATTCCGCATGTGCGTTTATTTGTGGGTAAATTGCAACTGAGGCCCTCGGACTTTTGGTACGTGTTACCAATTAGTCCCCGGACCTTATTTTTTATTACATATAGGTCCCTGAGTGCCCCAGGCACACGCCTCGCGCGTGTTTTGCTGGGTATTTTGCACCGGGACCCCAGAACTTTGGGTATTTGCATTTCAGTCCCTATGCACAGTACCCTCTTGTGGTTTTTGAGTAAAATATCAAATCACCTCCAAATTCGACGAAAATTTGACACATGGCTCCTGCCATGGTGTAGGATTTTTGAGGATTTCAGAGGACATTTTGAGTTTATTTGTTATTTTTAAAAATTCAAAAACTACATTTTTGCTACTGTCTAGATTGAAAATTCACAGAAAAAATATAAAAACTCCCCTAAAAATTCTATAAAAATTCGGTACTGTTTGTTTTGTGTTCCTTGATTTTCTAGCCAATTTTGGCTATTTTTCACTGATTAAAAACCTTAAAACCTTAAAAACGCCTAAAAACTCATAAAAATTCTATTAAATAATCTAAAAACCCAAAAACAATAATTTTGGTACTCAAATTTTCCTTGTTTTACCTAGTTTACAGGAAAAATACCTCCAGGCCCTTTGGAGGCCCTTAGATATTTTATCAAGGGCTTTTGGGCCTGGCTGGACAGTACCTTGCATTTTTGCTACTGTTTGATTTTTAGAAAATAAAACATACATCAGAAAAATTCCAAAATTCACCAAAAACATAAACAAATATTAAACACATAAAAATATTTTTGTTTGAATTTTTGCTTTATTTTTATTGCATTAAATAAATTGTTGAAGTGTGCTTATTTGTGTTCCTTTTATTTTCTTCACATATTCAAAATCCAAAAAAATATAAAAATAATTAAAAAACCACTAAAAATATTTTGTCTTTTATTTTATTTGTTTTTACTACTTCGTAGGCCTTCGGCCAACCCGTGCTCCTTGAGTTCGACCCTGGGTGCTATACCAGGTTAAACATATAGCAGGACCGCTTTATTCGTGCATGATTGATTTTTGATTTATTTAGTGGTCTGATATTTTTCTTGATATACATGGTCTGATTGCTCGGGTCACAACGACCCTATTTCTGTACCTCATACCCTAGCCTTCAGGCATGTTATCAGAAACTTATCCTAGGCCACCACGAGTCTACTCATGAAGCCTGGGAGCGATTTAATGACCTGTAGGGAAAGTGCCCCCACCAAGAGATACCGAAGACCAGCTTTGTCTATCCCTTTTTTGAGGGCTGAATGTAGAAAGTCAATGACTAGTAGATGTTGTATGTGGAGGATCTCTTTTCAATAAGGATGAAGATGTCGTATGGAATTTTTTTGAAGAAATGGACGAATGAGAGGCCGCATAATCTTCATCATGCGTATATCAGAGGCAACCTTTGGTCCACCAAAAGATAGTCCATACGGATGTAGCCCGTGAGGTAGAAAATGATGAGAGATCCAACCTCAATATCATCAGGGGCGATCTTTCAAAGGTTGACATCATCGAGAATAGGTCACAGGATCTTGAGCATCTCGCTATGATCGAACCAAGGACTCAAAATCTAGATAAACTAGACGAGATCACCAAGCAGTTGGAGCCACTGATTAGCACCATCAGCTGTGTTCAGTTGGCGACACCATCTTCAGAGACTTTTGTTGAGAAGAAGGACGAGCATTACTACCTCATCAGCCTCAGCCGAGTCAACAACCACCAGCCATTCAACACGTATACTATGTGCAGGCGCCTGAGATCGCTCCGTTGCAGCATTAGATGGTAGTTTACCAACCAGACTTCCTTCCCCTTTTGGATCCAGCATTTCCACCTCCACCACTGATTTGGGAAATCAATGGCGTATGGAGCAATGATGTAAAATTGACATGTCCTGCGGGGCAATATCAGCGTCAGCCACAGGCCAATCGGCCTTACCACCAACCGTAGGGTGGTCGTTGTGGTCAGTCCTTTCAACCTCAACCTTAATATCAGACTCACTTGTCTCCACAGTGTCAAGATAAATTGAGGCAATCCTTTTAGCCTCAGCTGCAGTACTGCCATCAACAGCCATATCATCAGTACACTGCTGGACATTAGCAGTATCCCCTCATTTATATACACAATATCCGCTTTATCCTCCTCCACAACACCATCATTAGTCCCAGCCTCAGTCCCCAACCATCAGCAACAACGTGGTCTGTATGCTGAAACTTCTGAGCCAAATCCTGTCAACCCTACCCTGGATTGCTTGTCCCAACTTGTAAAGGGTCTAGCAGAATTGACGAAGAAGCTTGATGACCTAACCACCACCAAAACTCCCATTCCGACACAGGTCGAAGCAAACCCCAATAATTTTAATGTAAAGAGCAAGAAGAATGTGATTCCTCATTTATGCATGTTGAGTCACATAATCATGATTTTGCTTTATCTAATGCTGTCACTCTCAGGAGAGGTAGGACGTTAGCTCTGTTTGCTACTCGCACTGGGGAGAATAATGCTATGACTAGTGAATCATCATCTTCTGCATCAACCACACCAGCTACAGGTACAATTGATGAAGAAGAAGGAGAAGCCATGCCAACTGCCATCCAACTCCTTCACTACTAACATAAACAACAAAAAAATCAGAAAATTCAAAAAGACTAAAATGACGTTCGTAGTCAATGTGACATCATGCCAACCACATAGGAGCCAACAGCAACAACCAATCCCATGCTCCCGACGGAGAGGAGACATAACGTTTTGCTTTTCCACCAGTAACAAAATCTTCATTTCTAGCATGAACACCTTTTTGTGATCCGGATGTACATAATTTTGTGGACAAGAATTTTGTTGTAAATAAGAACACTGCTTTTAAATTCAGTAATGTAAATATTCCTTTTCCAGGTGCATTGGAAAATTCCAAAAAAGTGCAAATGGAAAAAGTGCATTATCTAATACTAGTGTTTTGGGTATTATTCATAATTTGACTGTTGAAATTCCATTGATGAAAGCCAAGGAATACATGATTGCTGTAAAGAAAGGGTGAGAGAGGCATGTACAAACAAGCCTTGTCAACACGCAACAAAAGATGGCCATCAGGTATAGAAGCATGTCCTCACCATGGAAATAGTTGCAGCCATCATCAATTTCCCTCACAAAACGCTAAGCAAAGGAGAACCTTTGATCGGATGCGAGATATTTGACCAAGTCTTCAAGAAGACTCTTCTTGACAGTGGTTATTCCATAATTCTCTTACCCTCTTCATTACTACGAGAATTCAGGTTGGGTCCATTGAAGCAAACACACAGGATCCTGCAATTCGCAGATCGATCCGTCAAACGACCCCGATTTTTTTGAAAGATGTTGTGGTAAAGGTGCATGATATGTAGTTTCCCATCGATTTTGTTATCCTTAATATGGACACCCCTGCACCCTCACTCCAGACCCCCATTATCCTTGGATGGCCATTCTTGCGTATAGCAGAGGACTTAGTTGACTATGGGTCTGGCAAGGTCACGTTCAGCTCGAGCAATCATAGAGTTACAATAGACATGGTCAGCGAGACCAAAGTCATGTCTGATGGGAGTCATGCAACACCTCCTAAAGCAAACTGTGATTTTAATGTAGATACAAGAGATACACACCGTTCTCTGATTGACACTTGGACCCTAGAAATCCTCTCTCTTTAGGAGGACTGGGAAAGCAGAGTCGACACAAGCTCCGATGGCACATGTGAGACAAAATCAAATTTGTTGATGCATCTCTTTGGCACAAATGATTCATTCCAGCTCGAAAACGATGAATTCATTGTAGATATATTAGGTACATTGTTAGTTAAGCAACGAGTCATTGAGGAGAGCAGAACTACCTCTAAGTTTATGGCAGATCATCCTCTAACCAGTATAGTTTCCAAAGTTACCTAGAGGCAGGCTAGATCAGAACTTGAACTAAATCCACTTCTGGCAGGTCTTTAGTATGATTTCCTCATAGTTGCAGAGAACATGTATCCAATCATCATTAGAAGCAGGTAGACCTCGGATCAAGAATCTCAACTTCTCGAGATTCTAGAGAAAAACCACAAGGTACTTGGTTGGCATGTCTCAGACCTCCACGAGATAAATTCAGCTCTGTTCTCACACCACATTTTTATAGAAGAAGATGTCAAGTCGTCCTGAGAGTTTAAAAGAAGACTAAACCTAAATCTGCAGGACGTCATCATGAAAGAAATCACGAAATGATGTGACACAGGCTTCATTTATCCCATCTCCGATTCAAAATGGGCGAGCCATCTGCATGTTTTTCCATAAAAATCAGGGCTCACCATGGTTACAAATGATGGAGGAGAGGAGATCTCTACTCGAGCGCCAACATCCTTGAGTGTATATGTTGACTACTGCTGTATTGATGCAGCAACCAAGAAGGACCACTTCCCTCACCAAACATTGATAAAATATTGGAAAGACTAGCCCGTTCGGCACCTATACTTTCAGAAGATTGCCTATTCGATTGTACAATACACTAGCTACATTCCAGAGATGCATGCTCGTAGTTTTTGTTGACATGGTAGGCGGTTTTCTTGAGGTGTTTATCGACAATTTCTCCATCTTTGGTGACAGCTTCGATTTTTATCTTAAACACCTGGACCAAGTACTTCAGAAATGCCGTGAAGTCAACCTGGTGTTATAATGGGAAAAGAGCCATTTATTGGTCATAGAGGGCATTGTGCTAGGCCACATCATTTTCAAGCATGGCATGGAAGTCGACCCAGCAAAGGTGGATGTGATTGCCAATTTAGAGCCACCTCGTATAGTAAAAATGCAAGGTCATTTCTTAGGCTTGTGGGATTCTACAGGAGATTCATTCGTGACTTCAGTCGCATCACCCGACCTCTTACATAATTGCTGTGCAAGGAGACGGAATTCAATGTTGATTAACAAGTTCTCCTTTCATTCAATCAGCAGAAGGAGCTCATCACTCAAGCTCCAGTCCAACAACTGCTAGATTGGTCTATTCCTTTTGAGATCATGACGGATGTGTCATACTTTGCAGTTGGGTTTGTTCTAGGACAAAGGAAAGACAAAGCACCCAATCCCATTCACTATGCTAGCAAAACACTAGATGAGGCTCAAAGAAATTACACTGTGCTAGAAAAAAGATTTGCTGGCTATGGTATTTGCCTTTGAGAAGTTCAAATCCTATCTTATTAGATCAAAATTCACTATCTATACTAACAACTCTGTTATCAGATATTTACAACTTAAGAAGGATGCCAATCCTAGACTAATCAAATGGATCCTTCTCATCCAGGAGTTTGATTTGGAGATCAAGGACAAGCTTGTGGTTCAGAATGTAGTAGCAGATCACCTCTCAAGAATTGAGTACCAAGAGCATCCATTGAGCAGTGCACCCATCATAGGTACCTTTCCTGATGAGTCGATTCTAGTAGTGGATTCACTCCCTTGGTATGTCGATATTGTTAACTACCTCATCTCATGTGTCGTTCCATATGGTTGGATGAAGATTCAACAGGACAAATTCTTTTCAACTATCAACTTCAACCAAAGGGAAGAACCTGTCTTATTTAGGGAAGGAGCAGATTATTTGGCGCAAGAATATCCCTCAGGAGGAGCATCATAGTCTACTCGAGCATTGTCATTCACTCGAATATGGTGGGCACCACTATGGAGATAGAACGACAACGAAAATATTGCAGTGTGGCCTATGGTGGCCTAAACTATTTAAGGATGTCGCAGCATATGTCAAGCGTTGCATTGACTATCAGCGATTGAAAGGTACTCTTATAGATAAAGATTCAATCCCTAGAAGATCATTCAGATTGCAAATGTATTCGATGCTTGGGGAATCGACTTCATGGGACCCTTCCCTAACAGTCAGGGGTAAGAGCACATCCTTCTTTCCATTGATTATGTGAGTCGCTGGGTTGAAGCTATCCCTGCTCGAGCGACAAACAACCGTACAGTTCGTCGCCTCCTGACAAATACATCATCTTGCTATTCGAGATTCTAAAAGTACTGATATCAGACCGGGGTAGTCACTTCAATAATAGAGAGGTCAAGAAATTAACGAAGGAATACGACATTAAGCACTGAGTCGCATCTCCTTACCATCCTCAGACCAACGACATGGATGAATTATCAAACAGAGAAATAAAGACGATCCTCCAGAAGCTTGTAAAGCCATATTGGAAAATTTTGGTCCCAACTCTTGTACTCGGTCCATAGGGCATATAAAACCGCTTACAAGTCTCCTTTGGGAATATCACCCAAACGTCTTTTATATGGAAAGCCATGCCATCTGCAAGTGGAATTGATTCATAAATCATTGTGGACAGTCAATATTTGCAATTTGGACTCACAACAAGGTCGTCAAAGAAGAAAAGAAGATCTGAATAGGGTCATGGAATTTTGAGCCGATTCATATGATAACACATTTATGTACAAGGAGAAGGTTAAATGCTAGCATGACTGGCACATCAGACAAAAGACCTTCGAGACTGGACAGAAAGTTTGACTATTTGATGCAAAGATGAAGATCTTCCTAGGAAAATTAAAAAATAAATGGACATGGACATTCAGAGTTCAAGAAGTGAGTGACAATGGAAGCATTTTTATATCAGAATTATCTCCTGATGCACAATCATTTGTTGCCAACGGTCAGTTACTAAAGTCCTACCACGAGCATGACACTTTTCTGGTCGTTGTCGACTCTGTCAAATTAGTCTGCACTGAAGGAACATCCACAATCGTAGCAGCATCACAAGATTCAGATAATGTTACTAAAAAACTCTTCCTTTAAGTTTCCATATTTTCTTCTTTTCGTCTTTTCGTTTTCAATTTTCTTTATCTACCAAAAAAAGTGTGTCGCCCCTTGTTATCAGACTTATATACTTAGGACGTAGTTTGTCCTAAGTATAACGGGGGGGTGCACCTGGAGTTTGTTCATTCTTTGATCCCCTCTACAATCTCCTCTTTGTGTCTATACTTAGGGATATCTTACGTTAAGTATAGAGGGAGACAGTCCGTGTTGTGATTCGTTCATTCCCACCCTTTACCCTCCATGCCTTGTATACAATCTTCTATACTTAGGATTATCAGATCCTAACTATAGGAAGGACGATCGACTTCTCATTCATTTATTTCCTCATTCAATTAATTATTTTTTAGGACTTTTTGTACTCAGTACGAGTTATGTCTTCTCTTTGTCTCTCTGATCTACGAGGACAGAGCTCGAGCTAAGTATAGGTGGTTGTATATACTTTGTATATACATTAGTCATAACATATACTTTCATATTTTTAATAAGTATGACTAAATCACTATTTATATACAAACATGTACAATTCAATTAAATCACTTAACAAAAATGTGCATAGTATCCTGCAAACTATTTTATAAATACTAATTAATAAATAAGGTGAAATTGTTTTGTGAAATGTTTTAAAAAAGGTTTGAAAATCTATTTGAAAGATCTTTTAAGAACTGTTTGAAAACTATTTGGCAAAATGTTTTCAACCTTTGTAAATATAATGTGCTCGTAAACATTTCTTTTCTTTGTGTGGATAAATAATCTTTTGAAAAACTATTTGTAAATGTTTTGCAAAAATATTTGAAAAATCTATCTATATATATATATATATTGTTTGAAAAGCCTTTGCCAAATGATATTCAAAAAGGTGAAAATGTTTGTAAAAATTATTTGAAATTTTTTAGACTATAGTTTTCCAAGTTGTTTGTAAAATCATTTTGAAATATGTTTGAGGAATATATACATAGCACTAAAATTCTTTCTAGTATAATAATTGCATCTCCCTTGTAAATTCTTAAAAAAACCCAACTCTTGTAAATAATTAGATGCATCCCTGTGTAAATATTTGTACCTAGTTTTATTCCAAATCTTTTTTTTAAATCACAAAAATATGTGAAAAATCTTTTTCAAGAATTGCATAAAAATTCGCAAAAACATTTTTCAAAAATCCATAAAAAGTTCAAAACTTTGAAATTTGCATCATAAAAATATTTACTGCAATATAAATACCATTTGCATATCATTCGCATTTGTCGGAATGAGTTTGATAATTAAACTAGTCTTAACAAATCTAAAAATTTGAGCTTGGTTGGACCTTAAAGCTACCTAATAACAAGAACCTCATTGGAACTTGAATTGAGGTACTTCAAGTCTAGTTGACTTAATTCTTTGAGAATCGTTAGACTAGGTTCAATGGATTCTTGAATTCCTAAGTTGAGTGTTTCGGAGCACTCACACGACTCTTGTTGATAATGACCTAACTTGGACACCTTCACCTTTCACTTGGTTCAACTCAATAGGAGTGGTGAGGAGATTGGATTTTCCAGTATGAGACGTACACAAGTGGAAACATTTGTCATCATCTAGGTAGGGAAGTGCACCCCAACCCATCTAGTAGAAGATACAACTAAAGACAGGACAATGTGGGTTGCAATAATGCTTCAAAAGAGGGATAGTCTACTGCCTAAAGAGGAAAAACTCCTTATTTAAATGATGATGTATATAGTATTTCGAGAGAAAAAACTCCAAAAAAGTGGACAAGCCTGATTGAAAATAATATTTCTACAGGAGTGTACATATTTGTAAAGTAATTAAGCAAACATGAGATTCAAAGTCATATCATGTGAGCATGCGGCCAGATGACTTGTCTACACTAGTCAAGCATCCTAAGATAGGTAGCTACACTAGATACCATACATTCCCCCACCTTTTGAGCTCGTTGACACGTGAACTTAAAAGGGAATGCCTTACTCCTCGAGGAAAGAGTTGATGTATTGGAGAATCATTGGATTGTCATGTTGGAGAAGCCAGACTCTTTGTCATTTCGATTGGGAAGATCCACTGTCACATAGACTATACAAATAAGATTCATTATCATAAGGGTTTGCGTATGAGTTAAGTTATTCTGACCTAGCTTTTGAGGAGACTTGAGCAAAGTTTTGGGATTCTCGAGGGCTATTATGTTTCAAATCGTATTCCCAATAAGGTTCAGACCACACTAAAATTCCAAAGTTCCAATTTAAGCTCCAAACATTGATTTTCTAAAGACAAGTTTAAAGATTACTTTTAATCCATTTTCTTTCTTTTTCTTTTCTTTGTTTTTGTTTCTATGTACTTATTGCATAAATGTTTGCCAGGGACTAGCAAAGGCAAGTATGGGTGGTGATGAATCTCCATTTCATCACCTCCATTCTATCATTTTGGCCATAATAACCCTACCTAATGCATGTAAATAGCATTATTTCGTACATACTAACATTCATTATTTATTCAAATTACTGTATATACAATAATGTTTTTAATGCAAAAATTATATAATAAAGAAAGAAAAGAATAAAAGAACAAAAGATCAAAGGTATTTTATGACCCAAAACTCCGAGATCTAGGCATCTTGATGACTGGGTCGATAAGGAATAAAGTTGGGGAAGATAAGGGTTAATAATACATTAAAAATTCCATTTAATCTTTCGTCATTTATTCATTTTTAGACCTATTTTGTTTTCCACATTTTCTACCTAAAATAAAGAGACTTTGCACATAAATGTTTTGGATAATAATATATAGAAAAATACAAAATTTATTTCATATAAAAATGATATACAATGTACTTTCTACACAGAAAAAAAGCCAAAACCCAAACATTCCAGACCCATATCTCTAAAATAAAAACTCAAAATGTATCAAAATCACCTTTAAATATATATAACATTTAATAAGCAATATAATGAAGTTGGTTCCATATTTTTTGGAGTTAATATGTGAAAGTTTGGTTTTGGACCCTTATTATACTATATACCTGAATAAAATATTCATTCTTTTATTCTTTATTATTTTTATAACTTTACATTTTTTATAATTTTTAAAATATTATTTGTAGCATCTGTGCATATTAAAACTAGAATAAAACCATAAAGAAAGCATAAAAATAAAACAATGTACAAAAATACATAGGTAAAATACCAAATACTTATACATATATAATTTACACGCCTATTTATTTATGTGTACAAATAACTCAGAAAAATGTCATAAAAATATGGTTATGTACCTAAAATAAGTTATAAAAAATATAAAATAAGAGACTAAATAATAAAATCAAATTAAAAAATAAAAATAAAATGCATAACACAGAGATGAATATACATATAAATACACATTTAAAAATTAACTTACAATAAATAACATCAAAAAATAAATAAAAATCATATTAAATTACTAAAGAAAATAATAAAATTTTTATAATAAAAAATTAATAAAATCATTTACAATTTTTAATTAATAATTTTCAAATAAATGGAGCTCTTTTGTCATGCATCGGGCTGATGTGGCCCTATGGCCTTCTAAGGAATCTATTCCCTCGGTCAACTCCCCATCTTTCGTCTATCATTTGTCAAAAGTCCCGAGCAACCCACCTTCTTCAATTTTTCCTGGCCATCCGATTGATACTTCCACCTTGAGCTCTTCATGGATTCCATTGCCATAATGATCTTCCCCCACGACGGATCTTTAGATCCTTTTGATCTTCCTCGAGTGTGGTAATAATCCACGTCAAAGTCTGCCAGAAAACTTGTGTTCATAAATAGGTTGCCAGGTCCTCCTTCCCTTCTTGATCCCTCCTGGCGCCCCTGATCGAGTCTTGGCATTCGTGTGTGGACGTCAGGTGACAGTTGTGCCTTCCCCACACTTAGAGTACGTCGGAGCAAGAAGAGGAGGCGGTCTACGACTAGCATTAGCCGCCCTGCTCCTTGAGCCCCCTCTCAGGAGTAAGAGCTTATTTTCTTCTTGTTTTAGGTAGATTTTATTCCAGCATTTCCTTTCCTGTCCTTAAATTCGAGTTTTATTTGCTTTTTTAGCGTAGATTACCTATCCCCTCGTGGGAGATCTCGAGCTCCAACCTGATTTCACCATTATTTGAGTTGTCTTCGACCCCCTCATCATACACATTGTCTTATGCTATGCTTTCTCCATCATAATCAACCATCAAACCAACCGGATCGGGTCACGATCCACGAATCTAAGGTTCGACTCCGTCGCTCGTGGACCTTCACCATCCGCCTCCATTTTTTGGCAATCCAGTTTCATTTCCGATCGAAGAAAGTTGCTTCGATACATACATTTCCCCTTTGCAGGTCCCACGTGCAAAGGAGCCCATCTGGGCTTGGATCGACTTCTATAGAGGTTCAACATGTCGCTTGCTGACCTTGAACTTTTCTGACCTCTTTTCGATGTCCCAAGCCATTTTGTAGACCTCATCAGCTGCGGACGATCTCTTCGGAGATGTAGAGACAAACTCTATCATATGAGACCACCGGAGGAAGGAGAGATTGGTGATCGAAGGTAGGGACAATGGTTGTTCTTCCGATTCTTTGAAGAGAGCAGCAACCGTTCGATGGAACCCCCCGCTCCATATTGTACCAGAGGTGTCGGATTATCCATAGCTCAGAACGTTCGATCGAAACACGCGATGTAAACTCAGACGTCTAGATGCAAATGGGTATCAACCGTGTGGATGACACAACGTGTATAAGTGACCATCAGCCAGCAGTCCATCTCTGCACAAGAATGTGGTAATTTGCATACTTTACCCCATATTTTTTGTATTTATTTATTATTTCTATAAAAAATAGATAGTATAAATTAGTATGGACATTATGCATTGAATCCCTTGTTGTTTATTGATATTACAAATGGGTCCAATCTACGTCATTTCACGTGTTGTCCCACGTGAGGTGGTGAAATTGCAAGTATATCCTTGGCAGTTTCTGCATTTCTATTTGGTCCATTATTTTTTAATATATGTTGTATATTTCTAGGAAAATTGCATGTATGATCTCGATGTTCATTTTATTTGCAAATATACCCTTCCTAGTTCATGTAGTTTTGGTGCTTGGATTTCATTTATTGAAAATAACATCCATGCTCTAAAAATTATGCAAAAATAAGGTTAGATGCCTCAGAACATGTATTTTCTCGCCCATTTTTTGTTTTAGTATTTTGGGCATTTTAACTATTTATTAAAATTAAAATGAGCACGTTTGTGTCCCTATTTTATTCTAAATAGCAAAAGAAATAGAAAACATTTTGAAAAATTTCCAGAAAAATATATGTTGTCTATTTTAGTATTATTAACTCCAAAACAAAAATATCTTAAAATGGAAAAAGAAGAATACTAAAAATAAAAAATATCTAAAATCCTTGATAAAAATGTGAAAAATCACTAATAATTCCAAAAAATGTTTTTCTATTTCTAAATTTTGTTTATATTTTAATATATTATTAAAATTGAATTGAAGAATTTTGGATCTAATTTTCTATTTCTAATATTCATTTCAATCTCGTCTTGTTATTCCCTGATTTGGTTTATTTTTAACTATAAAAATGTCTATAACTTAGAAAAATTTCCCGAAAAATCACAAAAACATTACATATATATAAACCCCAAAACACTTTATTTTCTGTATTTTCATTATTTTTACTATTACTTACTATTATATTACTCTATATGGTATATATAGGCTTATATTGTTCATTATATATTAAAAAGAAAAAATATAAAAAAATTGAAAAATTGAAATAAAAAATATATATAGAATATATGTAAATTAAAAAAATAAAAAATATATATAACTAAAAATCCATAAAAAATATGTATATATAAAGGACATGTTTGTACATAATGTACATTGAATAGAAATAATCGTCGGCTACCAATTTTGCTCTCTATGTTCAACCTCTACACGCTTCCTTGTTATACACTTAGTTTTACAGAGAATAAAAATTTTTAACTCGGTATTTTTTCTATTTATTGCTTGACTTATATTGTGGGTTAATTATTGATTAATTGGGTTTTGTCTAAGGTCGCTTCGACGACTATCGATCCACCTTAGGGATTGACATGACTTCAGCTAAATCTCGGTTATCAATTGGTACAATTCCCACCGGAGGTTCTTGATGCTCAATTCTGGAGAGATAAACTGCCACCATGTTGAACTCTGGGTTTATATACAAATATAACTCCTGAAGGAGAAGGATCCATCTGATCAATCTGGGTTTTGCATCCTTCTTCTGTTGTAAATACCATAAATCAGAGTAGTAAGTGTAGATGGTGATTGTAGATCCAAGAAGATAGGATATTAAATTCTCAAGTGACAAAACCACATACAACAACTCTTTATCTATAAGAGTATAATTTCATCATGCTTTATCTAATGTCTTGCAAGTCTAGTGAATGGCACAGGGCACTTTGTCCTCCTTTGTCCTAACAATACTCCAACTGCAAATTCTGATGCATCCGTCATGACCTCAAAGGGTATATACCAATCCCATGGCTATAAGATGGGGGCTAGAGTGATTATCTCAGTTATCTGGTTGAAAGATATGAGAACCTATTAATCAAAATTATACTCGATATCCTTGCACAACAATTCAGTTAGAGATCGGGAGATGTGGCTGAAATCTCTAATGAATCATATGTAGAAACCCACAAGCCGCGGGAATGACGTCACATATCTAACATTCTGAGGTGTCTCATGATTGGCGATCATATCCACCTTCATTGGGTTGACTTTGATGCCATACTTGTAAATGACATGGTTCATTAGAATCCCTTCAATGACCATGAAGTGGCTCTTTTCCAAAGAGAATGCATGATAGACTTCTCGATATTTCTGAAGTACTCTGTCTAGGTACTTAAGATAAGAATCAAAGCTATCACTATGGACATAAAAGTTGCCCAAAAACACCTCGAGAAAACTACCAACCATATTAACGAAAACTGCAAACATGCACCTTTGGAACGTGGTAGGTTCATTGCATAGACCAAAGGGAATTCTCATGAAAGCATAGTTGTCAAATGTGCAAGTGAAGGTAGTCTTCTCTTGGCCCTTTGGGGTGATTGCCAATTGGTTGTACCCAGAATACCCATTTAAAAAGCATAAGAACACCTTGCCAACCAGTCATTCCAGAACTTGATCAATAAATGGAAAGGAAAATTGGTCTATTTTTGTTGCAGCATTGGGGCGGTAGTAATTAACATACACACATTAGGATGTTAGTACCTGAGTAGAAATCTCCTCTCCACTTTCAATTGTAACCACGACGAGCCCTGATTTCTTTGGAACTACATGTAGTGGCCTCACCCATTTGGAGTAGGAGATGGTATAAATAAAGCTAGTGTCACTCCATTTAATGATTTCCATCAAGATGAGGTCCTGCAAGTTAGGGTTCAGTCTTCGCTGAAATTCTTAGGATGACTTGGCATCATATTCGAAATAGATGTGGTGTGAATACACAGTAGGATTTATCCTGTGGAGTTTAGATATATGCCAACCAAGTACCTTGCAGTTTTTCTTTAGAACCTCAAGTAGTCGAGATTCCTGATACGGGGTTAGGCTACTGTTGTTGATGACCAGATACATGGTTTCTACATCCATGAGGAAAGCATACATGAGGCCTATCGGAAGTGACTTTAACTTTGGTTCTGATGTAGCTTGCCTGTTCGTCACGTCAGAAACTGAACTGGTTGGTAGATAATTTGCCATGTTTTCTGAGGTGCTGCTCATCTGAATCACTAGTGTCTCTGCTGACAATGTCTCAAACAAGTCATCAAGAAATTCATCATGTTTGTACAGGCACGAATCTTCTACCTTGAAAGGACCCAACAACAAGTAAGAATCTGTCTCCTAGTGACATCAGAGCATGTAAAGCTTGTGCTTTCTAGGTTATTCTCTGGAGCGAGGGTTTCCTGAACCCATGTGTCATTCAAAGAAAATTCTACACCCCTGATTTATCCAATAAAGTCAATCTTTCTAGATGGTTCTTCTTGAACTTTATCCAACAATACTTTTGGTTTACTAACCATATTCATTATTACTTTGTTGCTGCTCGAGCAGAATATGATCTTCCCAGGCCCGTAGTCAACCACAATCTCTACAATTCATTGGAATAGCCGACAAAAAATAATCAGGGTTTGAGTAATGGTGCAGAAATTCATTATCAAGGACCACAAAATTAACATGAAATTTCATGTCATGCACCACTACGATATTGTCCTCCAACATACCTTGGGGTCACTTGAAGGATCGATCGGCGAACTGAAGGATCATGTGTGCGTTGGCTTAAGTATTTCCAGCCCAAATTCATTGAGCATGAGGTTGATTGAAGAATTGCTATCAAGATGGGTTATCTCAAAGATCTAGTTAAAAATAACACATCTAATTAAAGTTGCTCCTTTGTCTAGCTTCTTATCGAGAAGAATGATTATTGCTGCAACTATATCCATGGTGAGGACGTGCTTTCAACTAGCTGGCGTTTTGTTATTGCGGTTCGACCGATGCTTGTTCGTGCATACTCCTTTCAAGCACTTCTTCACATCGGGCATGCATTCCATGGCTTTCAACAATGGTAATTCATAAATCAAGTTTTTCAAAATTTCCATAACACCTGGATCCGATAATGTAATTTTTTGTTTGGTATTTTTTTGGATTTTTAAATTGCAACAAGAAAAGGAATATGTATAGAAATGAAATTAAAGGTATTGTTCTTATTTACATTAATATTCATGTCTAAAATATTTTGTGTAATCATCTTGTATAAAGGTGTACATTGACATCCAAAAACTATGTTCTCCGCTCCGTCATCTGGCACTACGTCTGTTGCAGTGGCTTGCTCCTCCATGGCTGGCACAACTTCACTTTGACTGCAATTATTTTTTTGGTCTTCATCATTTTTATGATTTTTTAGTGCGTGGTGACTTGTAGCTGGTGTGTCTCCTTCTACTTGCTTACCTGAACCTGTAGTGGGCGCGACTGATGCAGAAAACAACAATTCACCAATTCAAGCTATATTCTTCCCTCTGATAATGGAAGATAGAGGCAAGGTCCTACCGCTCTTATGAGTAACAAAATTAGACAAAACAAAACAAAATCATCTAACTCTATTGGCACAGACATGACTTCACATTGTACCCGCTCTTTTCGCTTGAATATATTAGGGTTGGCTTCGACCAGGGCCAAAATTGGTGTTTTGGTGGTCTTCAGCTCATCCGGCTTCTAATTCATCTATGCTAATCCCTTTATTAACTGAGCCAGGCAATCAAGGCTCGAGTTCACAGGAACCTCCTTGGAAGGTTCAACGTACTAACCACGCTATGGCTTATGGTATGTAGGATGAGATGGTGCTGTTGATGTTTTTGTTGAGGTAGAGGAAGCTGATACTAATTCTGGTAGTAAGGAGGATATCGCTGGTGTGGCACAACTGCATGCTGATGATACGACTGTGGTTGGTGGTACTGTAGCTGCTGGTATAACGAGTTCGAGATAACCAATGTTAAAGTGCACGGATTATCGTTCACTTAAATAAATGTGTGTCGTTTCGTTGTAGGCTGGCAATCAGAATCGGTCAAGAAATAACCACAATAATATTTAATTAATTTATCAATGTGATTTTATGTTTATTTTACTTGGCCAAGTCCCAAGGTCGAAAACAAGGAGGCAAAGGAACAAACTAGAATTTTTCTGTCAAAGTTCTTGTTTGGTTTTCAAGGCGGTCTTTTTTGTAATTTTTATGCAATTTTATGTTGCAAAATGCAATTTTACCCAATTTTAAGGACGAGAATGAATTAATCAAACGATGTCTGAAAAATATGAAAGTTGGCCACGATGACAAGAATGATGAAATGAGTGTACTGTAATTTTTTGGAATTTTTGTTGCAAATATAATTTTTTTATGAATTTTTAATGAAATAAAATGAATTTCAATAATTATGTGTAATAAATATGAAAACAAATTTATTTTAAGGGATAAAATTATCCAAGTTCTATCACTAGGTGTGATTTCAGAAAAATCCTAAACCTCAAAATACATGATTTAATACCTATTAAAAATTAAATAATGAAATATGAAAAATGATTTTTGAAGTCAAATGATGCACGCAAATACAATTCTTTTTGGGCATGATGTAACATACAATTAATTCTACAATCTGTAAATTTTTGGCAATTTTTAAAGAAAAAGTTAATTACTTAGGAATTTCATAGCACAAAATGGACAAAATATGCAATTTTCCACAAACAAAATTAATTAATAATTTACCACTGAAAATTCCTAACATATGCCAAGATGTAGAGAATTAATTGACTAACATCATGTTATTTTTTTAAAGATGAAATGATGCGAAACAGCAGTTTAAAATTGAGGGGGAACACAGGGTAACAACTCAATATTACAATAATTAAAAATAAAACAAAAATACAATGAGGGGATATATTGTAATTACCAAATTTCTGGGGGGGTCTGCTGTAAAATCACCAGCAATCATGTGGCAAACACGTGACCCCTGATTGGAGGACTTCTGGGGCAAATCAGAGGAAATCCGAGGGCTCTTCTGCTTTTTTTCCATCGGTCACATGCAAAGCACGTGGCCTTGGGGGAGGTGGGCTTTAGCATAAATGAGTAGATCTTCAGGGGTGCCATTGCAAGTTGTCCCTTCCTATCACGTGCCTCACACGCGGGGAGGGTCTCGGGACCTGTGCCCAGTGGTTGCGGCGGGGCGAGAGGGGTGGTGCTGGTGAAGCACTTGCTGGAGATCCGGTTGGGTCGGTGAAGGCTGGGGGTGGTTCTCATGCTGGTGAAGAGCTCGTGGACGATGATCGGAGCGGCGGATGGCTCGGTCGGAGGAGACACTGGTGTGTGAGGCCTTGTTGATGATGAAGTCGATGGTGGAAGCGCAACGAGCCGACGAGGTTTGGTGGCTTGAGGGACCACTGGAGCTTGTTGCGTTGATAAAGAGGCAAAGCTAAGCATGAGCGCTGGAGGAGTCTCGAGTTATTTCTAGACTTCAGGTGCAACTGGTAGGTTGTGGTTGGATAGGGAAGGTGTGGGGACGACGAAGTCGATGAAGGTGGATGTTGGTGTTGTCAGATATGAACGTTGTTGTGAACATAGACTCTACAGCAGTGCCGGAGAAGGCAGACGTGCGGAGGAGCACGTCGCAACGAGGCAGAGAGGTAACTTGGATCTCATCGAAGGGGGAGGACTGGGCTGTCACCGCGGACCTCGCCAAATTGAAGTCGGTGGATGTCTGGCTGCGTTGTCGGATAGCGGGTAGTGGAGTCGAAGACGATGACAGGAGCAACTGATGAATATGGGAGCATTGTTGAAGTTAAACGTCGAAGGACATCATTGGAGATTGTGAAGGCAATGGTTGTCGATGGAGATATGGATGTCGTTGGGCTAAACGACGGAGGTCGTAGCAGAGCAGCGAGGGTCGTCGAAGATCACTGCTGCAATGAGGGAGGCTTCCCTCGGATCTTGCTAGCTGGAGAAGGAGACGTTGTCACCCTTGACCTCATCGCAGTGGTGAATCAGCAGATGGGTGATGAGGGGCCAACGGTCATGATTTTATAGGACGAGGAGCATCACCAAAGATGGCAGGAGATCGGGTAGGGATCTGATGGGATTTTGGACGAGGTATGATGGGATTCGACGAGGGCGAGATGGGAGGACAAAGGAGATCACGGAAGCGGCCATGATTTACGGAGATGACCGGGATGGGCGGTGCCTTTTAGAGATGGCGGCGAAGCAAAAGAGTAAGGGACGGTGCGGATTTGGAAAGAGGAAGATGACGGTCTGAGGGCCAACCGATCGGCCGAGATCGGACGGCCCAAGACGTGACACATGGAGGCGAGTGGGCGGGTGGATAAGGCACGTGCAGGGTACGTGCGTGGAGGTGACAGGTACGATGCACGTGTGGTGCTATAATTTTTCCAATAAAAATGAAAATAAATAAGGCCCATAATTGGGTGACACGTGGCGGCTCCAGGAGCAGCCACGTGTCAGCCCCACAAAATCAGAGAATAAATAACTTAAAAAATAATAAACGACCTCGTATCGAAAAAGTTTCTTAACAAAAATTGCTTGTCTTAAAGAGATCTACAACTTTTATGAAGGGATCAAAATCGAAATCGATCATTTGTGAAAAGTGATATTTTTGGGGTATCCCATGTACATAGAATACCTTGATTTTGGATTTTATAATTTTTTATCATTTTTAAACCAGATAAAAATACGGAAAAAATAGGATAAAATTATAGATAAATATTACACATTAATCTAATTTTTTGGTTTTTATTAATTAATAAAAAGAAGGAAAAAAATAAAAGACAAAAATCACAATTTTTTGTACAGATAGTTAGTGAAGACTCAGATTCAATCAGTTTCTTTGATTTCAAGCTCAATTTGGATTTGGAGTTTTGCGCATTTTAATAAATTTCATCAAAGAAGACAAATGAAAAAGAAATAAAATAAAATGACTCAATTATGTACATAAAAATAGGTCAAGAACCGCTAAAATACAAAATTTACAAAAGAGGCCCAAATCACAACTTTACATATGAGATCTGATTCACTTGAACTTGGTCTTATTTTTAAGGTAATTGAATGTGCATTAGTTCAAAAGTGAGTAGGATAAAAACAGAAACTGGATGAGGAAGATATGAGGGTTTTAGACCGAAATCCTACAACTAGTGTTTGGGTTTTGGTCTGCTTATTTGGGTTAGTGATTTTTTTCTATTTTTCATTTGTTATTGTTAGTGATATGTACATAGTGGAGGTGGTTTTGGGTCAATTGGAGTTAGCACGAATGAGTTAAAAATCAAAGAAGTTAGGTCAATTTTGGCTAGGATTTTGGCTTATTATTTTGTGCGAAAATAAGTGATAAAAATGCAATTCTTATAAAAAAAATGCATGAATGCTAATTATGCAGAATTAATGAAGAAATGCAATGATTTTGAGAGCTTTGAGCTTAATTAATCAGTTTTAGAGCGATGAATCTAAGATTCATCATCCCCCTATACTTAAACCATGCTCGTCCTGAGCATCAAAAGAAATGCCATGAAATCAAATGAGATTGGGTTTCCATACCAAGACCATGAGCTGAAGGTGAAAATGAAACTACACTCGACTTTTGGAGTATTAGTTTGGCGGAACTTCTGTGAGACTTAGAATTTTAAGATCAACAACATTCATGTTCTACACATCATTGTTACAGTTTCGGCTCCGAAATCATCTTAGATCAATCCTCTTCCAAATCATACCCTATGAACATTGAACAATCGACTCATGTGTGTGAAAGATTTTAGCTCTTCCCATCCAGAATGTCGGACTACCATGCAAACCTCCTCTCCAGTAACTCGTCTTCGGGGAGTCAGGTATTTCCTTCTAAGGTCTGTCGTGTTGTGTTCACAATCGAAATGCTGGAGAAGTTAGAAGAAGGAGAAAAGAACTGGAGGGTGGACAGTGTAGTCACCTCTCTTGTGAAGATGGCTTGTGTAGCCGAGTCTACACCAAGATTTGTTGGTTTTCTTGAAGCTTGGACCTTTTTGGTCAGATATTTAATTGGTAGTGGCTTCTTTGTATTTGTATTTTTGGTTGTTCTGCTTGGATCTTATTGTACCCCTGTGGATATAGAATATTTTTTTCCGTACATGTTTTGGGGTCTTAGAAAAAAATGTTCCCAGCCGTCCATCCCTTTTCCGAAGATTTATTTCAACCCGTACCCGTATTTCCACGCTACCAGAAAAGAAAATCACACAGTCTTCCAACATCTCCTCAGAGTTGAGCTAAGTGCATAGTGCGAGAATACAAATTAATTCCTTATTCCAGAGTTCTACCTAGAATTAATAGACCAGTTTAGACACTAAGAGTCAAACGTTGCACATTGTCCCGTGGAACTCGAAGAATTAAGTCATAGACCTGAAGCATATAAAATCCCATTTGATGGTGATGTTCCTCTGAAAATTGGGTGGATTAAGGTCAAGTACATATCACTCCTGGTTTCTTCTCATAAATAGGTTCGGAACTGAAGGAATTTTCACAAATACAAATGAATGTAATGCTCGATGAACTGCAGGTGTGTGAAATGCATACACGTTTTTTTTTACTTTTGATTTTATTGATGCAGAAATGAATAGGAAGCCATTTTTTTCCAAAAAGTTTGTGTTGGACACAGTCAGTGTTAGTAGAAAAACTCTTTTTTTCTTTTTATTATTTTTTTATTATTTTTTGTTTTTTCTCAAGTTAATTACCCATCCCGTAGATACATACAGACTTACGCAAAAGTACGATATATGAGTAAAATATATACATAGTATATAAACATACCCCCCTATACTTAGCGAGTGTTGTGTCCTCATAGCACAAGAAGCGTAAGGAATACATAGCTCGGGCTTTGCGTAATAGAGTAAAAAAGAAAAAGAAAAAGATAGATCGGTCCTCCCCCTATACTTAGGCTGTGAACAATCTAAGTATAGAAGAAGAGCAAAAATTAAGTGGTTGGGATATGTGAATGAGGATAGTATATACAACTAGGCATCGGTTCCCACTATACTTAGGCTCTGGTCAGCCTAATTAAGGAAGAAGGGTGGAAATGAGGCGATCATGAGATGAGGAGAATGATATGTACAGATGGCATCGGTCCCCCCTGTACTTAGGCCTTAGCCTAAGTAGAGGAAGAATATGTACAAGGAGACCGATGTGGTCCGGAGGGAGGGTGGGTAGCCAATTATTAAGGTAGTTTTTGGTCGATCTTTTTGTGAGCATGTGGTGGGATATCGTAATGATGAGAAGGAGATGAAGCATATGATTCCCAACTATTATCAATGTTATCCTCAGAGAAATCATGTTGGATAGTAGATGAAGCGCTCGAGTCAGATGAAAGATAACCATCATCAAAATTATCCTCAGAGGAATAGTATTTGAAAGTGTACACACTCCAGATATTCTGGCCTTTTAGTTTCTTCTGTTGTTTTCTCAGAATTTGTTCCTTCTTGGGATCATGTGATTTGTCCTCGGATGTATACTCTGAAGCACCAGTCTCAGTCAGCTCATAAGAAACTATTCCAGTATATGATGAGACCGGGAGAATCGACTTTGGATGAATAATAGTGATGAATGGGAGTTGTTCAACTGGAATCGAAGTTTGGATCCTTGCGAAGATATGGTTTTAGAGCTGCTGAGCAGACCTCACTCATGTAGATTACCTTCTCCGGACCTGATGAGGGATCATCAGATGATTCCTCTTCCGGAAGGTCAAAGGTGACTTTCTTTTTCAATTAAGGAGCAGTCATTTTGTTTCGTGAAGTTGTTGGTCCACGTGAGTCTCTAGATAAATAACCATCGGAATTCTTCTCCTTGGTCGGTGTTCGTCCCGCATGTTTGTTCTTAGTTTTCTTGATGTAGGTGCACTCCTGAGTTGGATTGATTTGTTCAAGGTAGTTAGAGTAGGTTGTCAGGGTGCACCCATGCATAAGTCTCAGGATCATATGAGTCATCTATTCGATTTTCCATGGTGAGAGCAGCCGGGAATGGAACGGGAGGGAGAATCTCTGCACCAATAGTCTCATCAACAACCGCTATCTCAGGTGTAGCCACGGGGTAGGGCTCTTCTACCGCTTGATGGTTACGATTGTCGAGGACTTTGTGGGTTGCCTCAAAAAATCATAGTTCCTCAAAGACTAGGTGAGATCGAACTGCTTCCAATGCTGTAAAATTGAATTCCCGAGTCACACACTCAATAATTGCCTTAGACCATGCTAAAATGGCTTTCTGAGTATAATTGGAGACTAGGTGAATTCTCTTTGATGCTAAATATCAATGATCATGAAATATATTTTGAGCGGAGCTCTTTGGAAAGTAATGATTATAGAAATGGTTCCTCTTGGCTGCTTTATTGATTGGTCATCAATTTGAACGATCTCTCGTATATTCTTGATAGGTCCGAGTTTGAGCTCATGAAATACAGAGGTCGTGAGGATATTAATTGGTGAGTCGTCATCAATTCGAGCATGAGTAAAAATTGTGTCTTTGATTACACAGTCAAATCCGTACAACCACTTCACTATGCGGTTCTTGGTTTTTCACCTCAACACCAAGGAGGAGACCATTGATAAGATATGTCTTTCAGTCTTTGTTCTTATCCTGTCCGACTTTTTCATCATTAACTTGTCCATTACAAATCCTTTAAGGTCGGAGAAGTGTTCAATGGCCTGTACAAAGGGAAGTTCGAAAAATCAATATTTTCTCCAGTGCCTCCCGTAAAGCAGGATCCAAATTCTTCAGATCTTCTTCAGTTTCAATTTTTATGTAATTTTCTGGATTTTCTATTTTTGGTTGTTTTTTAATATTACAATTTTTTGGTATTTTATGTGTGATGTGGTGATGTGGTGTTTTCTGTAGATGAGCAGGGGCTTTGATGTTCTGAGTAAGAGTCAGAGGCATAGTCATCCCTAGGGGAGTAATATGCAGAAGTGTCGTTGTCAAAGACATCCCTAGGGTGGACATATTCTCTTGGTTTCTAAATATCCTCAGAATTTTCAACATGAGATTGATGAATCTCGGATTCACCATTCTAAGTCCCATTAATTAAGCTCAAGTCCCTCAAAATCAACTGCATTCCTGCATCTATTTCGCATAATTAGCATTTAGGCATGCTTTCATAAGAATTGCATTTTAGCAGTAATTTCTGCATAAAACAAGAAGCCAAAATTCCAAGCCAAAAATGATCGGTAAATAGCCTAACTTCCCCTATTTTTAACTCCTTCATGCTAACTCTGAATGCCACAAAACCACATCCACTGTGTGCACATCACTAACAAGAATAAATAAAAAATACAAAAAAATAATTACCCTGGTAAGTGGACCAAAAACCCAAACCCTAGTTTCAGGATTTTCGGACTTAAAGTCACATATCTTCCCCATCCAGTGTCCGATTTGATCCTACTCACTTTTGAACTAATGTACATTCAATTACCTTCAAAACAAGACCAAGTTCAAGTGAATCGGAGCTCGTATGTGAAAGTTGGGTTTTGGGCCTCTTGTGTACATTGTATTTTCGCGGTTTTTGACCTTGTATTTTATGTACTTATTTTCTTCATTAATAAAAATCCAAAAAAATTTAGATTAAGGTCTCTTTTATTTATCTTTGAGTTTTCCTTATTTTTCCGGATTTTTATGTTGTTTCAAAAATGACAAAAAAATTAGAAAACCAAAAATCAAGGTATTCTATGTACATGGGATACCCCAAAAATTCACTTTTCCCATTTGACCGAATTTGGCTTTGATGTCTTCATGAAAGTTGTAGATCTCGTCGAGACGAGCATTTTTCATGAAGAAACATTTTCGATCCAGGGTCGTGTACTATTTCTTTTTGATTTTACAAACTCTTTTTCCTTTGATTTTTCTGGTGCTGACACGTGGCTGCCCCAGAGGCCGCCACGTGTCAGCTATTTTTCATCTTTTTATTATCTCAGTTAAAAAAATATATATTAAAATCCCCCGCACGTGCGGCGCACGTGCCCCTCACGTGCTCCGCCCCTCTCTTTGCCCCTTCCGCGCCACGTGGCTCATCCTTGGCCGTCCGATCTCGGCCGATCGGACGGCCCACCCGCATCACCCACCTCCGGACCCGTCTCCCCCAATGTCGCAACAGATCGCCGCACCGTAACCTCCGCCGCAAATCGCGGCCTTTGACCGCGCCGATGACCCTAACCACCTCCGTAACTTCGCCAACCACCTCCCTCTCTCTCTATAAAAGAACCTCCGCCGCCCCCAGTCCACGACATCCGCCGATTGCACGAGGAACGCGCAACACGCGGCGGTGACAGCACCGCTTGCCCACTTCCCCGGCGAGATCCAGCC
The DNA here is from genome assembly GCA_037367405.1 of Ottelia alismoides. Lineage (NCBI taxonomy): Eukaryota > Viridiplantae > Streptophyta > Magnoliopsida > Alismatales > Hydrocharitaceae > Ottelia > Ottelia alismoides. The sequence goes on from JAZKJV010009178.1 coordinate 26,716, forward strand.
TTCCCTTCGGCCGTCGCGCCTCCGCGTGCGCTTCAGCTCCGAGTTTCTCGTCGAGCCCACGCCCACGACGTTCTTCTCCGACAAACCGCCTCCCACGCCCACGACGTTCTTCTCCGACAAACCGCCTCCAACCCCGACGTCTTCCGCTACGCCGCCACCAGCGACTCGTCTCTGACAACGATCAACGCTTTGTTCAACTTCGCCGCCGTCGCCGTTCATCCCCTCCGACACCGATCAATGCCTCCATCGATCGCTCCAGCAACTTCATCGACACCACGCCGACCTGCCACGCCCAACGACAACTTCGACCAGCACCTGAGTCAGGCTTCACTAACATCGTAGGACACCTCGCCAACCCTTCATCGGTCAGCTGCTCCTCCGCCCGGCCTTCCTTCGCCTTGGCCAGGCAGCATTGCCAGGAGCACGGCGTCGCTCCGCCTCGTCTCCACCACCACAGGCCGGGCTCGAGGCCCGAGGCCCCGCCACGTGCCGAGCACGTGAGGCGGGGAACGTCGGTCAAGCCAAACCCAGGAGTCACGTGCTGTGCACGTGCTCACTGGGCATTTTTCAAGTTCGCCCTCAGAAGCCCTCCATATTCGCGCCAAGTTCCTCAGGCCAAGGTCACGTGCGTTGCACGTGACCCCTTGGGAAATTTGCAGAATTCGCCCCTTTAAGTTTGGTAATTGCACTTAGGCCCCCATTGCACTTTTTATTCATTTATTTTATTTATTACATTTGCATTCATACCCCTGTGTTCCTCCTTTGTCTTGAAACTCTTATTTACATTATTTTATTTATCTAAAAATTGCATGATGTTCTTTACTTAATTCTCTACATCTGGATGCATTGCGACTATTTTTGTGATTAATGGTTAATGAATAAATAAAGATTTTGTGGAAAATTGCAGACTTTGCCCATTTCTTGCTCTTTAATTTTTATATGATTAACCATTGCTCTAAAAATCTCCGAAAAATCATGTATCGTAGAGATTACTTTGATTAACATTGTGCCCAAAAATCTTTGTATTTGCATGCATACTTTGCTCTGTAAAAATCCTTTTGCATATTTCACAATTTTATTTTTAATAGGTATTAAATCCCACATTTTCGAGGTTTAGGATTTTTCTAAGATCCATTACCTAGTGATAGATCTTAGATAATTTTAGTTCTCGAAAATAAGTAGGTTTAATATTTATTAAAATTAAATATTGAAAATTATTCTGTTTGCATTTAAAAATCCATAAGAAATTCATATTGCATCTAAAAATCCCAAAAAAAATAAAGTGCACTCATTTCATCATCTTTTACATCTCGGCCAAGTTTCGTATTTTTCGGACATCGTTTGATTGAAATTTACATTTTAGTCTCTAAAATAGGCCGAATTTGCATTTTGCATCTCATATTGCATTGAAAAATTCCAAAAAAAAAACCGCCTTAAAAATCGAACTAAAAATTTGATAGACACAACTCTAGGTTGTTCCTTTGCCTCCTTGTGATCGACCTTGGGACTTGCCCAAGTAAAATAAACATAAAAACCACTTGATTGAATTTGATTAAAAATTGTGGTTATTTCTTGACTGTTTCCGATCGCCGCCTACAACGAACGACACATATTTATTTTCACGATCGACGATTAAAAACAACTTCTTAACGGGGCTCTTGCGGACTCGTCAGAGATCCAATCTTTTCCTCATCCATTTTTATATCTGTGCTGCCAAAGAGTTAAATTAATAGGTCGGCAAACTTTCAAAATCTATCCTCCATTAAATCGAATCTCTTATTTATCCTCGAAATATCATCCTCAAAAATATGTTCATGATCAATCATGGGAGCAGTCGGGGTGTGTTTTTGCATTTGAGATTCAATAATTTCATCTTCCATTTTCATGTATGTACTGGGAGGAGATTCTCTAGAAATATCCAATATATGATTGTCATTTTCTGAAAATTTCTCTTAAAAATTATGGAAGGTGGCTGCTCAGAAAGGAATTTTGTGAGAATTTGTAGGTCTCATACTCAACATGCTGTGACTCAGGCATATAATGTTGGTTTGACTAGAGTCTACTTCCATGGTCATGATTGATCGTATCCTCAAATAATGGAGTCATACAGGGTGCATATGTGTCGATATCATCCATTTGGTCCACTATGTGTATAGGCTGATCAAAGGAGTGGTACTCGGGTTGGTCAATAGGGATTTGATCATCATGGTGAATCCAACGCTGATGATCATTAAGAACGAGCCTCTCCATCTGGAGTGATCGAGTTTGGTCTCTCGGCCAATCATGAGATTCAACAATGATTTGATCTAGAAATGGTTCATTAGAGAGAAACCAAGAATAAGAAGTTTCAGTCCAAGATGGTAAGTGGTCATGTGTGGAAGGATGATTCGAGTAGAATGTCTTGTAATTCATTGAGGGGACCAAATTCATCTGATAGTCAGAATCTCTCTCAAGTGTTGGGGGATTATTGAAAGAAGAGGATTTAGTCGATTTGAGCCTGACCGAGACAAATTCATTTTCATAATATAGATCAGATGGGTACTCGGACCATTATCTTGTCTTTATCAAAGGAAGTTGATGATAAATCAACATGGTTGATCTCGGTGCAAGTGCATGGGATATTCAAAATAAATTTTTATCAGGGAGATTGATGGCACAAATGTGCAGCTTTTGATCTTCAAAACCGATTCACGCAAATAAATGTAGACACAAATCAAACCCCAGGTTCACCAACTCATACAATGAAGTCGTAATACTTCGGCTATTTTCTTTCTAATTTTAGTTGGTGATAAGACAATCTTGGAAAATAATATAGCCAGTTGTTAGGTGCCGAGAATTTTCCCAAAGTCTGTCCCGAATTCATACGACTAGTTGCACCTACTTTCAGACAATATGGGGTGTAAGTACGTACCATAAAATAGCTACCCGTGTTACTTAAGGATGGAGCCTTACGTAGTGTCCTTTAAACTAACCACTCTACTAAGGAGATCTGGACCGTTTACCGGCTACCCGTAGATCCTCTCACTGAGAAATAGCTAATAGTTCTTAGAATCAGTAGTCTGAATGAAAATTTCGGAGCGGGGCTCTAACCATAAGTGTCGTCTCTCGCTCACTCATACAAGTAAATGCATCCAAGGTTGGGGTTGCTCTCCCGCAAAAATTCTTGATTTTATGGGTTATTTAATATTGGCTATATTTAGCAGTCCCAATTTTAAATAGGCGATCACTGTAGAACTACGTGAGAACAAATACACGTATACCATCCAGTCCCAATTTCCTTTAAAATTATGCGACAAAACAGGAGGGAGAAATTCAGCAAAAGCCAATACACGTGAAAAACGATGATGTATGCTCATTTAGAAGACTTACAGTGATTCCTCACAATCTCCATGTAGGATGCAATACAAGAATTGAAAGATTATTCTAAATGAATGCATGCATATGAAAAATCGCACCTAGCAGGAAGCTCTATTAGCCGGGAAGAATGGAGTTGAATTTGACTAAGTTGAATGATAACTATGCATCTTAATTAAAGTAAAGTGTGGTTCTAGGTCCTACGACCACAAAAAAATTAAAAGCTCTAAGAGACGTATGTGTAGGTCTATCCTAAGCGCCACTCAAGTCGGGCCCCACCTTCACCGGAGAGTGAGACTGGCCACGACACACCACTAAAAAAGGTTCAAGGTCTTTTTACACACGCGAGAGTCCAAACGGACACCGCTATAAATGAGTAATTAATTACAAAAATTAAAAATTGTAGAAAATAAATCCTAGACTCTACGCTCTCTCACAACTTGACTCGATCTTAAATTTAATGCGGCTTTTTCGGAAGTCAGTAATGATACGTCGGTTCTTGAAAAACCGCTCCATGTACGACAGGTACCTTGCAAGAAAAATAAGACAGAGAGAGAGTGTGTAAGAATGTGACTCAAAAAATTAAAATGAAATAAGAAAATAAATGATGGAAATAAAATAAAAATAAATGCCGAAAAAATGGAATTTATACAGTGAAAAATTCGGGCTTCAGACTACCCGAATGCGAAAACTGAACCAAAATTTTTAGACAAAAAAACTAAGATGTTTGTCTCCTCAGCAATGGCACCATCTTACAAGTTGTAGAATGCCCTAGTTAAATGTCGTGTATTTATCATTTACTTAAATCAATGTGTGTCATTTCGTTATAGGCGGGCAATTGGATTCGGTCAAGAAATAACCATAAGAATATTTAATCAATTTTGTCAATGCAGTTTTATGTTAATTTTACTTGGGCAAGTCCCAAGGTCAAACACAAGAAGGCAAAGGAACAACTTAGAAATTTGTCTGTCAAAGTTCGTGTTCGGTTTTCAAGGCGGTCTTTTTTTGTAATTTTTAATGCAATTTTGGGATGTAAAATGCAATTTTAGCTGATTTTAAGGTCGAAAAATGAATATTAATCAAAAGATGTCCGAAAAATATGAAACTTGGCCATGATGACAAGAATGATGTAATGAGTGCACTGTAAAATTTTTGGAATTTTTGGATGCAATATAATTTTTTTATGAATTTTTTAATTCAAATAAAGTGAATTTCAATAATTATTTGTAATAAATCTAGGGGCTCTTCTTCTATTTTTCTAGCGGTCACGTGCTTCGTACGTGACCGTAGGGGAGGTGGGCTTTGGCGTAAATGAGTGGATCTTCAGGGGTGCCACTGCAAGTTGTCCCCTTCCGTCAGGTGCCTCGCACACAGGGAGGGTCTCGGGACCTGTGCCCAGTGGTCATGGCTAGCGAGAGGGGTGGTGCTGGTGGAGCACCTGCTGGAGGTCCGATTGGGTCGGTGAATGATGATAGTGGTTTTGATGCTAGTGAAGAGCTCTTGGACGACGACCGGAGCGGCGGCTGGCTCGATTGGAGGAGGCACTAGTGGTGCGAGGCTTGGTTGACAGTGAAGTCAGTGGTGGAAGCACTACTGGCCGGCAAGGTTTGGTTGCTGAGGGACAGCTGAAGCGTGCAACGTTGATGAAGAGGTGGAGTGAAGCTTGAGCACTGGAGGAGTCGTGAGGCGTTGCTAGGCTTTAGGCATAGTTGGTGAGTTGTGGTTGGATACGAAGATGTGGGGACGATGAAGTCGATGAAGGTGGACATGGTGTTGTCGGAGATGAACATAGTTGTGAACGTAGGCTCGACAGCGGTAACGGAGCAAGGCAGATGTGCAGAGGAGCGCACTGCGACAAGGCAGAGAGGCACCTTGGATCTTGTCGAAGGGGAAGGACCAGGCTATCACCATCGGCCTCACCAAATTGCAGTAGGCAGATGTCTGGTTGCGTTGTTGGAAAGCTGGCGGTGGAGTCGAAGATGATGAGCGGAGAAGCTGATGAATCTCGGAGCTTTGTTGAAGTTGAGCGATGGAGGACATCGTTGGAGAAGTAGTTGCGAATGTGATGGTTGTCGATGGAGATATGGACGTCGTTGGGCTCGATGACGGAGGTCGGAGAAAAGCAGCGAGGGTCGTCGAAGATCGCCACTACAACGAGGGAGGCTTCCCTCAGATATCACCGGTTGGAGAAGGTGACGCTGTCACCCTCGACCTTGTCACAGTAATGAATTGGCGGATGGGTCATGAGAGGCCGATGATCGTGCTTTTATAGGACGAGGAGCATCACCGGAGATGGCAGGCGATCGAGTGGGGCTCTTATGTAATTTTGACGAGGTACGTTGGGATTCGACGAGGGCGAGATATGCGGACGGAGGAGATCATGGAGGCGTCCGTGATTTGTGGAGATGATCGGGATGGGTGGCGCCTTTTGGAGACGGCAGCAGAGCAAAAGAGGAAGGAGCAGTGTGGATTAGGAAAGAGGAAGATGTTTGTCCGGGGGCTGTCCAAGACGTGACACGTGGAGGCGAGTGGGCGTGTGGATGAGGCATGTGCAGGGCACGTATGCGGAGGCGGCACGTATACTGCACGTATGGTGCTTTAAATTTTTTAATAAAAATCAAAATAAATAAGGCCCAAAATTGGGTGACACGTGGCAGCTCCAGGAGCTGCCACATGTCAGCACCAAAAAAATCAGAATAAATAGCATAAAAAATAGTAAATGACCTCAGATCAAAAATGTTTCTTCACGAAAAATGCTCGTCTCAAAGATATCTACAACATTCATGAAGGGATCAGAACTAAAATCGATAATTTGTGAAAAGTGATATTTTTGGGGTATCCCATGTACATAGAATCCCTTTATTTTTGGATTTTATAAATTTTTTATCATTTTTAAACAAGATAAAAATTCGGAAAAAATAGGATAAAATAAAAGATAAATATTTACACATTAATCTATTTTTTTGGGATTTTTATTACTTAAGAAAAAGAAGAAATAAAATAAAAGACGAAAATCACAATTTTTTGTACAGATAGTTAATGAAGACACAGACTCAATTAGTGTCTTTGACTTCAAGCTCATTTTGGATTTAGATTTTTATGCATTTTAATAAAACTTTCATCAAAGAAGACAAATAAAAAAGAAATAAATAAAATGACTCAATTATGTACATAAAATAATAGGTTAAAAACTTCTAAAATACAAAATGTACAAAAGAGGCCCAAAACCCAACTTTCCCATATGACCTCCGATTCACTTGAACTTGGTCTTGTTTTGAAGGTAATTGAATGTACATTAGTTCAAGAGTGAGTAGGAACAAAATAGACGCTGAATGCGGAAGATATGAGTTTTTTAGTCCAGAAATCCTAGAACTAGGGTTTGGGTTTTTGGTCCGCTTATTTGGGTTAGCGATTTTTTTGTATTTTCCATTTATTCTTATTAGTGATATGTATGTAGTGGAGGTGGTTTTGGGTCAATTGGAATTAGAATGAATGAGTTAAAAATCGAGGAGGTTAGATCAATTTTGGTTGTGATTTTTGGCTTCTTATTTTGTGCGAAAATAAGTGATAAAATGCAATTCTTATAAAAACATGCATGAATGCTAAATATGCATAATAAATGAAGAAATGCCAATGATTTTAAAAGATTTGAGGTTAGTTAATCTGTTTTAGAGTGATGAATCTGAGATTCATTAAGGTACTGTTGATTCTCTCTCCAATTATTGTGGTATTATGGAGACTGGTGGTATTGAGGTTGCGAGGACTACACAAATCTCACTCGATAATGATGAGGGAATGGACGAGAATTTGTAGGCTGACCCCGCTGAGGTCTGCCTGGATAGTTCAACTGTGTATCATTAAAGCAATCTCCATTCACCTCTTGAATGGGAGGCAGTGGGGGAGAGAATGGATCATAAGAAGGATGGGGATCTTGTGGGTATATCACCAACTGTTGTTGTTGTGGTACCTGGTCAGTAATATGCACATAATACACATGTTGGACTGTCGTCTGGTGAGGATTGGGCTGAGGCTGTTGTTGCGTAGGCTACTGGTCTTTCTTCTTAGTGGGAGTCTCGATTTGTGGAGTCATCTAGTGGCAGGCACTGATGGTACTCACCAGCGACTCCAGTTTCTTGGTGATCTTATCAAATTTGTCCAGATTCTAGGTCCTTTATTTGGTCATAACTAATTTTTCGAGATTCTGTGATTACTTTTCTTAGATAGATGTCACCCGATGAAGATGAGGTTTGATCTCTCATCTCTCTCCACCTCTTCAGATGCTGCCATATGAACAAGCTTGTGGAGGATATGAGGCTGCTTCTTGTGTACCCTGGATGAAGAAAGGGAGGCATCTCCTTTGGTCATATCCTCAAATATGTTCCAAACAACATCTTCATCCTTATTAAAATGTGATCACAGACTGCGTCAACTAGCCTCTAAATTTCCGTAGTCAAGCACCCGAAGAAGGGATGGATAAGCCGGTCTTTTGTATGTCATGATGGGGGCATTACTCCTATAGATATTTGAATCTCTCCCATGATTCGTGAATAGACTCATGGGTAGCCTGGGAGAAGCTGTAAATATAGGCTCACATATGGTTGAGCTGACTATGAGGGTAGAACATATGGATGAACGCAGATTTGAGATCCTCCCAGGTCGTCACGACCTTCCCTAGATAGTTGACACATTATAGGGCCTTATCTTTGTGGCTAAAGGGAAATGCGTTCATCTTGACTACACGTAATGGGATGTTAGGGTAATGCATTTTTCCGTAGATGCTGGTTAACTACTAAAAGTGAATGCACGATTCCTTATTAGTGTTCAGTGAAATGTGGGAAGAAGAGCAATGAGCTGAGGCTTGAGCTCAAAGTGAGCATGCACTAGGGGGATGTAACTCCACTCGGTCATCTGGCTATTTCCAGGATTATAAGTCTGTTTGAGCGTGATCTTAGGAATCTCAGGTCCATCTTCTTCCTCTCAATCATGATTGGGTGGTTCCTCATCTCTTCCTCCTTCTCATACTAGTCTGTTCCTCAGATCGTTCAATCTGTCTTGGAATGCAGTCTAGGTTAGTGCTTTCTCAGTTAGCTGCTGTTGGATGGCTTTGATGGAATGAAGCAATTAAGCATTCATTAGATTCTGATCGGGCACTGGCCCTGCTTAGTCTGGGGTGGCATTTTTCCTGATCCATTTCCTTCCCCTGAGGTTCCATCTCTAGGTCTGAGTCTGGAGAAATGAATTCTGGATTGGGATCCAGGTCTGGCTTCTATCTGAAATGCAAGAGGGATCCCAATCAAACCATCGGTGAAACTGAACACCAGCTGAAGTGATGAATATGGGATTAAGGTTAATCCCAAATAGTCGTGAATGGAGTAATTGATGAAAACTGAAATCGACCTCCATACGTAACGGGAAGAAATGGTACAAGAGTGATCCGATTTTATTGGGAAATATAAAGAGAGTGGAAGGAAGAAGAGGAGTCTGGAGAATGGTTTGCAAGGTCCGAATTCAGTTCTCAAGAATCATCTCGAATTATTGATGATGTTGAATCCATGGAATCGATAGAGGTGTCTACGAAGTCCCGACTGGACCGTCCATGGATCGACATCATGGATAAAAAGAAGGATCGATGCAGGAAGAAGGATACGATGGTCAACGAGCAATAAAATGAATGTAAAACAATAGAAAGTCTCGAAATGAGCACGGGGTCAATGAGGAAACACATAAGACAAAATTTTATGCAGGACTTGATCTTTGAACCTTAATCTAGATCCATACAACACACAATACAACATTGGGTTCATCAACTCTACACATGTGAAGACAGAAGGGATCGACTATTTTTATCTTCTCATTTCTATAGTTTTTAATTCAAGTATATCTTTTAACATGTCCTAATACGCTAACTCTATAGGTGCAAGAGTACTATTTGATGAGTATCACGTACTTGTCCTCCTCCTTTATATCCAGTAGTTTGTACTTTCTGAGGTCCTTGTAACCCTTCATGGATCCCTACTCAACCAAATAATGAGAGAGATGAAGCCGATAGATGAAACCACTACTTCAGACCCTACTCGAATTAGAATCACCCATAAGCGTGCAAGGCCCTACTCGGATGCAAGACGATGAGACAGACACACTCGTAACAACGTGGCCTATGCTCAGTACTTCAGGCAAGGTCGACATTCTACACAAGACGAGAACATCATCATTGACTATGTCCTACTCGTTAACTTACGATTGAAGTGCCAATATTTCAAAAATCCAGGCGATACACAAGGCAGTTACATACTATGTTTTGGGCTTATGCCTTAGCGGGTGGCGCCTCACTCATGGGAAGGGTTTCGGTCCCCTCCTAAGTTACTTGAAGACAATGAGGGATTTATGAACCCCAACAAATGCAATGCATTATAATTTTTATTTAAGGTAATGTATATTTAGCAGTCCCCTTGTTTTAGATTTTTGGGTTTTCACTTTTTTTGGATATTTTGCATACAAGTTCCTAACAATTTTGTGAATTTTCATTTAAGTCCTAGGTACTCAAAATCAAAGGGAGATATCAGAAAAGCCATGCAAGTCATTTCAATGATGGAAATCTCACCATAGAATATAATGATGCATGCAAAGTTGGAGGACTTATACTGCTTCCTAGCTCTCTCCATGTGGTATGCAAAGTCAGATTTTTAAACCTATTTACAAAGGAAACGTGCAATCGACAAAATCACCCTACGCATTAACTGCTATTAGTCGTGAAGAACCAAATGTCAATTATTCAGAAATGAACCAGAGAGTTCGATCTTGGAGACACCTCGGTGCCTGCCACAACAGGTCCTACTAGCATTGTATGTTGTCTCTCTCTCCACGTGGGTTCAATTCTAAATAGTTAACAATTATTAATTTGACTAGATCCAAATGTAGACGACTATAGGAACATGATTCTTATTAGGGTTTGGACGTAACTACCATTACAAGATTTCCTAAAAATCTAGGGGCATCATGTACACAAAAGAAATAGAAACAAAGGTGGAAAACTCAAAACATTAGAAAACAAAGTAAAATAAAGGCGATAAACATGAAAAAGCCACGATGAGGCCCTTAGGTGAACAATTACTCGGGCAATAGACCTATTTAAGTAAAGTAATGTCTAAGTCCAAAAACTATTACAATTAATGAATAATAAATCACTCTCTCACCAAAAATAAAATAAAATAAAATCTTAAGCTATGATCTATGATAAGTGTTCTCATTATTATGCTTGATGCATCTCCTGCTTGCCATGCAAGAGGGCCGGTCTCCAACAAGCTTGGCTGAATCCACTCCCTAAGAAGTCGTCCTCGCATAGTGTGCCCTCTCAAACCCAACATGAGAGGTATTAACACAAATAATCAAATAACATGTACAAAGACACGAGAGCTAAAATATGTACAAATAAGAAAAAGTAGAAACACATGCACAATAAAATAAAAGAAAAGACAACTAAATACAAATTAGGCTAATATATGTTGCTCCCCAGCAATGATGCCATTTGTTTAGTGAGGGTTTGCGAGGGTCTAAAATATCCTCACTTACAGACTAATGAAGATAGAGACTCACTGAGGCGACCACTCACGAATCCCCGAACTAAGACAACAAGTACCCACAACATATGAATAATCAATAAATGCCAAAAATGTGAAGTACAATTTATTTTACTCTACAAACAAATGTGTATAGTGTGTAAGCATGTAGGGTTCAAACCACTGACAGAAAACAATGTAGCCTAATGATTATTTGTAATAAACCAAGAATTAGGTACACAAGTCTCCTTCTAGCCTTTTATTTGGATATTTGGATTTTAATTTTCATTGTATTTTTTGGTTTTTCATTTATTTATATTTTAATTTCATAATTTTATCTTCTTTTTAATCTAAACATTATATAATAATATATATCAGTATATAAATATATGAGATAATGTATATATGATATAAAGTATATATATTATATAAAAAATATATAAAAGTTAGAACAATATTAATAAATATAGTCTATTTTATATATTATATATTTTTTTTTGGTTTTTGAAATTTTTATGAAGTATTTGAAATAATTAGTGATAATATAAACTATATTGCAATATAATACAATATGAGGTATTATAATTGTATGTATAGGTAAAACATCAAAATATACAAAAAATGTCTTCGATTTTTTATATTTTTCTGTTTTTTTTTTATTTTTTTGGCATTTTCTAATTTTTAGGAATTTATGGTTCAGAATATACAAAACATGGACTTAATAAATAGGTTGGTTTGTTATGGAATTTAAAAATACTAAATATAGTCAAAATTTTCCAAAATTGACTTTAATAGATAATATATAAATAAAAGAAAATTCAAAAATAAAAATGAATATTTTTGGTTTTTTAAAGAATTTTTTAAAATTTTTATAAGTATTTAGTGCATTTTATTTTTTTATCATTTTCTTTTTCTAGTTGTAGGGATTTTTGGTCTGAATCTATAAAATACTATAGTAGAAAAAATAAATATTTTGGATTTTTTTCAAAAAAGTTTTCTATTTTAAGGTATTTTCTAAGTCAAATAAGGACAAACTATGCTCTTTTTTATTTTTAATAAATGGGAAATTTGCAAAAAGTGTAAAACAAAATATATAGCGTGAAAGATCATGCATCTAGGTATATTATCTTATTTTTACATGATTTTTGGACATGGATGATAATTATAAAAAAAAGAAAACATACACAAAAATGAATAAGCTGGTAGGGGCATATTTACAATTAAAAAAGCAGTCAGGGGCTACATTGCTAAGTACCCAAGAATTTATAATTTCCATTTATATTTGATGGACTAAATTTAAATTACAAAAATTGCAAGGGAATATATGCAAAATGTACCCTCACGTGGGGGTCCATGCAAGGTGACCTAACAAGGACCAAATTGTAAATGACCAAAAGTATAAGGGCTCCTTGCAAAATATACACATTTATTTACCCTATGCAATTTATTTACAGGTCAAAAGAGTAAAATCAAAAAGGCAGAAGGGGTTGAGTGCAATATACCCCTGTAATCGGTGGGAATGAACAGCTGGTGTGGTGCCACATAGGCACCACTTAACTCGATTAACGGCGGGAGGTGCTCACCGCTTCGTCTAATGTGAATGAACCAGAATAGATCTAGGCCTCGTTGAAAAATCAACAACTCTAGAGATTTGAGGAATAACATGGAAGACCACTTCCTCATCCTTCCTTCGATCACACGTAGCTCCTCATAAAGGTCGTCTAAGGGTTTGTTGATGGTCTCAAGAGCTTCCTAGAAGTGTCTCGCACTGATTGGAACCATCAAGAAAGTCTGGGCCTCGCTGGGGAGAGGCCTGGAACTTGATGAAGAAAGGAGTACGTGGGACCCTCCATCTGTCGTGGAATCGAACCTCCAAGGTTCTCTAGCGTTGCATACCAGCAGAGGATGACTCAGAGGTTCGAGGCGAGTCGCTTTGAGCCAAATAAAATCTATTGAGCATAAAAATGAAGCCGAGTGGAGGAGCTCTAGCAAAAGGAAGAGGAGGAACTCTGATTCCCTGATCTGGGAAGAATCACGTTGGTTCAAAGATTTGAAAAGATGCAACATGTGATGGGGAACGAAATAGGTATGATAAATGGAACAGAACGTGGCAGATTCATGGTGAAACATGGATGGAGTAGTGAACTCTGGCGATCTAAATTATAATATTTATGCTAAACTAATGATATGCTTGTGAACGAAATGACAAGATTAAATGAACTAGAATAAATCTACCTAAAAATAGATAAAGCGATCAACTCTAATTTGGTTTGCAACAAGGAGGAGAGACCTTGCTAGATCAACACCTTGGACTGCCTCCTCTCCTCTGAGCACCGCCTCGACTTACATATCGCTTGAAACACACACACACACACACAAAACAAGGGGATTTAGGGCTTGGAGAGTGATCAAAATCAAATTTGGAGGGAGAAGATTTTATTTATAGAAAAGGGTCAAGGCCAACTTACAAATCATATAGAGGCCTATTTGAAAAAAATGGATGGTATCTACAGATCTTGTGTGAATCACAAAGATCCCATCTGCAATTTTCGTTCAAGTCTCAAGGCGATCCGATCATTAAATAAACATGGGACAAGGCGAGAAGATGAGCGGCTTGAGGTTCTAACGGAGGTCAGAGGCGCTAAAGGGCCAATTGACCTGGGTCAACAAAAGAATGAATCTTGTTGGTCTATGCGGACCAACTAGAAAAATGCATGGCAAAAATGCCTTGTAAAAAGAATAACAATTATTAAATGAGTTAATTAATTTTTAGGTTATATAATAATTTTTTTATTTTCAATTTATTCCCATTTTTATTAATTTTATGATGTTGTTTATTATACGTTATTATTCACAAGTATAGTTATAGGTATATTTACCTATATTATGTGTATTTTATTTTTAATTACTTTTTTTCAATTTTATTATTTTATAAACTTAATTTGATTTATAATATATTTAGATGCAATAAATATATTTTCATTTTATTTTTCTGAGTTCATTTGTACAATTAATGAAATATAGGTAAAAAATTTATAGGTATATTTATAGGAAATTCATATTTATATTTTATACACTTAATTATTTTACTTTATTTTTAATGGTTTTCTTTTACCCTAAATATGAATATATAAATAATGGAAAATATAAAGAATAAATAAAATGAATATTTTATTCGGTATATTTTACAATAGGGGTCCAAAACCTAACTTATGTACCTTAACTCCAAATTAAATGAAACTACCTTTATTAATTTTCTAATTAAAAGTTATACACAATTAAAGATGATTTTGATGCATTTTGAGTCTGGGAAGTTTAGGTTTTGGCTTTTTATCTTTAGTATAGAATGAACATTGTAAATTATTTTTGTGTGAACTTAATTTTGTAATTTTTTGAATTTTATTTACAACTTTAATGTAAAATATTTATTTATTTGAGGTATAATTTATAAAGAATAAAATAGGTCCCAAAAATGAATTATTGAATAAATAAATTTAGGGTTTTTGTTGTGTGTGTTTCCCCTATCCCCCCTACTTTATTACTTGTCGACCCAGCCATCATGATGCTTAGGTCTCGATGTTTTAGGTCAAAAATACCTTTGGCATTTTTATTTTTTTATTTTTTCCTTTATTCTTTTATTTTAGCTTTAAATAACAGACTTTATAAAATATTTATACAAAAAATAACAAATGTTATTTTAGGTAAAATAATGATGGAATGAAGGACAAAATGAAAGAATGAAGGTGATAAAATGGAGATTCACCAGTCTTCGACCAGGTACGTGTTACTATTACATGTTAATTAGGTCGCATTTTTACTTTATAGGGTAACTTGGCAATTAATTTTAGTTGATTTCATTTCCCTTTTATTAAAAATCAAAATTGTAGTTTGCTGGAGCACTAGGCGTCATCCCTCTCTTTCATCGTGAATAACCACATTCTGATCATCCATACCGCATCATCTTGATCCTCATATCTTCTAGATCATCCCCACCATCTATTACCCACTGATGATGCTGAAAGCTGGTAAATCATATCTCCACCTCTGTTGCTTGTCGGAGATACATCACCCATTCACCCCTCTTGTCATTTTAGCTTCAATTTGGGTTGACACGAGTCACCCTCGAGCCGTTAATCATTTTACACAGGTGCTTGGACCACCATGAAGGGGAATCAAGTCAATAACTAACTCTGCGATGGTAGGACGAGGAATCGACCTCCAAGCCTCTTTCGATGATGCGTAGGCCCATATGAGCCTTCATGCAGCTGTAGAGAAGTTCCAGCTTCATTTTGAGCCCTTTAACTGCATGATTATAGCTGGAGACCGATTATAGGGATGATCGAAGGTCAGGGAAGAAGGCCTTCTTCCATATTCTTCTAGGTATCCTCCATGTCGTCGAATCAATAACAAAAGTCTTGATATAATCTGGGTCATGGATTATAGGCAAAACATTGTGCCCTCAGAACCATCAGATCATATTAAGTGAGGGCTCCTCAGCCATTGGATCAATGCAAAGCACCCCACATTCGCATCTTGTGGTATATTTCACTCGATATCGTACTTGCATCTTGGGGTAGGACCCTAAACCTCTTGTGTAATTACATTTTGGTCTTGTCCAACTCACCTCACGTGGTCCCACACATGAGGATCTTATGGTTTATTTTTTCATTTAGTCCTGCACTCTCTGGATATGATCCAAAATGCAATTTTTGTTTAAATTACATTTTTGTTCATATCTAGTTTATGATGAAAATCATGGGAAAATTAAGATATTTGCTTGGAACCAAACTCTTGCACTCATAATTTATATAGGGCATTTAACCTATTTTATATTTTAAAAATGCAAAAACATGAACTATTGTCCTATTTAGCTTTTAAAAATTCATAGAAATTAGAATATCTATCTTAAAATTACAAAAAACTATACGAGCTATATTATACTATATTCTTCTACCTTGTAGAAAAAATCACTAAAAATATAAAAAGAAAAACATAAAAATGTAAAACCCTAAAAATCTTATAAAATTTATAAAAAAATTCTACAAAAATACAAAAAATATTTTTTTATTTATGAATTTTTATTATTATATATAGTATCTATTAAAATTGGTTTAGGGTTAATTTTAGACTTATAAATATTTCTTAAAACTGAAACAAGTCATGGATTTAATATACTCCATGTTTCGACTTTTTCAAGACTTCAGAAATCATAAAAATTATAAAAATACCATGAAAATTAGAAAAATATAACAAAATATAAAAACACAAAAAAAATAATTTTCTATATTTTATCTTTAGTTTTCTTATTTAAAAATATGAAATGCTATATTATCTATATATTTTATATATTCCTTATATATAAGTTATAGCATATATCTATTATTATTTATCTTATTTTAAATAATTAAAAAGATATAAAAATTATGAAAATAAAAAAAAATAAAATATACAATATAAAACAATTAAAAATCAAAACTATTAAATAAAATTAAAAACCCACAAAGAAACAAGAAAAAAAATAAAACTAAAAAACATATTATAAATAATTAGCAATAATTAATAGTAATTCTCTACCAAATGCGTTTCCCAGCATTATGCCGATACATAATAATGTAGAGTTATAATAAATCTTGACTCGCATTTTCTACTTTATTCTTATTCACTATTGTGTGTTGATTGTTGTTTGACACTTGTACTAGTTAATGCAACGATTAAGTGTGCCATCTTTTTGGTGCACCATGGTCGGTCCATGTCAAGAAATGGTGCTATTGTCGGGGAAGGGAAACAATAGTTTAGGCTAGAGCAGTGTATATAGATTATCTGTCTTATTTTCACCTTATTTCTCTTTGTTTCTATTTGTAAATTTATATAATCACGTCTCTTTGTTTGAGTTTGTAGCACGGGCCCGCATAGTGAGAGCAGATTTCTAAGGAGACTGAAGTACTCGAGCAAGGCGGAGGCCGACAGTTCCTTACACACCGATAGGAGAGAGTAGAAAAAAATCGACTGAGAGATCGAATAGAACAATCATAGCATATTTTAATATAGTTTTTATTTTATTTTGTGAGAGAGTGACTTCGATTAAATAAATTTGTAGTAATTAGACACTCTCAGGACTTAGCACTTGACGCGACTATTTCACAAAGTGTTTATTCACTTGGGTGCCCATTCGATTTTTATCGCGGCTTGTATCACCTTGTCATTTTTTTCTCCCTATTTTCCACTTATTATATTTTGCATCTCATGTTTTGAGTTTTTTGCTCTATTTTCTATTTTACGTCTTCTTTGATTGAGCCCATAGTCTTAGGATTGCTCGTTACATAAATTAGGTCCAAAGCCCTAATATAATTCATGTACCTTTAGCCTATTGTGCTTGGACTTGGTCAAATTAATCAATTCATCATGTAATGGCATTTCTTGTCTAGGGTGATTTCATCGATTACTTGTACATATTGATCAGGTTTAATTTATACATGATCATATTGCATGTAGAGTGTTGGATCAAGGTACACATTTCTTACTCTGC
Organism: Ottelia alismoides; assembly: GCA_037367405.1. Classification (NCBI taxonomy): domain Eukaryota; kingdom Viridiplantae; phylum Streptophyta; class Magnoliopsida; order Alismatales; family Hydrocharitaceae; genus Ottelia; species Ottelia alismoides. The sequence goes on from JAZKJV010009178.1 coordinate 44,152, forward strand.
AAGCATTCATTGATTTCACGCGCATCAACATTTCCTTCTTCCTTCCCAGTTTACCTGGACATAGAACTCAAAGAAATCGGAAAATACGTTAGTCGTTTATCTGGAAAATATCCAGAAAATCGAAAACTAGAAAAAAATAAAAAAGGGATTATTATAAAAACTTTGACCTTAATTAAAATTGACTAATGGACTCCATTGTTTTGGCCGCATAAAGCACTCGTTGTATTCTGGTACTTTCCTGATCGAGTGTGGTACGATCCTTCAGAATTAAAGCAAAAAATTTAGCCTGAGTTATTACCTTTTGTTTCCCTTAGGCTTGTGAAGTAATAGTGCTTCTATCAGTGTGTGGGTGAGTAGGTTCATATCTTCTTGCATGTTTGTTCTGAATTGCTTGAGCATAGGGGTGCTATAGAAGCGAGACCCTGTTCATCGTGCCACATCGGAGTACCCTTCGGGGGAAGTTATAAAAACAAAATAACAATTAATTAAAATAAATTAATATATATTAAATACATCATCAATCTATAAATTAATTAAATCAATTTAACATAGGGATAATTAAGAAGGAGGCATGCCTCCCTTCCATTTAAGGTGGGGGGGGACACACATTGAATTCCAACTCAAGGTGGGTCATCCATCCTCCTTAAAAGGAAGGGGACACTCTTCCTTTTTCATGAGATGTCTCATACCATGGAAATCTACATAATTTTCAACAACTATTGTTGTACATTTATCATACAAATAATTCATAATGAATTTGTGAACATTGCAATCATGCCATTGAAAAAATGTGAATCATATTCACACACCCAAAATAAAATGTAAATTACATTTTCAGTTAAATGTCTAATGTGAATCCAATTCAAGTCAACACTTATATTATAAATGTTATTTACAAATAGATCTCTCTATATATTATAGATCATATTTTTAATATATATGATTAATATGTATAGTTCTAAACACATTATTTATATCCTTGATAATTAAATCGTATTTAATTATCTTGGATCTCTATTCTCATGTGCCCAAAATATGAATCACATTCACATTATTAACATTTTTTTAATTAAATCACATTTAATTATCTTAGACAATTCTCCTTATATGGCCAAATAATATAAATCAAGTTCATATTATTCTTGATAAATAAATCACATTTAATTATCAATTTTCCTCGATGCTCGGATAGATTATCAACAACAAAATTATCCTTTAATTCTTTCCATGATAATGCACTTTCTTGTTGATACTTGGAGATAAGGACATGGCAATTGTACATTCCACGTATAGTGACTTGGATGTTGAGATCATATCTCAAATCCAGTTCTCGAGGACCTCCCACAGATGTTTGATTAAATCAAAGCTGTAGATCTAATCTTCCCATTGTATTTTAATCACATTTAGATCAATGTCCAGTATTTGAGAGGAGTCACTAAAATCCAGACCTATTTCATCACTCCTTCGGAATGAAAGCGTCATGGTAATAAAATCGTTTACTGATCACATCACCCTCATGTATTTCTAATAACTATACATCTTGCACATTGGAAGACATAGAATAAATCCAAAGTTTTAGATGTACATAGGTTGTCTTTTTCGGGTTTTTATCATTAATTATCTCATTTAATCATTGAGAGTCAGTATCGATCACATACTTTGAAAAAGCATAATAATATCTAGGTATTGATCATATACTTTCCAAAAGTATACATCAAACATACAAATTCAGTCAAGCTTCCAAAGTGAGACGGCCGTGCAAGGAATTTGATCACAATATCTCATGAGTGAGCTCATGTCTTCAGGTTCGGAAATGAACCTGTATGATCCCTTTGAGAGATTGTATTACTCATATGCCCCTTGTATGCACACTAGCGCACCGATGTATAAAACTTTATTAGATCATCAACCTATCGGTATGCCAAATGTACATGCTCCAACATATAATAACACATATGTCTCTGGTCAGAGGATGAGTGCCTATATCGTGACAACATATGACATAAGGTCTTGGTTATCTTGATCTCGTTAAGTTAACTCTTTGACCTAACTTATCTAACACCTTCGAAACTATTTTCCTATGTAGAGGACCTACATCAAGTGGCCATTTAGATATCAACACATAAGAGAGAGGATTTCCATATCCTACTCATACTAGAGAAACTCTCTTACTAATCATTTGACAGTGCTCCATGAGTCCTCAATCTTACTCTTTATTTATTCATCCATGTACCATCTTCTATGATTTAACAATTGAATCAACATCTGTATGATCATTAAGATGGCCATGATACATAATCCTAATTGTATTAATGGGCCTATTATGTAAATTAGTTATTCTTCATTTGTGATTTGGAAATGATATTTGCAATAAAATTTATTTCATTATGGCTTGTCGGGGGCTCGCATGTCCAAAAGGGCCAGCGTGCAACTAGGTTGATAAAGCGTTGGAAAGGATGGTTCAGATGTAAATTTGGTTTATCAGAGAAGCGTGGGTGATTAGTAGAAGATGGGATGTTATAACAATTAACTCCTTCTCTTCTTGAGGTTGAAGATGAGTTGTAGTGATGAGACGTATCAGTACCACTCAAATAGGAATTGCAATTTCATTATAAATTATATAATAAGTAAATATCCTTATTTTTTTATAAGTAAAAAAGGACTAATATAAATAATTAAATGATCAAAATTATGATATATTTTAAATTTACAAATAATATATATTTAAGGATTTACAAATAAATATTTATAAATATTTATAGTACGCTTGATAAATAACATATATAATTTCATTTCAATACTTTTATAAATAAAGCATCATTTTTATATTTTGTTAAATAATATAGTAATAAAAAAGAGCTATATGAATTTATAAAAAATTTAAGAAATTAATTTACATATATTAATAATTACAAGTATATGTAATACACTTTAAATTCATCTATTTTTTGTGTTTTGTATTTATTTAAATATTAAATAATTGTTTTAATTTTCGAATGAATTTTATAAAAAAAACTACAAGATCATGAAAATAATTTACAATTGTAAAATTGATTTCTTCAAATAGTGTGAACAAAATACAATAAATGGCCCACAAAACGAAGTTGTCTTTTGGTCCAAAAACTGACTTTTTACCAACGTACTCCGATTTTAATGAAATCACTTTCAGTAATTTGTGAATATTATTCTATGAACTTTAAGGGTGAGTAGAGTAAAATTAGTGTTCGTATGAAGAAGTTATGAGGTTTTGAAGTTAGGAAATTGACAATTTGCAAACGATATTTTTTAGGATTTATACATAATGGAAATTTTTATGATTTTTATATTTTTAATATACTTTTTATAACACATTGGAGAAGAGTATAGTGAAAATTATATATATATATACGGACACACACACACACACACATATATATATATATATAATAAAAATTATTTGAAGATTATATATATAATAAATATGTGGAATAGTTAGGAACATAATACAATGTTATTTTTGATGTTTTCTTCCTTATCCCCCCATATTTTATTGTTTTCAATCAATTCACATTGACTTGGTCTTGGGGATTAGGGTATATAAACGTATCTTACATCTATATTTATATTTAATTAGTCATCTTATACAATATATAAGCATTTTTACGATATACCTTTCTTTGCTTTTCTCTGTTTTATTTTTCTTATTTTTACGTCTTTTTAACGCATAAAAATGCATTTTTATTAGTTAATGGAATTTTCACAAAAGATGATAATTAATGAACATTTACATGTATTTATTAAGTTTTCAAAGATAAAATAAGATAGAAACATTAATGAATCATGCAGTCATCTACCCCCTAATGTTAAACTTTGCTAGTCATTTAACAAACACTTATTTAAAAAAAAGAAAGAAAACTAGAAGGAATTTGTTTTCCTAAACCAATTCATGAGAATAGACAAAGGAAAGAGCATAATCGAGCCATATAATGAGCATTTTTTCGGAACCTTAATTAGGAATAGGATTTTAGTCTTAACAATCCTCATGTTCCACAAATCTTTATTCTGGTTCACCTCAACAGCTAGCTCAGGTCCACTTATCCATATCTAACTCTTTCAACCTTGAATTAAATTTTTATGGTGTGTAAATTGTGTTATATATTCCATCTAAAAGAAGTGAAGAAACCGACCACTCCAGTAAATACACTTCCATTGGTTCCTCATCTGTTTAGGAGGGGCCATTTCCTTCTAAGTTCAGGTCATGTCGTGCTCACAATCGAATAGGAGAAAGAAGGTAGAAGAATGAGAAGAGAACCTGGGTGTGATCTGTGTAGTCACATATCCTTGTGATGCTCGGCCACTGTTGCCTAGTCTCCACTAAGATGTGCAAGCTTTTTAGAAGCTTAGACCATTGTGGTCATATTTGCATGTCCCACTGCTATTGTGGGATAAGGCAGGGTTTTCTTGTAATGAAACAATCATGAAAGGTTGTTGTTTGTCATGTATATCTCTAAATAAATGATACAACAACTAATTAGGTTTATTTCAATTTCTTCTGATTTTATTGAATTATAAACACATTAAAAAAAGTGATGGTCATGATCTAATCATCTCCCGACCCATCTCCACAAAATGAGAGTGCACTTTAGGCATGATGATTAATCACGTGCTTCCCGCACTCCTGAATGAAGAAAGTTGGAATGAATTTGTTTTCCTAAACCAATTCATGAGAACAAACAAAGGACAGAGCTCGATTGGTTCTAAAACAAGCATTTTGTCGAAGCTTTAATATGGATTAGTATTTTAGTCTCAACAATCCTTAAGTTCCACAAATCCTTATATAAGTTCACCCCAATAGCCTGCTAATATCCAGTTATTCATATCGCTAAGTCTATCAACCTAGAATTTAATATGTAATGTGTGTGAATTGTTTTAGCTCTTCTCACTTAAAAAAGCGAAGAAACTGCCCATCCCAATAATACACTCCCATTGGTTCCTCATCCTTCTACTCTTTCCTTGAAGAGAGGGGTATTCCCTTCTAAGGTCAGGTTGTTCTATGTAGAGAGAAAGTAGAAGAATGAGAAAAGAACTGGAGTGTGATCAGTATAGACGCATCTCCGTGTGAATCCCAGCTAGTGGAAGCTTAGACCATTGTGGTCATATTTGTATTTGGTGGCTTCATCTTTGAATGGGCTTTGTAATGTTTCTTGCACTACATCAATCTTTTTGTACCGCGACAGATATAACATCTTTACATTCCATCCATTTTTTAAGGTCTTTGAAAAATTGTGCTAGCATATCCTTCCCTCATCCGAAGCATTATTTCAACCCAATCTCTCCAGTTTTTATACGTTTGTGCCACTAAACAAAGATGAGAATGCACCACTAAAATGAAATGCCCTTCGCAACCCCATGCAAGTCGAGCTAAGTGCAAAGTACATGTGTCCAAAATTGGTTCATTGATGAAGAGTTGAACGGATGACACCAAGTGTTCTAGATAGGCACATTTAAGTTGACTTCCCAAACATGCTCTTATGGAACCCAAAGATTCAACTAAATGACCTGAAGAGTCTAAATTCCAGTTCTTAACTATGCTCCTTACACTGAAAGTTGAAGGCCATAATCAAGATCCACCATTTAGACTATTTCCAATCTTTAGTTCTAAAAATCAAACTTATTCTGAAAAATGCTAATACAAATCTAATCATGATTTTGTGAAGTATATTTTCTGAATTTTACTCATTTGTATGGATTTTATGGATTATGTAATTTTTATGGATTTTAGACTTTGCATTTTTTTGATTTTTCAATTTTTATATTAAGTCTTTGTACGAGAATTTTACAAATTTTGTATTAAATGACTAATGTATTCTACAAATTTTGTAAACAATGAATTTTACGAGGATTAAATGAATTTTACACATATTTTAATAGATAGGATTTAAATAAGTATTATATAAATTTGAAATACATATTTTAAATACATGTTTTAAATTAGTACTTTCAAATAAGAATTTTAAACATATTTTACTTATTTACAAGGATTTTATAAATTGATGATAACCCCACCGACTTTTTATGTATTTTTTAAATATAGAAAATATATAAAAATACGATCTATGGATGCAAGTATATGTACAATATATATGCACCCCCTATAATTAGCTTGTGGTATGTCCTCATAGCGTCAAAAGTGAAAATGGAGGACATAACTCATGTTAAGTAAATGTGAGTGAAAAGAATAAAAGAGTAGAAGTTAATTGACCCCCTATACTTATGGTCAGGTCCTCGTAAGTATAGTGCAAGACAAAATGTGGTGACTGAGGGAGAGGAATATACAAACGAAGAAACAAAGGGATAAAGAAAAATGAATCAACGAAATCACTCAGTCCCCTTATACTTAGGATAAGGCATCCTAAGTATAGAAAAGGATGTGGCCAAAATTATGGACTAGTGATTAGTGTAAAAGAAAGGAAAAACAAGAGGAAAGTAAAAAGAACAAAATCGAAAGGTGAAAATCAACGGGAAATTGAGCCCCCCCCTACACTTAGGATATGGTGTCCAAAGCATATAAGACGAACAAAAATGTGGAAGATTGTGGAATACGAAGAATATACAGGTGGTGTACTTCAGAAAATTTGAAAGGCTCACGGGTCTATCTACAAGAAGAAATGAAGTTGAAGTGTAGTCATGCTTCTTGTACAAAGTATATCATCTCAACCTGGGTAATACTAAATCATCTGTTGTGTATGTGCATACCGGTCCCTGGCTAAACAAGTAGAGCTGCCTCTGTAAGTGAAATCTGTAAGTGGCATAACTCTCTCTACTGAAATACGTGCATCTAGAGTCAGGCTACAGAAGGCATCTATGTGTGTAATCATCATGACATCTAACTATCTACGTGGAATAGATTGTATGATTTGTGAAATACAATCAACTAACTCTCGTGCTAGAATATGTGTACTCTCAATCTACGGCACAAATATGTCTACTGCGACTGACAGCTCATCTGGATTTAATGTGAACTATGTATCTGTATGTGAACAATCATATGAAGAACAAGGTACCATGTGATCTACCCTATCCTCGAGTAGGATATCGTGGGTATCAAAAAAATGCTCTCAAGATCAAGAGATAGTGTATCAACTATGTGATTGCAATACTTTGCAAGACTGGTGTCCTCTGATGTAAATGACAATATTGATCTGGGACTGCTACATCCTCTCGCCATCTGAATGTGTATCTCTCCACTGTCTATGAGGAATGATACTCTCCCAACATCATAATCAAAGAGTGCTCTCCCTGTCTGCTAGAAAGGTCTCCCGATAATGATTGGAGCAAGGTGTAACTGCGTAGGGCATGTCATATCTAGGACAATAAAATCAACTAGAAACTGCATGCCCTGAACGATCCTAGTGTTCCTCAACACACCTTGAGGTCTCTTTACAAATCGATCTACAAACTGAAGTATCACTCGTGATTTGTAAAGAGGACTGAGCTTTAGCTTATCAAGCAAAGAAGATGGAATTAAATTAATAAAGGAACAATTATCTAAGAGTGTATGATGAAATGCTACATCTGCAATCTGGCATGTGACATAGTGAGCTCCAGAATCTTTCTTATTCATAGGTACCTTATTCTGAATAGCACAAGAAGTTGCCTTGGTTAATACATATTTCTTATTGTGTGATTTCATTTTACTATGTGTAGTGCATTTGTTCCTCAAATAATTCTTGAGCGTAGGAAAATGATCCAAAGAATCGTGAAGCAAAATCTTCAGAAAAATATGATCTTTTAATAAACGCTCAGTCTCTGAAGTGACAACATTATTTTTGGATTTTTTTCTTTCCTTTTCCATACAAAGCATCAGGAAAAGGAACAATCTCTGTATCAACAAAATCAACATCTTTATTTAAATCAGGATCAAGATGTACATCGAGAGTCTCAGAAGTATGTACAAAACTCTTTAGAATGGGAGAAGAAAAAATGGTATTGGGAGTGTCTGCATGGTCTGGAGTGTTATCGTCGTCTGATTCGCCTATGTCCATGTAAATTGCCTCCGCATCGCTTCCTTCTCTCTCATCACCAAGATAGACATCTTGCTCATCCTCATCATCATGGTCATCCTCCGCCTAAATATCAAGATGTGTAGCACATATCATCTCTCGTTCCTCATCATGTGCCCTCTCATCTACTCTATAAGGTGCTAATGGTGATCTACCGCTCCTAAGACGAATGAAGTTAGATAAAAATTCAGGAAAGGAGATCGTACATGTAGTGGTGTCTACCTAATCTGGGTGCCTCCTCTTGTTGTTCAGGTTCATTTCAGGCTGGTCTGGGAGAGTGGTCTTGGGCGTGGTTAACTCATCCAGACGATGGTTAACCCCTCCATCTCTATCATGTGTGTGGTCTAGAGCATGCTCAAAATGTCCATGATCTGGTTTGATGCTAGGGCCTGTGAATATATCTCAAACTCAGTGTGGTAACCCTGACTATCTACTCTCTCTTACCTAGGAGTGTGATGTTGTGGTGCGTACGCTCGAAGATATCTCTGTTGTGTTAAAGATGAATGTTGTTGTTGCTCGTAATGATGTGGCTATGAATATGAAGCAGTGTACTGAAAAGAATGTGGTCTCTGATATGCGTGCTGGTGAGACTGCTGCTGTGTGCCATGCTGATGATGTCGGAAATGTAGACGCCCATGTTTCAAATAACTGTATTATTGTTGTTGCTGGTATACGCTTTGAGGAGTAAAGTGTGGTGAAGGCTGAATTAGTGCGTACCATATCCTTTTGATCTCAGGAGTGGCTTGAAAATCAACATTAACATCTCCAGGGTTGTTGATCTGGCTCCAATTGGCATTGGATGGATCCTCATGCCAATCAATCTGTGGAGTCTTAGTAGACTACATCATCTCACTCTGAACATACTGAATCTGACGGCTTGGTGGAGCAGGTAAAGATATCCGATCATGATGAGAAGTAGAAGAAGGACATGATTGCTGGTACTGAAGATGCAAATCTGTCACCTTCTTCGTCAGATCGTTCAATTTTTGGGCAAGTGATGAGAGTTTCTCCAACTCTCGCTGCGGCTGCAAATCTTGAACTCGCTTTTGAATCACGTCGACTAATGCCAGCTTCTCACTAGTAAATCCCATGTCGGATCGTGACTCAGACTTTGAAATATGTGCCACCTTCTGATGATCTCGGTAGTGTGGTGGTTGCGGGGCCTTTGGAATGTCCAAGTAGAATTAACAACTTGTGAGTTCTTTGCCATGCCCTCAAAGATAGACCGGATAGACTCGGAAACCCTATTCAGATAATTATTGCCACATGTGGTGCTCACTAGGCCTAGTACATCCCGCTAGAGTCCTCCAAAATAGTTCTGTACTAGCGCCTTTAATGGTATCTCATGATGTGGGCATCTCTCAGTAAGATACTTGAATCGATCTCGTGCCTCATAGAATGATTCATGCGGAAATTGTGTAAATTGGAGATTTGACTCCTCATCGTGTTTATACATCCTAGAGGAATATATTTATGTAGGAATGTGGACTTCAGATCATCCATGTAGAGGTCACCCTCTCCTAATGACTCAGCCAGTAGAGCGCCTTATCTGCTAAGAAGAAGGGAAAGTCTTTGAGGCGTATAGCCTCCTGCGTAACTCTTGGGTAACTAGTCGTACCACTATTCTTCTCGAACTACTGTAAAATGTAAACGGCTCCTCTGTAGCATTCTCGTAGTACTTGGGAAGTAAATAAATGAAGGTCATTATCAGCTCATATGACCCTTGATTCGATGGTAATCAAATCCAATGGTGTAGCTTCCAAGCTCCTAGGTCATACCATACCTTAATGTAGCGGGAACCTCGCAGGCGATTGTGGATTCCCGACTACTGCTCTCAGTGTAGCGATCTCAACTCTCATCTCATCCTGAACTCTACGCTGATCTCTGATCTATAAACTTATCTGTAGTGTATAAAGAATCCCTATAGTAATATCCGCTGCTGGATATGGTCTATCATTGGCATGTCTCTCCCCAGTCGGTCGATCCTCAGATGGTTTGTCCTCAACTGGTCCCTTCTCTCTATCAATAGTCTTTGAATCCTCTGGGAAGGAAAAAGTCTCATAAGAACTCAGTGAAAAATGTGTAGGAGAAATAGATCAAAATTTGAGTTGTAGGTTTGCCTCAACGGAAGGGATGGGAAGTGAGGGAGTCTGGGTCTGACTCTCCTCGTGATGAGATGGGATCAACTCGGGAATAGAGTCATCCCGAATATGTGAAGACATATGACAGATGGTGGATCGTCGAAATCTCATAGAGTTTGAGCACTTAATCTGTCTCGTCATCGTCTTCGATGTCAAAATGAAATCTACAAAGAGCATGATGTCAAGTCAAAAACACTAGTTTGAAGGTGTATGAGATGTGGTATAATTCACATCTCGCATACAAACACAATGCAACCCCAAATTCACCATCACAACCCGGTGATGATCGTAAAAGCTTGGTCATTTATCTTTTCGATTTTAGGGATATTTGGTAAACAAATATTTTCACAGATTAGCATGAGCTAATAGGTGATTGAAACTTCCCCGAAAATACAGTCCTGAGTTCTTACTAGAAATCACCTATTCTCGGCCAGTATGGGAGTAAGTATAAACTGTTTCTAGATACTCGTGTTACTTGAGGACTGTGTTATTGTGGTGTCGTCTAAACCTCCCACTCTACTAAGGAAATTCGGAACATTTTTGGCTACCCGAGAGTCACCACTGATGATTAAGTGATTAAATGTATGAACTAAGTAGTATATCGAAAGAAATTCAGAAGTTGGCTCTACCTTAAGTGTCATCCATCACTCAAAGATCTGAAGAGTACCTGTAATTCATGCGCTAGGGATTTCTCTCCCAAAACAAATGAATCCTTTACGTTTAATTTTAGTTCAAATAATGTTAGCTGTCCTGATTTTACTTTTCTTTATCTCTTTTTTTGGATATTTTCAAAGCATCGTCTAATGATTTTTTTCTTTTTTTTTTATCCTAAATAAGCATGCACCAAGGTTGTGAGTCCTAAAACTAGCTACGAAGGCAAAAGTAGAGAAAAAAAGTCGAAAAACCTAAGCAAGCACCTAGCCTCGAAAAAGCCACAGAAAACTGTGGATAAAATCTCGATAAGATAAAAATCGCGGTGCGTGCACTGTTCCCCCGAGTGCACGACACTCAGTGTAACCGACAACGAGAATGAGAGGGAGGAAGGTTAAAGTCGGGATGCCCTTACAGGGTGCCTTCTATGAAAATAAAAAAACAGGAAAATGCCCTTCTTTTTTTCACAAAATACAAAAAATAATGTAAATCAATTCTACCAACTCGCTCTGCCCTCTACAACCATCTCATCAGTTTTTGCACTCTCAACTACTTTGGCTTCCGAAGTAGTTGGTTGATCCAACAAGCCCTGTAAAACTTTTAGCAAACACACAAAAATCGTAAAAATCAGAGAACATAAAAAACAGTAAAAATCATAGAAAATCAAAGAAAACTGTAAAAATCATAAAACAAATAAAAGAAAACCTGAAAAACTGTAAAAAAATCAAGGAGAAAGAAAAACCACAAAAATATTAAAAAACTGAAGTATAGCTAACGCCACCTAGGCAACGAAGCCATTTTTATAATCGGAATCTAACTTGCGTTAAGAAACGATAGTGAATGTAGAGAACCGTGAAGATAGATCTGTCTGGTCAAACAAAAATTCAATAAAATAGAAGAGAGCAAGAGAAAGAAAAGAGGTGAATACACAACTTCTCTCTCTTATTTTAACTTACACTATATTATTTAACTAGGTAAGTGTGTCTGGGTCGACCTAGAGGAGGCAGAATAGAAATACCACGGCTTTTGTGAAGAAGAGGAAGATTGTGATTTTTGTTTCTTCTTGAAAAATGCAAGAGAAGAACTCAAAACAAAGGTGACATTATAAAATTCAAAACGAGAAAAATGCTTGACGAAAATACACGAGAACCACATAGAAACCTCGCTAAGGTAATTTTGTAACTAACCTAGAAAAATCTATGAAAAATAATGTGAAAAAGAGGTCCAAATAGTCTAAACGTACATGGGTATAACTACAAGAAAAGAAAATAAAAAGTTCTACAATATGGTCTTGTCAAGGGGCTGGAATGAGAAGAAACTAAAACTTATTACGTTTAGGTTCCTGAGCGGGGACCTAAACATAATTTCTGGAAACTTTTAGAGTGCTATGAAATTCTGGAAGTCTGTCGGGCTTCTAGTGCAATTGTTCTACTACTTCAATATAGGATGACCTGGATTAGAATGTGAGAGCGGATCTTGAGCATCTGTTGAAGCCACGTGGTGCATTCCTGTGCGTCATGTTCTTGGGCATTCTTCCCTCTTTTATGCACAAGGTCATGACGATTCTTTCTTCTCCAGCCGATCTCCAATGACTTCGCGGCTGATCAAAAACTCTGGCAGGGCTAGAAGGGGGTCACCTACCCCCTTCAAGCTCTCTTGCTGCGAGGGGTGGTCGAAGACAACTACGGTGATATATGAAAGTATAGGCCTATAGGGTTTGCAGATCTTAAAGACGATCTGCTGCAAAATCGATCAATTGGCAAAGAAGATTACCTTCAGACAATGAAATGATGCTCCAGAAGATGTGCACGAACCAGCAAATACGATTTGGATGCTCAATTTTTAAATAATTTGCCCAAGAAATTAGTGGTTTTCCAGTTCAAAGAATAGCTTCTAGATAGTGTTATGCAAATCAAAATTATATTCGAAATTGAACAAATTGGAGTTGGTTTTCTAATGGAAATCGAAGAGGGTAACTACGGTGGATAATCCAAGTGATTAACAAGACTTAGTAGGCATGAAATTCGAAGAAATTAAAGGAAATGGATGAAGAAATGCACATGTGTTGGAGGTGTATAACCTCCGGTCATCGCTCTATAGGTCAGGCTTCCTGGAGCTGTACGCACGTTGTGGCGTGATGCAAGGCGGTGCTTCGACCTTAGAACGCTCCTTCGACGAAGCATCTTCCGTGCGGAGCTATCCTTAGTTGTTGTCACCACTGGTTTGAGTCGGAGCAAGGCAAGAAAGGTGGTTGGTAGGCCACTGTTTACTAGAACTGGATGTAGTTAGGAGTAGTTAGTTTGAAAGTGGTGAAGTTCATGGAGTTTATAGGAGAATCGATTATAAGCTAGGTATAGATCAATGGATGGCGTGGATTAGGGAAATTAGGAGATTATAATGGAGGGTTTAGATCGGGTTTTAGATGATACATGAATGCGGGAAAAATGGAGAAGTTACGGCATTGGAACATAGTATCGATTGAATTCTTGTAGATGAAGGACTCGATGCTGACACGTGTCAACACCTGGTTGGCTAGATGATATAAATTGTGTTATAATTTAGGAAATAAATAGTAGATGAAATAATTTGAAATAGGGATACAAATTATAGATAATTAATTTATCTAAATTATGGAATAATTAGATTTTGTAGATAATAAATAATTTATGAAATATATATATTATATTAATAAATATATAGTATAATTAATAGATATGTAATTGATTTTTAATTCAATAAATTAATAAATAGTATTCACTTTTATATTTTGTTATTTATTAGAAAAGTAAATAGAATATTTGCGATTTTTTGTGGATTTTATTATATTAATTTAAGTATATTAATAAATACAAGTATAATATACATAGTTCAATTTTATCTATAAATTAGTGTTTTGATTTATTTAAAATAATAAACAATGTCAGAAAATTATGAAATAATTCATGGCTAAACTACAAAATCAAGAAAATAAGTAAAATTATAAAATCATTAAATAGTAATTACTGTGTTTTTGATAACTCCTCTCTATATTCGATTGTGGACATAGCACTAACTGACCTCCGAAGGGAATACCTCCCTCCCCGAGGAAAGAGTAGCTAGACGAGGAACCAATAAGAGTGTATGGCTGGGATGGGTGGTTTCTTCGCTTCTTTCAAAGCGAGAAGAGCTAAAATAATTCACACACCATACAAATTAATTTCAAGGTTGACAGAGTTTGCGATATGGATGAGCGGATCTGAACTGGCTATTGAGGTGAACTTAAACAAGGATTTGTGGAAATTAAGGACAGTTAAGAATAAAATCCAAATCCTAGTTAAGGCTCCGACAAAATGCTTGTTTTAGGCCTGATCGAGCTCTGTCCTTTCTATGTTCTCATAAATTGGTTAAGGAAAACAAATCCATTCTAACTTTCTTTATTTTTCCTTATTTATCAAATAAGTGTTTGCTAAGGGACAAGCAAAGTTTAAGTATAGGGGATTGATGAATCAACGATTTATTAACATTATGTCTGCATTCTGTCTTAAAACCCTTAAAAAATACATGTAAATATCAATTAAATTTCTCTTTTTAACAAACCTTAGTCATGGATAAAAATGCTCTTTTATGCAATAAAATCATGCAAATAAATAAAAGAATAAAAATAAAAATAAAGACAAATTGTAGATATGTATATATATACAATGTGACTTGTAAAATAAATATAGCTGAAAGATATATTTATAACCTAATCCCCGAGACCAAGTTAGCATGGATTTCTCGACAAATAAATAAGTAGGGAGAGATAAGGAAGAAAACAAATAAAATTAATTAATTTCATACTTTATAGATTCTCCATTGATTATCTAATAAATATCAAACTTCAAAAATATTTTAAATTAATTCATATTAACATAATTTTCCCCAAGTTCTTCTCTTAATTATTTCTAAAAATATATAGAAAAAAAATAAGGTAAAAATATTACCTTGTATATATGCTAAGAAATCCAACTTGTAAATTCTCAAAATCCAAACTTCCGAACATCATAACTTTCTCCTACGAACTCCAATTTTACTCTACTCATCATTAAAGATTATAAAATAATATTATCTAATTAATGAATGTGATTTCACTAAAATAGGAGTCTGTTTGCAAAAAGTCGATTTTGGGACCTAACTACAACTAGGTTTCTAGGCTATCTATTTTATTTAGAACATATTATTTATTACTTTAATGATTATATAATTTTTAATTATTGCCTCGATCTTGTGTTTTAAACTTAATTTATTTCAAAGTTTTTGGAAAATATTTATTATTTTAATTAAATAAAAAACCCTAATTTATAGGTACAAATGAACTATAAAACTTATACTTGTATTTATTAATATATATAATCTAATTTATTAAAACCCATAAAAATTCATATATACTTTATTTATTAAACTAATAATTAAAAAATATAAAATTAATATACTATTTATTAATTTATTAATTTAAAAAATACAAAACTTCTTTTAAAAGTATTAATTATATTTATTTATTAATGTAATATTTATATTTCAGAAAATATTATTTATTAAAAGTAATTATACCAAAATTTAGAAAATTGAATTATTTGCAATTTTCATTTTTACACGAATTTAAAATACCTTTATTTTATATTTGTTTCTTAACTATTTAGCCTTTTATTCAACCTAGACAACCTGGTGCTGGCATGTGTCAGCACCTGGGACCTTCTTCTTCAAGAAGGTTGGCCTGTGTCTGTTCAAACTCCCCCAACTTCTTCCTTTTCTACACGCAATTCGCTAACTTCTTCCTCCTATCTAATCCGTCGATTCTCTTCCTTCACACCTACCCCTGATCCCTACCTTACTCCATTCGACCCACTCTATAAAAGCACTCCAAAACCTCCATTAACAACTAATCAATCCTGAGACCAAAGCTTCTAGTTCGCCTCGACTGATTCACCATCTTTACTACCGTGTTCCGCCCTGACCAGGAGGTGACAGCTCCAAGCAAGGTCACCGCGTGGAAGAGTAATCATCGGAGGATGGTTCCAAGGTATTCGATGCCTTGCATTGCTGCCATCGCGCCACGTAGAGGCCTTTATCGCCCGTCGAGCAGCCATCGAGGCTCATACAAGCTCATTCCCAAGTGAGTTCATCCATCTTTTCTTATTTTATTTCTCATTCTCCGTGCTCATATTAGGGTAACTAATGACATGATTAGGAATCCCAATAACCATAGTTAGACGCACACCCACTCCTATTCGCTCAACCCAATTCAACACTTCCAGAATCACTTCTCCTTTCTCGTAGTTTATTCGATGCCAATTTCAGGAAAATAATCATTAAATCTGCAATTGTTTTGATATTGTTTGTCGATTTGCTTGCAAATGGAGCAAGAGATTAATAATTGCAGATCTCTTTAAACATCTAGAGCATTGTTCCATCAGTTGGAGTTTTTGAAATCCAAAGAAAGATCAAAGCATCATCCATATCCACAACTTCCAAGACTGCCTGAAGCGCCACCTTCGCCGGCGAATCCCATCCGCCTACGTCCATCTCCAGAGGAGATCCACCGCGAGTGAGCTCGGGGGGAGAAGATGTCTCCATCTTGGCCCGTTGGAGGCCCAAGCCAAGCACCAGTCGTTGGAAAAAAATTGGAGAAGAAGCACTTGCCGCCAACCGTGCCTAGGAATTGAAGAACACTAAGAACGCTAGAGCGTATAGGTGCTCGACACGTGTCACAATCAGACGATCCAGATCAAGCCTAAATTTCTAATCTCCGTCGTTGATCGTGAACAGGTAGAGAAATTGCATACTAGACCCAGCGAATTCTGAAATTGCCAACAACTCCAAATATTTCCAGAAATTACATTTAGGTCCTTGCACAGGGACCTAAATGTAATAACCTTACTTTTCTCTGCATTTTTGTCCTTTTTCAGGGATTGAATTGTAACAGAACATATACATTTTTTGCAGTTATACCCCTGGATTGTAGGGGTGTTTTGGACATCATTCTTGTTGTATTTTCATACCGAATTTTTAGGGTAGTTACGCAACTACCCAAGACACCTTTCTTGTATTTTTTCGCGATTTTTCCTTGTATAGTTTAATCGATTTAATTTTCTTAAGATCGAGTAGTTTCGAGTCAGTTTTTTAGTCTTTTGTAAAATCAAGAATAAATCGAATATATTTGAGAATTTTTTCTTTTATCAAAAACTAAAGTATTAGTATTATGCCTCCTCGAGTTTTACCCAAGCAAACTTACTTGGCTAAATAATATAGTGTAGATGAAATAGGAGAGAGAAGCTGCATATTCTCACTTTCTCTTACTCCTATTTCATTGATTTTTGTTTGATCAATGCGGCTCTTGATTCAACAGTTCTCTACAACTGACATCTCTAACAGCTAGAAAAAATCATGTTATCAGAGAGCTAGGAAGCAAGGTAACCCTTCTGACTGAGCATCGCATCATTGTTTTCTAGCTTGAATTATTTTTCCCTCCTCTCTCTGATTTTGATCACATAGGCCAAGCAAAGAATTGACAAAATCAATCGGCCTTTGCATAAAATTATTCAAAAAATGACCATTAAAAAATTAAAAAAGGGGCTACTAAGAAAAATTGACCATATAAAATCAATTAATCGGACTTTATTCTATTTGGGTGAATAATACCCTCATTATTCTCAGGTACCATCCAGACCGAGTTAGGTGTGACCTTTAAGGATTAGAGCCCAAATCCCATCTTAGTTACTGCCTTGTATATTGACTGGATTCACAAAGTGTTAGCGCTTTTATCAGTATGTGGACAAGTAGTGTTGAGTCTGCTTGTGGACATAGTCTGAAGTACTGAGCATAGGGGAACTACAACAATGGGTCCTTATCTCATCATGCCACATCCGAGTACCCCACAAGGGGGAAGTATTTGTTTCACCTATCAGTTTCCTCCCTCTACTTATTTGGCTGAGTAATGGATCCAAACTCAATAACAAGGATCTTAAAAAAATAAAGGAAACTAGTTACAAAGGAAGTGAGAAGTACATGATGATTGTCTGTAGTACTCACTCATCTGCAGGGTTAAAAGTAAAGGAATATTTTTTTTATAGAATCACTTCAAAAATAATAAAAATGACAAGTAATTGTTGAACCTTCATGAATAACTATGTTGAGTAGGTGAATTCACCCTTAACTTAAGGTTTGATTGATTAGTTATATTTTGGTCAAGATAAATAACATTACACACTTGCACCTTTCATTTACACTTATTTTGACACTTCTTTTCTTTTCCTCTATTCGAGCCATTCTGTTATTTTCTATTATACATCTTCTTCATTCCATGCTCTGATTCCACATCATATCAATACTTTGTGCTTCAAATATGTCACATTCAAGATGGTTTTGTTTGAATTTTGCTAACACCCTAGTCGAGTCCCCAATATTTACATCTCTAATAATCCGTGGTGATTCTTGGGAACTTGGTTCGGACTTTGCGAATCGCTATCAAGATTCCTCGCTTTTTGATTCACCAAGATCTCTAGACCACCCTTGTCATGAATATATGTATCCGAGCATTGAGAAAAAATATAATTAAATGTGATTTAATTATCATGAATAATATGAATTTGATTCATATTATATGGAGAGTTATCTAAGATAATTAAATGTGATTTGATTATCAAGGATGTAAATAATGTGAATGTGATTCATATTATTTGGGCACATGAGAATAGAGATCCAAGCTGATTAAATGTGACTTAAATATCATGGATATTGAATAATGTGGATAACACTATCTATATTAATCATATATATTTTAAATGTTATCTGTAGTATATAATAGAGAGCTATTTGTAACTTACATATGTTAATTAAATGTTGATGTGAATTGGATTCACATTGGACAATTAACTGAAAATGTAAATTACATTTTATTTTGGGTTGTGAATGTGATTCACAATTTTCCAATGGCAAGATTACAATATTCACAAAATATTTATGAATTTTTTTCTTAGAGTAATTTATAACAAGTGTTGTTGTAAATCTTGCAGTATTCCATGGAATACTGTAATATCATGAGATTACATGATATTGCCACCAACTCCCATATTATGGAAGGAGGCAATCTTCATTCCATAATATCCATGCTTAATTAATTTAATTTGGGATTAATTTGTATTGATTTTTTAATATATATATTTAATCTAAATTAAATTAATTACTATTGTATTTTTACAACAAAATCTTGGCCATTGAAAGAAACACAAATAAATTTCATCCATTGGATTTATGTGCACATGGATTGGGATCCATGGACTCCCAAAATACTATACAAGAAGAGGAACCCCTTGCTCTTTAAAGTTACAATAACAACAACAACAACTTATCTCTATCTCTCTCATTCTCTACACATTCTCTCTCTGTCATTATGGTCGTCAATCACGGAAGCCCTAGAGAGAGCCGCCATTTCTCGTCATCGTTATTTTGCCAGATTGTTTGCTCATGGATCTTTGTCTCCTTCGGTGCGCCTTGCTCATGAAAAAGATGTCATATATCGTGTGGCAAGATCTGGAGATTCATCACTTGGACCATCAACATGGATTGCAAGGAGCACGCATTTCATCAATGTGCTCGTAAGTGTCTCCGCCATCGGATCGGACTTGAGACAGGAGGTCTCTTCGTTAAGAGGCTTGATCGCAACCATGCTTCAAGAGGTAACCCTAATACGTATTTGTGGTTTTGATGACACAATCCGAGAAGTGTTATTGGATCGCGTGGTTTCATCGTAAGAAATCTTTTTAAATTCCGCTGCCTTGAGCAACTAGTGTGACTAGTCACTCTGGATCGCATACGATGCAATCCTCATGCTTTCCTGATGTGCTTTAGGATCTTCTCATATCCTTCAGTACTATCTTCTTCGTTGCTTGAATCAGATGCAGGCATTGATTTCAAACTTCTTGCAGTTGTCCCATGAGCCTATTTATGAGGCATGGGAAAGACATAATGATATTCAAGAGAAGACCCCCACCATGATATCCCCAAGACTAGTCCGGTACAAAGTTTTTTCGGTGGGTTGAATAAGGAAAGCTAGAAGCTGGTGGATACAACATATGAAGGATCACATTTTAACAAGGATGAAGACATCATATGGTGAAATTTTGAGGAGATGGATGAAGGCTCAACTATCCTATATTCATCTCATGCTTTCCAAAAGAATCCTCAGATCCCTCCCAAACCTGTCCATATAGCAGCATGAAATGAAGTAGGGAGAGACGAGAGTTACAAACTCAACATCATCGAGAACCATATCTCAATGGTTTGCATAATTGAAAAGCGAACACATGACATAAAATATTAAATATCATCAAATAAAGAATCAAAATTTTGAACAATCTCAACCAAATCACCAAGTAGTTGGAGCTCTTGGTCAGCACAATTAACTTGTATCAGTCTGTGAGCTCATCTATCAAGACAACTGCTAAGCCCAAATAAGCCCATCCATAGCAGATTCTTGGGCAACCATAGTCGATCCTACATGTATACTACATACAGGCCCCTGACCAAGCACCTCAACAATCACAACAAGACACACATGATGGTGTACTATCCCGAGTCCTAGTAATTTGTTGAGCCGTTCTTTCCATCACCTCCACTAATGCAAGAGGTAAACTGTGTTTGGAGCAATTATCATTAATTGACCCATCCTAGCAGACAACTGTAGGGTTAATCAATGGATATGCATCAATAATAAGGTGGAAGACCATACCAAAACCAACCCTCGCATCACCAGTCTCCATTGAATGCTAACAACTAAAGACTGAATTTCCAGCTATCGACTTATCACCAACAATCATACCATTTGCTATCGACATATGCTTATTATCAGTAGCAGTACCTTCCACAACACTATCATCAATACCCTCCTCATCACTATCTGAATTATCGGTCACAACCTCTGCACTAGTATAAAAGTTAGCAGGCACAACATGTCAAGCAAATTGAGGTTGCACTAGTAAATCCAGCCCTTGATTTCCTGGCATATTTGGTGAAGAGTTTAAGAGAGATGAGCCAGAAGCTAGACGATCAGACCGCTGCGAAATCTATCATTCCAACACTTGTCGAAGCCAACTTGAATAACTTTTGACGTTAGGAGTAGGTAGCAAGTAGTATCTAATTTGAGCCTGAGTTAGGTATGAATAAATATATTATGTTATCTAATGATTTTACTCTTAATAGTGGTAGGACTCTACAACCATATGCAACTACAAGAGGGAAGAATAAAGCTTGACTGGGTGAGTCATCGTCAACCATGCCCCCATCAAGCTCTAGCAAGGAGATGAGAAAAAACAAAAAAGAAGAAAATAGAATAACCCAAAATTATAATAACAACCAAGGCCTCAATGAGACAACCAAGGAGAAGCCATCATCTATAGACAACCTTGCATCGATAGATAATGCTGATGTTTCCATTTTTCGATTTTCCACTATGGCAAATGATTGTACCCATTCTAATAATTTGAATGTAAATGCTAATTTCAAAGAACATTTTAGAATGATGCACATATGCAATTTCCAGATGTAATGAAAAACAATAAAAGAAAGTTCAAACAACCTTGTCTAATCCAAGTGTTATTGCAATTTTGTAAAATATTTTCAAGGAAATGCAACTTTTGAAAGCCATGGAATACATGTCAAATGTGAAGAAAGATCTTAAAGAAGCATGTACTTCAAAGCATCATCCCCATAAAATTTTTCTCATCATGTAGAGAAACACATTCTCACCATGGCTACTATAAATGCCATCAGTGACCTCCCAGCTAAAGAGAAAGACAAGGGAATCCCTTTGATCAGATGCCAGAGTTTTGATCAAATGTTTGAACAAACTTTTCTTTATAACGGTTCTTCAATAAATCTCATGCCCACTGATCTTCTCAAGGATCTCTAGCTGGGTTCGCTAAAACCAACTAGAATGAACCTTCAATTTGCTGATCAATCCATTAAGTAGCCTTGAGAGATATTGGAGGACATTATCGTGATAATATAAGAAATGTACATTTCAGTGGACTTCATATTCCTAGACATGGATTCTTCTATATCATTACTGTAGACACTGATCATACTTGATCGATTAATCCGTAGAATAGCTGAGGAGGTAGCGAATTATGGGTCTAGAAAGATCACGTTCTGTTCCAGCATCGATGAAGTAATATTGGAATGATCATAGAGCTGAAAGTTGCAGGAATTTGATAGTAGAATCAGTTTTAGCTCCCTTACATATAAGGAGTCTTTTTATGATGCAATGATTGAATTATTTGAAGAAGAACCATCTCGAACGAAACAAGAGGAATTTATTGAAGATATGTTTGGTGTTTGATAGCAGAACAAGGAGTAATCGAGGTGGACATTACATCAATAAGCAATATTACAATAATAATCAGCACCCTCTCAGAAGTTAACAAGAATTTTTCACATCTTTACTTGAATTTTTATGAAACCACTTTCATTTTAAAATTTATTTAGTTCGGAGTACAATAAAGATGAGATTTCTTCATTTTGAATTTTTATCGTAGAAGATATTGATATGCCAAGTTGTGCTTTGTGGCTTATTCAAAGTGTTGTTATTTCAACCATGTACAATGATTCTTCTTGTAATTATTTTTAATATATACAATAGAATTTTTACGTACAAGTTCCAATAAGAAAATAATTGTATTAGAGGTGAATTTGGTGATGAAAAAAATAGTGTATAAAATATATAAAATATACAATGATATACAAGCGATAAATATGCATAAGTAGAGATTGATTTTTAAAATTTTCTAAATGAAGACTTATCTCTCCCTACTTTATTCATGGTCTATTAGGTCGAGTCTTGACCTACTCTTAGGGTCAGTGTCAGCTTGTATTTATTTCATATATACAATCTCTGGTTTTCTTTATTTTTCCTGTATTTTCGTTCTGTATTTACTTTATGTTAAAATAGTGATGAATATACAATAGTTACACAAGTATTAGGGAGTAAAAGAAGAGATTTATTGATGTTTATAGGTGTTTTATAATGTATTTCAAGCTAAAATAAATAAATAAAGATAATGAAATGTAGATTTATCAGTACTTTAACGTTGTTGTGAAGTAAATTTAGTACTCTCGTGGGAGAAGAGTCACTTCATGGTGACCAAAGGAATTGTGTCGGGCTACATCATCTCCAAGAAAGGCAAGGAAGTTGACCTGGCCAAGGTAGAAGTGATCTCTACGCTCGATCCATCTACAAAACTAAAGAAAGTTAGGTTTTTTCTAGGGCATGTCAGTTTATATAGAAGATTCACTAAAGACTTTAGCAAGATTCCCTGACCTTTAACAGTGCTGCTAGGCAGGAAGATCGATTTTATTGTTGATGACAGAGTTCTCCATGCCTTTAATCATTTGAAAGATCTGATTACTTAAGAACTTGTCCTACTACCACTGAACTCATCTCTTCTAATAGAGATCATAACGGATGCTTCTGATTATGCTATTGGGGAAGTTTTGGGATAGAGACGGGACGGATTGCCATTTATAGTTCATTATTCTAGCAGAACATTAGATCAGTCCCAGAAGAGCTATACCGTCACAAAGAAAGACCAACTAGCAGTTGTGTTTGCACTGGAGAAATTCCGATCACATTTAAATAGTTGAAAGTTAATTTTCACACTGACCACTCTACCAATAATACTTACAAAAAGCAATAAGGAAGTCAAGCCACATCTACTTCATTGGAACCTTCTACTCCATGAATTTTTTTACGCTATAATCCTGGATTCAAAAATATTGTGGCAGATCATCTTTCCAGAATCATTGAATCAGATAATCATAAGCAGGCCATTATACTGATCACTGAACTTTTCCAGATGAGGTGATTCTGTATGTCACCTCACTCCCATGATATGCCAATGTTCTCAACTATCTTCTCTCCAAGAAAGTTCCACAAGATTGGTCGAAATTAAAAGTTGACAAATTCTTGTCTAAGATCTATTTTTACTAGTGGGAGGATCCATAATTATTTCATGTGGGTTCAGATTGCATATGGAGAAGGAGCATTCTTGATGAGGAGTAAACAATTGTCCTAGATCAATGTCACAAGTTAGAATATGGAGGACACCATTTTCAGAAGCGTATGACAACAAAAGTTCTTGAATGCAACCTTTGGGGTCCAACTCTTTTCAAGGATGCTACTGAGTATGTGAAAGTTGTACTCATAGCCAAAATGTGGGAAGCATCATCCGTTCTAGGGGTACCATGCCTCTAATGTATATTCAGATATCAGATGTCTTTGGTGCAAGGGTTATCGACTTCATGGGCTCATTTCCTAATAGTTAGGAATTTGAGTACATTATGTTCACCATAGATTATGTAAGTCGTTGGGTGGAGGCTATCACCGCTCGATCCATAAACATCGTATTGTATGTCTCTTTCTCAAGGATAATATTATATTATTGTTCGGGAATATGAAGATTCTCATATCCGATGGGGGAAGCCATTTTATCAATAAAGAAGTAAAGAAGCTTGTTAAGGAATACAACATTAATCATCACCTCACATCTCCTCACCATCCACGTACCAATGGCTTAGTTGAGTTTTCAAATTGGGAGATAAAGATAATTCTCCATAAACTTGTACATTTTGATAGGAAGAACCGGTTTCAATGCTGGACACGTGAGTCCACAGTGAGGCTTTATGCAATAAATGTTATTGCAATTCACTCCTTAATTTGAAATGAAGAATAAGCAAAATAAGTCCCTTAGTATAATTAGGGTTATGTACCATGGCCATCTTAATGAACATACAGTTGTTGATTCAAATGTTGAATCACAGAGGATGGTAATTGGATGATATCTAAAGAGTTAGATTGAGGACTCATCAAGCAATGTCAAATGATTGTTATGAAAGGATCTCCAATCTAAGAAGGAGATGGCAATCTGACTCTAAAGGTAATATCTGATCGAATTCTTGATGCAGGTCCTCTGCATTGAAATAGATATTAGAAGGTGTTTAATAAGTTAGGTATACGAGTTGACTTAACGAGATCAAGATAACCAAGACCTATGTCGTATATCATCACGATATAGGCATACATACTCTGATTGGACACAGATGTGTTACTATAGGTCTGAGTAAGTACATTTTGCAAACCAATAGATTGATGACCTATTCAAGGTCTATACACCATTGAGCTTGTGTGCATACACGGGCATATGAGTAGTACAATCTCTCAAAGGGATCATACAAGTTTATTACTGAAACAGAAGATATGATCTAACTCATGAGATATTGGGATAAAATTCCATGCACGATCATCTCGCTTTGGAAGCTTAACTAAATTTTTAGGTATGATATATACTTTTGGAATGTATATGATGGCTACCTAGGTATTATATATGCTTTTGGAACGTATATGATCAATATCAACTCCCAATGATCAAATGAGAAACATGATGATAAAACCCTGAAGGAGACAGTTGAAAAGTGATCGGAAACTTCAGGTTTATTCTAGGTCTTCCAGTATGCAAGATGTAAGGCTATTAGATATACTCCAGTGTGATGTGATCGTAAATGATTGTATAACCATAACACTTCCATTCCGATGGAATGATGAAATAGGTTTGGATTTTAGTGACTCCTCACAATAAAGAAGTAATATAATCTTAGTCCAAATGTTGGTCAACGATCTAAATGCAATTCGAATACAATAAGAATATTAGATTTATAGCTTTTGTTCAATCTAACATCTTTCAGAGGTTCCCGAGATCAGGATATGAGATATGATCTCAATGTCAAAGTCACTATACATGGCATGTATAATCGCCTTGACCTTATCTCCAAGTATCCGCAAAGAAAGCACACTGTTCTTGAAAGAGTTCAATAATAATTCCATTATTGATAATGTATCTGAGCATTGAGAAAAATTGATAATTAAATATGATTTGATATTAATATGGATATGATCCATATTATTTGGATGCATGAGAATAGTCATCCAAGATATTATGTATGATTTAGTTATCAAGGATATTATTAATGTAGATATCCATAATAATCATAAATATTGTAAATATGATTAATAATATGATGGAGAGGTTTAATTGTAAATTTACTTACAAATTAAATGTTAATGTGAAATTGATTTACATTGAACAATTAATTGTAAATGCAATTTAAATTTTATATTGTATGTCTGAACATAATTCATAATTATTGATGGTATGATTAAAATTATCACGAAATAATTTATAATTATTTTGGTGAATAATTATGAAACAATTTGTTTTTGCAAATGTGGAATATTTGAACAGATATGAGATATCATAATTAAGGAAGATGAAAGCCACCTTCCCCTTAAAGAGGTTGTATGTCCATGGAGTCCTACTCTATCTATGGTCGTCCACTCTATTAAGGGAAGGAGCCTTTTCATATCTGCTTTCTTTACACATGAGATCGATTTGAATTAAATTGAATGTTTTGTAAATTATTTAAAATAAATTTATTTTTTTAAATTGATTATTTATTGTTGCAAATTTATGCAAGAAAATCATGTTCATTGTAAAATAATCTAGACCCTTGATTATGAGTGCACATGGATTGAGATCCATGGACATCCAATTTAGTATAAAAGGAGGGGTAGGACAAGCCTTTTATACTTGCAACAATTGAAAAATAACAACTCACACACACACTCTTTCTCCATATCCTCATACATGTCCCACATCTCTTTCTCAACATTGTGGCCATCCACATTGTTGACCAAGAGAGACTCATAGTCGTCGTGATACGATGTGCTGCTAGATCGACTCCACGTGGATCTCCTCCATCTTGGGTGATTCTTGATAGTGGAGAAGGCATCGTATTTCGTGAGACAAAATATGGAGATTTCTCGCTAGGATCATCAATTGGATTGCGGGATGCATGCGTCTCATCCATGCGCCCACAAGTGCCACCTTCGTCGGATCATACTTGATACAGTAGGTCTCTTACTTTAGAGATAAGGGATCACAAGTAAGCTGCAAGAGGCTTACATATAACTAATTGGTGATATTGATTAAATGATTTGAGAAGTGTTCTCGAATTACGGGGTTTCATCTATTTAAATTTTTTTATTTTTGTTGCATGATGCAACTAGTATAACTTAGATATCCTAGGTCATATATGATGTGACCTACATGCTTCTGTGATGCACTAAGGCCTAAACCATAGCCTTAAAGTTGTATTGTATCCTTGGTTGAAGTTTTTAGATATCATCCAAATCCTAAGCGAACAAGGATTTGCATATCGATTGTGCGGGGACTTGTGGTTTGTGCATATATTGCACTTTTCGAATTATTTTCTGCTAAAATGAAAAGATCTTGTTTTTACACTATTTGAACTTTTTTGGATAATAAAATATATTTAGAACGTCTAAGTAAATCCCTAAAAAAATAGTCAATTGTTGGCACCAAAAGTGCATGAATTAAAATTGGAAAAGTTCCCATAGTAATGTAGTTTTTGCTTACCTATCAGAAATTAATTTTTTCTTATTATTTCTATATTTGAAACATGAAATAAACACCTTAATTAATTACAAAATTAAACACGTAAACCGCTCAAGTTCTTTTGTACGATTCTGATTTTGTTTGCCCTAGATATTCTATATTTAGTGGAGATGGGTGGGACGATGATTGGATCATCTAGATTACTTTCTTAATTTATTTATAATTCAATGTAAATCAAGGAAATTTTTAATTTGACCTGATTAGTTTGATGCGCAATATTTATGAATATTTGATGAAACATCAATGACCATTGAACGATATTTTCATGACAAAATCCTAGTTCATACTACAATAATTGTAGGACAACTTTTACATGCAAAACCAAGAACATGCTTGCTTCATATGCTTAGAAATTTAGGATTTCAAAAGTTTTTTAAGATGCCTAATATTTCTGAGTAATTACTATATAAGTATCATGCCAGTCACTAAGAGCATCTTAGTACAATTTGTACCAATTTTGTTGCCTTGAATTGATTCGGTGATGGTTTCTAGGCCATGGAAATACTGACTGGTTACTTAATTGGCACCATGCATTGCAATGGTAGTGCTCCCCTTTAGCATAATTTGTCTGACCTGGCATGATCTGTTGTAAGGATAGGTAGCATGATAAATATATGCGTACTTTAATCAACTAATTATACAAATGTGAGGGTTGTACCTCAAGATAGGATTCTTCAGAGAAATGGGTGGATCAAGATGAATCAAAAAGCATAAAATGGTAGTGGGTGATGTTATATACAGGACGGGTTTGACCTATGGTTTTTTGCGAAGATCGAAGCCAATATGAGGAAGAGAGGTGTTTGATGTGATGGGGGTTGTATTGTGATGATGTTTCATGAAGAGGTTGCGTCATTTTGAGTAGTGGATCATGGCCAGCAAAATTGAGAAAGGGGGTTGGTGAGGCTTTGATAGGTCATCGACGGTGGAATGTACATTGGACCTCGAGTCAACTCATGGAGGGCTGCGATTGGTCCAACTAAGCCACTAAAGGACAAAATGGAAATTAAAAATGAAGTTAACTAAAAAGAAATAGAAATCTTTTTTAATAAGTCAAAACATGAAAATATTCCTTATTTGCAAACTATTTTATAGTGATTTTCATTTTATTTTACATCTTAATTTATTAGGTGTTAATTTTTAAAGTTACAATGTAGGTATATTTACATGTGTTTGGTGTACTTGATTTTAATATGGTATTATTAATATTTATTACCGTGTTTACATATTTTATATATTCTTATTATAATTAAATTCATATTTGTATTTTTTTATTTTCATGATTATATATATGTAATTGTATGTATATTCATTATAAGTATAGTATACGTATATCTTTTATGGTATTATTTAGTTAATGTATTTTGAATGATTTCATTATGTGTTTATGTTTTAAATATGTTTAAATAATATTTGCACTTATCTAAAATTATTACGAGAGTGAAAATATAAAGAATAAAATATATGAATGTTATATATAGATACAAAATACAATGGTACCCTAGAAAGTCTGCTTTTTATGTTAACTTCATTTTTCATTAAACTACCTTCATTAGATATATGTTTTTTGGATGTATTCTCATGCCAGTCTAGCTATGGAGTCTCAGTGGAACATGCCAGCTCGCTCTTAACTTAATGAATCTGATGGGTGGGTGGAGAAAGTAAAGACCTATATGTAGGCTGAGAAGTAGAAGAAAGTGGTTGCCGGTAGTGTAGCTGCAAATCAGTCACCTTCTTCATCAAATCGCTCAACAATTAAGGTAATGATGAGGGTTTCTCCAACTCTCACAACGGTTATAGATCTTGTACTTTTTTCTGAATAACATCGACTAATTTAAGTTTCTCATTAATGATGCCGATGTCAAGTCGTCAAACAGAAGCAGAAATATGTGCCACCTTCTGATGCTTGCTGATGTGGTGGTTGTGGGGACTTTTGGAATGCCCGAGTAGAATCTACATTCATTAGTTCTCTACCATCCCCTCAATGATGTATCAAACAGACTCGCATCCCTATTCAAATAACTACCACCACATGCGATGATTACTGAGCCCTTAATATCCGGTTGGAGTCCTCTAAAGAAGTTCTACACTATCACCTTCAATATATCTCCTGATGAGGGCATCTCTCGATCAAATCATTGAATCATTCCCATGCCTCGTGGAATGACTCATGTAGGATTCATATGAAATTGGAGATCTGACTCCTCATCGCATTCTTCCATACTAGAGGAAAATAGTTACAAAGGAAGGTACACTTGAGGTCATCCCAACTCGAAATCTCTATCCCTACATGATCCGGCCAATATAATGCCTCATCTACTAAGGCAAAAGGGAAAGCCTTAAGGAGTATAGCCTCTTGCATAACTCCTAGATATGTCATCATTTCACATATCATATCAAATTGCTGCAAAAAGGTGAATGGCTCCATTGACATATTCCCATAATACTTGGGAAGCAAGGAAATGAAGAATGGTCTCAAATCGTATGGCCCTTGATTCCATGGTAATCAAATCCAATGTTGTGGCATCCTAGCTCCATGGTAATAATAATCTCTCAAAGTGGCACGAACCACGACAAGTGGTGGTGGGTTGATGAATCCATGATTCATTAACTTTTCTTGTGCATTTTTTTAAAAACCCTTAACAAATGCCTGTAAATATCCATTTATTCTAACATATTACCTAAATTACATTCATTCATAAAAATGCCTTTTTATGCATAAAAACATGAAATAAATAAAAGAATAAAAAAGAAAGAAAATAAAAAGAGGCACATCGTAAATATGTATATATGTACAATATGACTAAAACAAATATAGATAAAAATAAATTTATACAACCTAACCTTCGAGACCAACTCAGCTTGGATTGGTTAACAAGCAATGATGTAGAGGGGGATAAGGAAGAAAATAATAAAAATAATTAACTACGTACATAGATCATTATTCCTTATTTGTTCATTATTTATAAAAACTTCGTCAATTTTTAATTAATTCATTTGTAAATATTTTTCTTCAAACTCTTCACCTATGTATTCTTAAAATTGTACACAAAAACATAAAAATTATAAAACAAATTCAACACATATATATGCCAAGAAATCCGGCTTTCAAATTGTCAAATTCTCAACTTCCAGACCTCATAACTTCTTCATATAAACTTTAATTTCACTCTACTCACCTTTAAAGTACAAAAAATAATATTATCTAATTAGTGAAGACTATTTCACTAAAATCAGAGTCCATTTGCTAAAAGTAGATTTTGGGACGTAATGACAACTGGGTTTCTAGGCTATTTATTTTATTCTCTGCATACTACTTAAAGAACACCAGGTTTTACAGTTTTGATTTATTTTCATGATCCTATAGTTTATCTATAAAAAATATCATAATTTAAAACCTCCATTTAATATTTTAAATAATTCAAAAACACAAAATTATAGATGAATTTGATTTGTGAACTATATATCTATATTTATTAATATATATAAATTAATTTATTAAAATCCCTAAAAATTCACTCCAATACTTTTTATTATTATATTAATTAATAAAAGATACAAATAATATGTTATTTATTAAATTATTGAATTAAAAATAAGTAACATTTTTATTAAAGTATACTATATATTTAATTATTAATAATAAATTCATAAATAATAAAATATATATTTTTTATTTAAGTCTTATATGTCATTATTTAGATAATTAATTTATGCATAACTGTTGTATTTATCACTTTAAAATAACGTAAATATTGAATTTACAATGTATTTAAAGTTTTTGACCAATATGTTGTTGACATGTGTCAACACCATAGTTGTCTTCAACCCGAAGATTCTGGTCGAGTACAACTTCAATTGGCTGACTTCACTCAATTAATCTAATCGATCCTTTCAACCATTCTCCAATCAAACTCATCCAAATCCTTCATCGAACAAGCATAACTCACACTACCCAAAGATTAATCTGAACTCTTCTTCGATCGGTCTATTTATTGATCCAAAATCGACCTCTTCAAACTAAATAATCCTACACACCATTACCAATGTCTGATGACGCATCTTCTCCACCTTGATCTACCTCGTATCGGTGGTGACAATGCCTGAGGTCCGCTCCGCGTAGAAGAAGAGTTGACAGAGGAGAGTTGAAGGGTGGAGATGCCATGCATTACGGCATTCTTCACCGTGTCCAGCTCCGGGTAGCCACTGTATCGAGCAAGAACCAGTAGGGTCATATACCCTCCAAGCCCAGGTGCCCATTAGCCCCTTTCCCTTTTCTTCGATTTTCATGTCTGTTTTGTGAGATTAACAACCTAATTAGTATGGTTAAGGATCATTATATCTTCATCCATCAACAACCCTCTCCAATTTGAATCAAAATCCATTCAATTTCTTTGATTTTTCCACATATTCTGAACTTCTGCAAGTCCAACCTTGTGCTTGCATCACCATTTTTTGTTAGTTGATTTTTTACGAATCGAGCCAAATCATATTTATTTACAGGTACCTACACGTTGGAGCTTTTTGTCAAGTCTGGAGTGCCTCACACCATCGAGCGGCTCGATCAGAGGATTGAATCGGAATATCTATCCTTCATTCAAGAAGCGTGAACCCTAGAACTTCTTGGAGTAATCGACCATGAGCAACCATCTTTAACTTCTGTCTTCTCTGACTACCCTCACGCAATAGGAGAGCTCGAAAAAGGGAGGCACCTTCTTTGTGACGCTACCTCTAGTCAGCTTGCACCAATTTTAGTTTGAGATCATTGTCCATCGTTGTTCCAACCCATCATTTATTGAAGAACACCACGAAGAACAATTGATTTATAGGCTTACGATGTGTAGCAGGAAGCGACGGTGTAGATTGTGCCTCCAGCCTAATCAATGTTGTTCTTAGGCAAATAAGTGGAATATTTACACAGAAGCCCAACACATTTCCACATTATTCAGACAGTTCCAAGCTTCACAACAGACTTTTCAATATTACATTTAGGTCCCATGTAGGTACATAATTGTAATAATATAGACTTTTTTATTACGAAAAAGTCCCTAACCAGGGACCTCTTTGTAATACCTTTTAGTTTTCTATTAGACATTTATTGCTTCTATACCCTTGAGTTTGTGGGGACTTTTGAGACAATTCGAGAGACTCAATTTTTGTTGCTTTTTCTTGGGTCAGTTAGCCAACTAACCCTGTTTTTGCTTGAATCAAAATTCAAAGATTTTCATCAATTTTTAGGAGATTTGATTCTTCAGTAGTTGATTCATTTTGATTTAATTTTCAGTTCCTTTTCGAGCTCATTGCTCGAGTTTTTCATCAATTCATCTATTGTATAGTATTACAACATTTTCTTCATCTATGTACTATATTGCAGATCAATTGTTTGAAAAATATCACTTTGACAAATAAAAACAAAATTTAGAAATTAAAAAAATATATAAAATTTAAAAATCGACCAAAAAGATTTTCTCGAAGACGAAAAGAAATAAGAAAAAAATCACAAAAATATTTCGTCACTCTAAAAATATGAGCGCGACTTTCTTCCTCATTGAGTTCGACCCTTGAATACTTTCCTCGTTAAATATTTAGTGAAACAGCAAATCTAGGAGAGAGCTAAATTATTTTCCACTTTCTCTCTTCTCTCTCTCTCTCTTGAATTTGTTGTCTTTTGTTTGATATACTAGATTTTTCTCAGTGGTTCGCCAACTTCAAATCTACTGCTAGTAAAATCCTATGCATAAAAAAAGGCACTGTTGCTGGGGTGGCGTAGCCGTACTTGATTTTCTGAGTTTTATTTTGTGATTTTTTCTTCTCTTCTCATTTTCTCAGTTTTATCGTGTATTCTTAATTTTTGTCTGTTTATTTTTCTCTATATTTTTTGTTGATTTTCTTTACTTACTTTATTTGATTTCTTCATGGTTTTTTGTGTTTTCTTTTCATTGATTTTTCTTGGTTTTCATACATGTCCTGTTTTCTATTACTAGACTTTCGAATATAATACCGAACGCCCTTTGATTTGAGTTTTCCAATAGCTTCGAAATTTCCCTCGCTCTCGATTTTTGTTTTTCTCAATTTTTTACTATTGATTTTCTTCTAACATTTTGAGTTCTATTTGTCTTCTGATTTTTTCTTGAGTTTTTTGTTTGATCTTTTCCTTTTATTCTTCCTTATCTAACACGTGTTATATGGCATGTAGGATTAGTCGGCTTCCTAAGAAGATGAATCAATTGTGATCGTAGAGACCAGCTCAGTCTTCAACAAGCTAGTTGTAGAGGAACAGTACGAGCTGGTGCAGACAATTTTGTGGATTTTTTAGAGACTATATTCATTTATTTTGTTCTGAGATCAGGGCCTTTGATTGTTTTTCTTTTTCCAGTGAGACAGGAAGGGGCACTTGCCCATTTTGATTTTTGTAGAAAGGAGTCCATTAAGGACATCCAAACTTTTAGATCGGACTTTGACTGATTCTTCTTGGGGTCTATTTCGCCAAGTGTAGGTGAACTTGGAGGACCTCATTGCGATGTTTGATTTTCTGACTTTTTTCTTTGTTTCACATGATTTCATGAAGATCTAGGTGTGTATGCATGACATAATAGATGAGTAAAGCAAAACAAATCTCCTTAATCCACATTTAGGCGTAATTCAACAATTTGAAATTTTAATCTGTTCTATGCTAGAGCTTCTATATAGGATGTGATTTTCATGACTTTTTCTTGCAATAGCTTAGGTTTATAATTTCTGCATAGATCATCTTGCATGTACGGTGCTGGAGAAAAGTATGTCCTCTTTCCATGCAAACATCATCGTTTTCTACCACATTCTGTGATTCTCCCTATGTGTGACATATTTTTCAAAACTAAAGGAAATCAGATCACCGTTAGATATTGATGAAAATATCCAAAAAAAGTGAAAACCCTCAAAAAAGATTTTTTTCTTTTGAAACTTAAACAAAAAATTATAAAAATCGGAACTGTAATGGGAGAGCAAACCCCTCGATGTTGAAGGTACTTAACTCCAGATTGAGTGGGTGAGGACGTAGCCCTATAGATTGAGCAAAAAATTGTAAGTACATATGTACCATTCTTCGATACATGGTTGCAACTGCAAGCACATGCCTCCAACCATAAAATTCAACTTGATCTACTCTGTCTCACAGTTCCCTTTGGGCTTGATATAACCATGCAACTCGAGTAGATGGTACCACTATTCCAGGTTGCGAGAACGTATGCTAGGTGATAGGGTGACACCACCTATGATTTTGTTAATACAAGTGCTTGATCACCGAACTAAATTTGAAAAGATAAAAGTTCAAACTCTTATAGTCTCCATGGTATCAAGTTGGTGAACAGATGGTTTGCATTGTGTTTATTTGTGAGGTGTGCATATTTCAACATCTTATACGCATTCACACTCGTGTTTTTGTCTTGGCATTGTATTCTCTTGTATTCTCTTCGCATCGAGTATGACGTTTAGAGGAATTTTACCCTCATACTCTATGATCCTTTGATCTTCCAACATCTTAGGTACATCATCACAAACTTGGGATGACCCTCTTCCTGAGTCGGTCCCACTTAGTTACGAGGTGAGCCAGACCCAAACTCCCTCGCCTCCCATCTATTCAACCGAGGTAGACCATCACCTCGGCTTTTCATCTATTTCTCCTATACATTTTTAACTAAGTGTTTTTTATACTTTTTCCTTACCAAAGGATTTGACAGACATCATGGCTAGAGGGAAGTCATAAGTCAATGAGTGAGCAGCTGAGGAGCGACCAGTCGAGGATAGACAATGAAATGAGAGAAATGATCTAGCTATTGATATCACAATAGGGATTCTATACACACTTCGACAGATGATAGGACATATATGAGATCAGTGTAGAGATGAGTTCCTCGCTCCTGCTCTAAATACAACGATTTCATCTCTCATCTCGCCATGGACTCTAAATTGATCTCTAATATGTGGGTTCATCTACTGAAGTGTGTATAGAATCCCTATTGTATTATCAGTAGGTAGATCCGGACTCCCTTCAACATGTCTCTCCTTTATTAGTCGCTCCTCAATAGATCGTTAATCAACTAGTGTCTTCCCTCTAGCCATGATGTCCATCGAATCCTTTGGGAAGGAAATAGTCTCATAAGCACTCAGAGAAAAATGTGCAGGAGAAACAGACAAAAAGATGAGGTGAGGGTATGACTAAACTGAAGGGTTGGGAGGCGAGGGAGTTTGTGTCTGACTCACCTCGTGACTAGGTGCGACAAACATGGGAAAAGGGTCATCCAGAGTCTGTGAAGATATACGTGAGACGGTAGAAGATCGAAGGCTCATGGAGTTTGAGCTTAAAATACCTATAAATTTTATCCTAAATATCAAGAGAATACGGGAGTGGAAGACGATGTCAAGAAAAAATGAAAAGTGTGAAGGCATTTAAGACACTGAAACTACACACCCTGCAAACAAACACAATGCAAGCCTTCAATTCACCAATTTCACACTGAGGAGACCTAAGAGTTCGGTCGTTTATCTTTTCAATTTTAGTTAGGAGATCAAGCAGTTAATTAAGCAGATTCACAGGTGGTATTGCCCTGTCGCCCAAAATATATCCTCACAATCCCCCAAACAGTTTAACCATCTACCTGGGCTACTGATGAATCTACCTTTGATAATCTTTATTCATTTATTTTAGCTTAAAATCCCTTATAAAACACTTGTAAATATCACTAAATTTCATCATTTACTAACTCTAACTCTTTTGTAAACATTGTATATTTATCAATAATTTAGTCTAAAATAAATATAGAAAGAAACAAAGGAAAATAAAGAAAATAAAAGCCTATATATATATGTAATAGATATAGGCTGAATTAGACCTCAAGAGAAGGTCAAGACTTGACCTGATTAACAACAAATAATGTTGGGGGAGATAAGGCCTAAAATCAAGAAAATACATTGTTACATGTATATATACATCATATGTACACACATTTTTCATTAATTTATTCGTTACCAAATATTTTGATAAATAACAATTATTTCTTATTAAAATTTATGAAAAAATTCTTTTGTAAATAATAAAAATAATTTCAATAAAATTGTGTATATACTGTGTAAATTATATCACTCTCAAAAAGCCACAAAGTACAAGCCTTCAGTATCAATATCTACTACACCAAGACTCCAAATTTATCAAACTCACTTTCATTATACTCCAAATTAAATTATGTTTAAAATGGAGGTGATTGTCCAATTGGCGTACTACTATATAAAATACTTATATACACTATGTTTATTATTTAATTATGTATTTTCTTTTGCATATTTGTGAATATTGTAATTTTATTTATGAAAATTGTATTTAACTCATATAAAATACAAATAAAAATTATAAAATCAAAATCAACAAATATAGAATCATGTATATATTGTATATTTACCATCATGTATATATTGTACTTATAGATATTTAGTTAACCTAAAAACATAATTCCTAAAGATCAAATAAAAATTTTATTAAATTCCTTGTAAAATATTGTAAATAAATAAAATTTTAAATCATATAAATTAATATAATTAATTAATTAAAAATCAAAGTTTTGTATATATAGGTTTATATACTTATAAATAGCACCTTATATTTAATTCTACCCTTGTATATACACTATTCAAAAAATTAAAAATCACTAAAATTAGCTTTAATTTATTCTTAATATTTTTTATTTACATTACATAATTAAATAAAATTATTTAAAATTTTTAAATGAATTATTTATCATTTTATTGATTTTTTAGCGTTTAGTGTATTTTATTTGTTTCCCCGTGTCTTCTGATTGGCCAGCCTGTGTTTGTTGACCTAGGTTAACTGGCTGGTACTTGCCTAATTCCCACTCAACCCATGTTCCATCGCTTCTTCACCCATTTTAATCACGTGCATCTTCCACTATCTACTCCCGCCCCCTTCTCCATTATTGTCGCTCAATCAATCCTCTCGATCACCAACCTAACCATTCCACAAACCGTGCCCTGATCTGTGCCTATTTTAAAATTCAAAATCCACCGAAGTTCATTCTATAAATATGCATCCTTCTCCTCCACCTCGAATGTAATCTGATTTTAGCCCAAGATCAGCCCCCGATGGAGTGACAGGGTTTATGCTCTTGTAATAGAGGAGCAGATCCCCGATCTATAGTGTGAGTTTGGTGCCCTAAGTCACGATTCAACCACGTTGCTAGAGTTCTCCATTGCATGTTCTACCTCTCCGGCTTTAGTTACATATCAAGGAGATTCCACCCTTCTATCTTCTCTGTAGGTAACCTAGGTAGTTTGTCTTTGATTTATTATTTATCTTTGGCTTTGATTTTGTTTGAATCTCCTAGATCAGATCAAATCTCCAACCTACGATCTTTTGGATAAGAGGAGTTCCGTTCACTTTCAGTAAACCCCAACCATGCCAACACATTCACACCACTCTTCTCCATCCTTTCCACCATGTCTCCACCTTCAGAACCTCCCAGATCTGAAGCCCATTCTCCTCTCTAATCATCTTTGCCTAAGACCCCCATCTATGCACTAATTTTTATGTTTTTAACCTAACTTCTGGGCCAGAGGATACCTCCGAGCATAGTATGTCATTTCTAGGTCGAAGGAGCTCCAGAGAAAGCATAACGGGCAGAAATCAAGACTAGAGAGGGTTCCTGGAAAAACATAGTTCTTCACCTTCCAGATCCATGATCTAGT
Source organism: Ottelia alismoides (assembly GCA_037367405.1). Taxonomy (NCBI): domain Eukaryota; kingdom Viridiplantae; phylum Streptophyta; class Magnoliopsida; order Alismatales; family Hydrocharitaceae; genus Ottelia; species Ottelia alismoides. The sequence continues at coordinate 82,258 of JAZKJV010009178.1, forward strand.
TATTTCACAATGATCCAATGTGCACACTATACGCAGAATCCTAGGAGCTTTTATTTGAGATTGATTTGACGAGGAGTAGAGCTCATAAGAGGGAGATCCAACCACATCAAACTCGTCAAGGAACACCCTCTTCGAAGTTCATCCAGACCATCTTGCATCTGCATGATCAAGAATAGAGCACTAGTTTAGATCCCAACCGTCTGTTTTGCCCCAATTATGATCCATGAGATCCATCTTCTGAAGGATACGAGGAGATCCTTAAGCGCATCATGGAAGCATATAGATCGCATCAAATGCGATCGTGAGTGACTAGTCGCACTAGTTGCTTGAGGCAGCGAAATTAAAAATTTTTCATACGATGAAACCACATGATCCAAGAACACTTCTCAGATCGTTTCATCTAAACCACAAACAAGTATTAGGGTTACCTCTTGAAGTGTGATTGCGATCGAGTCTCTAAATGAAGAGACCTCCTGTCTCAAGTCCAATCCGACGGAGGAGATGCCTGCGTGGGTGTTGATGAAACACGTGCTCTTCGCAATACTTGTTGATGATCCAAGTGGCGTGTCTCCTGATCTTGACACACTAGATCCGACGTCTTCTTCACGAGCGAGGCGCACCGAAGGAGACGGAGATCCACGAGCAAATGATTGGGCAGCATAACGATGACACTGCATCGATGGAGACTCTCTCTAGGGCATCCGTGGTGGACGACCACATGAGAGAAGGAGAGAGGGCATGTAGAGAATAACAGAAAGAGAGAGATGTTGTCGTCACCAAGAAGAGCAAGGGGTGCCTCTCCTTTTATAATATTTTGGTATCCATGGATCTCAATCCATGGACAACACAAATCCAATGGCTCACATTGATTTATGTTTCATTTAATGGCTAAGATTTTGTTGGTAAAAACCAACAACAATTAATTTAATTTAGATAAATATATATTGATTAATCAATATAATTTAATCCCAAATTAAATCAATCAAACATGGAGATTATGGAATGAAGATTGCCTCCTTCCATGATATGGGATTTGGTGGCAATCACATGTAATCTCATGAGATCTCATCAGATTACGTTATTCCATGGAAATATCTAAGATTTACAACAACACTTGTTGTAAATTATTCAACAAAAATAATTCATAATTATTATGTGAATATTGCAATCTTTCCATTGGAAAATTGTGAATCACATTCACAACCCAATACAAAATGTGAATTGCATTTTCAATTAATTGTCCAATGTGAATCCAATTCACATCAACATTTAATTAACAAATGTAAATTACAAATTGCTCTCTCTTAAATATTATAAATTACATCTATAACATATATGATTAATATGGATAGTGTTATCCACATTATTCATATCCATGATAATTAAATGACATTTAATCATCTTGGATCTCTATTCTTATGTGCCCAAATAATATGAATCACATTCACATTATTCACATCTTTGATAATCAAATCACATTTAATTATCCTAGATAACTCTCCATATAATATGAAGCAAACTCATATTATTAATGATAATTAAATCATATTTAATTATCCATTTTATCAATGCTCGGATACATATAACAACAATGAAATTATCCTGAACTCTTTCATGGATAATGTGCTTTCTCCGTGGATACTTGGAGATAAGGACAGTGTAATTGTATTGTTCCACATATAGTGACTTGGATATTAAGATCACATCTTAAATCAAGATCCCGGGCCTCCCATAGATGCTTGATTAAATCAAGACCGCAAATTTAATCTTCTCATTGTATCTCAATCACATTCAGATCAATGTCCAACATTTGGACCAAAATCAGATTACTTCTCTACTGAGAGGAGTTGCTAAAATCCAGACCTGTTTCATAACTCCCTAGGAATGGAAGCGTCATGGTTATACAATCTTTTATGATAACATCACCTTCAGGTATTCCTAATACCTGTACATCATGCATACTGGAAGATCCAGAATAAACTAGAAGTATAAGATCAATTTTACACTGTCTACTTCAGGGATTTATCATTAAGTTTCTCATTTGAACATTGGGAGTCAGTATCGATCATATACTTTCCAGTGCATATATCATGCCTAGGTCTTTATCATGTACTTTCCAAAAGTATATATATCAAACCTACAAATTCAGTCAAGCTTCCAAAGTGAGATGACCGTGCATGGAATTTGATTCTTCCCAATATCTCATGAGTGAGCTCATGTCTTCCGGTTCAGTAATGAACCTGTATGATCCCTTCGAGAGATCGTATTACTCATATGCCCTTGCATGCACACCAATGCATCGGTGTATAGACCTTGATTAGGTCATCAAACTATTGGTCTGCCAAATGTACATACTCAGACATATAGTAACATATCTGTCTCCAGTCAGAGGATGTGTGCCTATATCGTGATAGCATACAACATAGGACTTTGGTTATCTCAATCTTGTTAAGTCAACTCTTTGACCTAACTAATCTAACACCTCTGAATCTCTATTCCCATGCAGAGGACCTGCATCAAGAGGTCGATCAAATATCAACCTAAATGAGAAAGGATTTCCATCTCCTACTCAGGCTGGAGATCATCTCTTAACAGTCATTTGACGGTGCTTAATGAGTCCTCAATCTAACTTTTTAGATGTTCATCCAAGCACAAGCCTCTATGATTCAATTATTGAATCAAAAACTGTATGATCATTCAGATGACCATGTTACATAACCCTAATTTTTCTAAGGGACTTATTATGCAAATTATTTATTCTTCACTTTAGATTAGGGAATGATATTTGCAATAACATTTATTGCATAATGGCTCACTGTGGGCTCACATGTCCAACAATCACCCACTAGTCCAAAGAGCCATTAATGGGCTAATCATTTAAACTCGTACTCATGTGACAATCATAGGCTATTTAGGAAAATAACTAGGTATGTTGATCAGTCACACTGTTCCCAAGAGACTATGCCAAGTCCTTTCATGACACTTGCATATCCCCCAGTAACAATGTCTGCATTCAATGCGAATGTTGCATCTTATGCAACCAATACTCAATTTTGTCAGTCGTAGTGTCCTTGAAACTACAACTCAATTTTTATTATAACGAGTATGTAATTTCTATTATCCTTGTCAGAATACCCTTATTCCCAGAGATCTCTATCTTCTAAGGTATCCATAGTTAAGCCCTTTTAGATCACTATCTATAAAGTCTTAATGTTGCCTTTCATTGCTTTCACTATTTCCATCTATTTTTCTTAGGTTTTAAAGAAAATTAAAAAACAGTTTGGCAATTATTATTAAAAATACTTAAATAAAGTGAAAACCCAAAAATATAAAACAAGGGGGCTGTTAAATAATCTTTGATCCTAATTAAAATATGTAATGAACATCATTGTTTGGGGTTCACAAAGACCTCATTGTATTTAGGTACAGATAGAGCGACACATGACCCTTAAGGAATAGAGCCAAAACCTCAATCTGTGGATGCCTCCACTATCACCTGGGACCAACAAAGTATTGACGCTTCCAACGTATGTAGGGGAGTAAGGCCTTGTGGACGACGGTGCTCTCCCCTTTTAGAGCATTCAACGTGGTATGAAGTATTGAACATAGGCCACGCCTTGACAGATGTGTCTGTCTCATTGTCTTATGTTTGAGTACGTCATTTTTTAGGGAAGTTGTGGTTTTGCCTATCGGCTTCCTATATTCTTCTTTGGCAGAGTACCCCCCAGACCCGATATCGAGGATCTATAAAAGTACAGATCATAGGATACAAAGGAAGTGGAATAAGTAGGGATACTTTTCCAACAATACTCACTTTCCTATAGGGTTAGCTGATAAGGATGTGTTACAATTTTACCTGAATCAACCATAAAATTGAAATGATAAAAGTAGTTGAACTCTCACGACTTCACTTCTATTGAGTTGGTAAACTGAATTTTGTTTGGTGTTTGTTTGGATCTATCTAGGTTCAAAGATCAGTCCCGCGCACTTGCGCCATTTTGTCATTCCTTCTATTTGCATTTCTCTTTAACCCTCATAAGATTTCATTTTGTCTCTTCACTCATCCTCTTGTTTGTTCTAACGATCATTTATCCTCATCTATTTCTCTTTTGCTATCCCAAGACGTCGCATCATGGATGGTCTTGTTTGGACTTTGAGAACATTTACATCGAATCTACGATGCCGACATCTTCAATAAGGTAGGGTGATCACCAAGAATTAAGTATGGATCTTGCGGACTTCTCCTTTAACTCCCCCATCTTCACTCACTTTGAGGATTGAGACGACTCTTGTCTTGGTCTTCCCCCTTCCACTACCTTCCTTTCACCAATAAATCCTTTGTTCGAGACAGACTCTCATCTCAAACTTGCTCCTTCTTTTATGAGAACTGATTAGGTATATTATTTCCCAGTGTAGATCCGTCACCCATTTAGGAGCTCGAGAACGTTTCAGACCTTGAGATGGCTCCTCAAGGCAGAGGAAAGGGGTTAGTTCATCTGAGTATCGATAAGGGTATGGAACAAGGCACAAATCACAATGATGTAAACAATCAGCTCTTAGCTTCCATCCAGTCCATCTAGAGAAGCTAGATATGATCGAATAAAGGATGAAAAGCCTAGAAAGTTAGACATGATCACCAAGCAACTGGAGCTATTGGTGAATACCATTAGTGCATGCAACTCCGTGGTAGACACTTCCGAGACTCCAGGAGAGCAGAAGGAGCCCACAACACAACATCAACCTCAACCGAGTTCTTGTCAGCCCCAGGTCCAGCACGTGTACTATGTGCTAGTACTTGAACAGTAGCCAACACAATTATAGATGGTAGTTTATCATCCTGAACTCCAGCAATCATATGCCGAGCCTTTCTATCCACCCTAGCCACAAATTCAAGAGGTTAACGTTATCTGGGGTAATGTGCATCAATCGACCCATCCTTAGGGTCAATATTAGGGTCAAATCACCGCCATACAATCATTCAACCAACAGCATGGTGGAAGGAGTCAGCAATACCAGTAGGCCCATCGGTCTCCACACAATGGAAACAACTGGAGACATCAACAATACCAATAACTGGCATACCACCAATCTCTCCATTAGCAATAGTCGTCTGCCCATGACCAAAACTACCTCCTCCCTCCCTGTTATAATCAGCAGTCCTTCCCTCCTCATCAGTCACAATAATACCAGCAATAGTCGTAGTACCACCTGCCTCAAATTCCTCTGATTGTCGAATCTTCAGAGTCTTCGTCGGTGAATCGTGCCCTGAACAATTTGGCTCAGTTGATTAAGAACATGAAAGAGTTGAGCCCAAAGATTGATGACCTCACTACTGCCAAGATAGTCATTCCAGCATAGGTATAGGTGAAACCCAACATATTCAAAAGAGAGGAGAAGGTAGACTGTAGTGCCACACCAACTCTCGAGTCAAGTATAAATTCATTTATGTTATCTAATGTTGTTTGTCTTCGGAGTGGTAGAGCACTACAACCATCTTCTTGAACTAAGGGAAAAAGTAAAGTTTCTTAATAAGAACCATCATTACAAGCAACCAAGCCCCCGCTGGTGTCGGAATCAGAAGAAGAGAAGATATTGACAACACCATCATCCCCACAAAAAAACTAAAAATTGAAGAAAATCAAACTCAAGCAATAACAACCAGTGCCATGATGATGCATCCAAGGAGTAGGCAGCACCAGCAGCTACTCCCTGCAAGCCGAAATGGCTGAATTTCCTACTTTAGATGTACCTTTTGCTTTGGAGATTGTACTTTTCCCAACCAATAGTCTATAAAAAACAATAATATTCCATCTGAAAATCATGTTTTCGATGATAACATTTCCATTACATTTCCCATTGCATTAAAATCAAAAACCATAAAAAAGTTGAAAACTACTTTCTTTGACCCGAGCAACGTGGAATTATTGCAAAATATTATGCTTGAAATGCCACGTCTAAATTCCATGTACATGCCACTAACTAAAAAATGATTGAAAGAATCATGTACCACAAAGCGTAAACCAAGCAAGACCAGACGCAAGAAACAAATGATGCAAATCCTCAGTATGGCTACAATCCATGCAATCAACAACCTCCCTAGAAAGAAGGAATGGGAGCTCCACTTGTCAGATGAGAAATGTTTAACCGAGAGTTTGAGAGAACACTCTTGTATAGGTTATCATCAATTAACTTAATGTCGACAACACTACTCATAGAATTTGGGTTAGGATCGCTCAAAGTTACAAGGATGGTGCTACAGTTCGCAGATACTTCAATATAGTGGCCAAGGGGAATTTTGCAGAATGTCATTGTTACAATCTAAGGGATACAAGTCCCTACGGATTTTTTTGTCCTTGATATGGAGACCTCAACACCCCTTATGCATACACCTATAATATTTGGATGAACATTCCTTCAAATGGTCGAAGCGACAAAGTACCCATTGGAATAATCTCAGTGCCAAACTTGTAGAATCAGTGTCTGATGAGAGTGAGAAGATGCAAAAAGAAGCTGAAGACTATGATTTTCTTACAGATATAAGAGATACATTCTTATTCATGAATGATACAGAAACACATGAGTTCCTCTCCAAGGAGGGACTCCTGGAAAGCACATTCGAATTCCTTATCATCCTCGAAGATGAGGTCTTCACTTATTTGTTAAAAGATTTTGATGAGTTGAATGCAATCCATCCATGTCACAATAAGACGAGTTCCTTGAAGATCTCTTAGATGTCTTACATTCATAGCCATAACTATTTGAGGTCGACAACACACTACAGAGAGAGCCAACACAAGTCATAATTGCCGAAGTCTCCATATAGATGATTCCAACTCGTCGTGAGATAAAGTCGTTACCTGCATAGATGAAATCCGCTTTCCTTGTGGGGTGAAGAACATGTTCCCAGTCACCATAAACTCTAAGATGATTGAGGATCGATAATCTTACTTTCTCGATATTCTACAATGAAATTGCAAGGCAGTAGGCTAGAAAATTTTAGATCTCCATGGGATAAACAGCTTCATTATGATCACACCACATCTATTTAGAATAATATTGCAAACCCTCCCTTGAGTGTTAGTGTCGGCTGAACCCAAACCTCCAGGAGGTTGTAATGAAAGAAATCATGAAGTGATGCGATGCAGGATTTTATATTCCATCTCTGATTCTAGATGGGAAAGTTTGTTGCATGTTGTAACCAAGAAATCTGAGATCACCACCGTAACAAACAACAAGGGAGAGGAGATTCTGACCAGGGTACCAACTTCTTAGTGTGTTTGTGAAGGGAAATGATCTTTCTTGGTTTTCAAGTTCATGCGTTTGTGTGGATTACAAACGCATGAACTTGACAACCAAGAAAGATCATTTCCCTTCAACATCCAATGATCTTAATGTTGAAAGACTAGCAACAAAGGAATATTTCTATTTCTTGGATGGATACTCTAGTTATAATTAGGTTGCAATCACCCCCAAAAAATCAAGAGAAAACACCTTTCACCTATCCATTTGGGGCGTACGCATTCAGACACATGTTGTTCGGACTATGTAATGCCCCCACTACATTTCAGAGATGCATGCTGGCAGTATTTGCAGACATGGTGTGTAGTTTTCTCGAGGCCATCGTGGATGACTTCTCGTTCTATGGAGATGCCTTTGATAAATGTCTGAACTACTTAGTTCGAATAATCTAATGATGGTGTGAAGTCAATCTGGTGCTCTCATGGAAGAAGTTTCACTTCATGGTGACTAAAGGAATTGTGCTAGGTCACGCCGTCTCCATGCGAGACATGGAGGTCGACCTAGCCAAGGTGGAAGTTTTCTATTGAGCCACCTACCAATCTTAAACAAGTGTGGTCATTCCTAGGGCATGTCGGTTTTTACTGAAGATTTGTCAACGAATTTTGCAACATTGCCCAATCGTTGGCAAATCTACTCGGAAAGGACATAGAGTTCATTGTAGATAACAGAGTGCTCCAAGACATCCACCATCTCAAAGAAATAATATCAAGCTCTTGTCTTAGAGACATCAGATTGATCTCTTCCCTTTGAGATCAGAAAGATGCTTCTGATTATGCCATTGGGGTTGTATTAGGATAACGACGAGATGTATGACAATTTGTTATTCAGTATGCAAGCAAAACTCTGGAGGAAGCCAATAGGAATTACACAATGACAGAAAAAAATTGCTAGCCGTCATCATTGCTTTGGAAAAAGTCAAATCACATCTTCTCATTTCCAAAGTGATAGTGTACACATCATTCTACCATCCGATACTTACAAAGCAAGGACACCAAATCATGCCTGCTTTGTTGGATCCTTCTACTCCAGGAGCTTGACCTAGAGATTCGAGACAAACTTGTAGTAAAAAACGTGGTGGAAGATCACCTTTAGAGATTAGCAGAGTTTAAGACTCCTGATCAGGACATGATCCTAATAATAGAAACCTTTCCAAATGAAGCCATTCTGTCAGTCATATCGCTCCCTTCCTATGCCAATATCATTAATTACCTTGTCTTTAAGGAAGTTCCTCGAGATTATACAAAGCTGAATGTTGACAAATTCATGTTCGATATACATTTTTAGTTGTGGGAGGAGTTGTATCTTTTTTGGGAAGGTGCATACTACATCTGGTGAAGATGTATTCTTGAGGAGGAGCACATGAATGTCGTGAACCACTACCATAATTTGTAATTAGGTGGACACCATTCTGGAAAGAGAACAACAACCAAAGTTCTTCAAAGAGGCCTCTGGTGGCTGACCCTTTTCAAGGATGCTACTGAATTTGTGAAATGATGTACGGACTGGTAGAAGATAGGAGGCACAATCAATTCTCAAGATACCTTACCACTAAATATATTTAGATTTCTGATGTCTTTGACGAATCGGAATTAAACTTCAAGGCCATTTCCGAATAGTCATGGGTATGATGATCATTGTAAGGAGCCTAGTTAGAAACTGGAATTTAGACTCTTCATGTCTTTAACTTAAATCTTTGGTTTTCATGAGACCATGTTTGGGAAGTCAACTCGAAAAGTGCCTAAGTAGAAGACTTGGTGCCATCCGTATAACTCTTCTTCATTGAACCAATTTTGAACATATGCACTTTGCACTTAGCTCGACTTGCATGGGGCTGCGAAGGGAAATACATCTTGGTAGTGTGTTTCTATCCTTGTCTTTTCGACATTGACGTCTAAAGATGAGAGAGATTGGGGTTGCGATAGTCGCTTCAGATGAGGGAAGTATATGCTGACACAATTTTTCCAAGACCTCAAAAATTGAATGGAATGAAAAGATGCTATATCCGTCGAGGCACTAAGAGATGAATGCAGTGCAAGCAACATTACAGAGCCAATTCAAAGAAGAAGCCACCAAATACAGATATGACCACAATGGTCTGAGCTTCCACCAAAAAGCATGCACATCATAGTGAAGACTTAGCTACACTGGATGGGCTTCACAAGGGGTTGCGTCTACACTGGTCGCACTCCAGTTATTTTCTCATTCTTCTATGCATCCATGTTATTATGAAGTATATTTTCTGGATTTTACTCAATTTTAGGATTTTAAGAATTTTGTAATTTTTATGGATTTTAGACTCTACATTTTTATGGATTTTGTGATTTTGATAAACAATTTTGTACAAGAATTTTACAAGGTAATATACCCATATTTTATTTGGATTAAATAACTAATGGATTTTATAAGTTTTATGTTTAATGTATTTTACAAGTTTTTTCGTGAATTTTACACATATTTTATTATATATTATTTTAAATAAGTGTTATACACATTTTAAATTAAGGATTTTAAATAAATATTTTAAACATATTTTACTTTTTTACAAGGATTTTATAGATAATTTAATTTAAATAGGTGGATTTTAACTTACCCTCACCCACTATTTATGGATTTTATAGATATAGAAAACACATAAAAGTATGAGTTATGGACAAAAGTATATATAAAATATATACTCGCCCCCCTATACATAGCTTGTGCTATGTCCTCATAGTTTCAAAAGAGAAAAAGGAGGACATAACGCGTGCTAAGCAAAAGTGGGTGAAAAAGAATAAGTGATGCAAAATGAGCCAACCCCCCTATACTTATGATCAGGTCATCATAGGTATAGTGGAGTAAAAAAGAGGTAACTGAGGGAAAATAATATACACCCAAAAGAACAAAAGGAGAAAAAGAATATTGAAATCATCAAAATCACCCAGTCTCCCCTATACTTAGGATAAGGCATCCTAAGTATAGAAAAGAGTGTGGCCAAAATTAGGCACCAGTGATTAAAGTAAAAGATAGGATATACAAAAAAAGTAAAAAGAACAAACATCATAAATGAGAATCAACGGGAAATTGATCCCCTCTATACCTAGGATCTGGTATCCTGAGCATATAAGACGAACAAAAATGGGGACGATTGTGATCTATAAAGGATATACAGGTATGTACTCTAGAAAACTGAATGGCTTCACAAGTCTTCGTACAAGATGAGATGAAGTGGAAGAGTAGTAATGCATCATGTAAAAAGTAGATCACTTGAACCAAGGTCATATTGAATCTTCTGCTTTTTATGTGTGTACCGATCCTTGGCTGAACAAGTAGAGCCGCCTTTGTAAGTGAACTCTGTATGTAGCATAGCTCTTTTTTTCTGAAGTATGTGTCTCTGGAGTCGAACTACAAAAGGTGTCTATATGGGTAACCATTACACCATTCGACTCTCTACATGGAATAGACTTTATGATATGTGTTATATAATCGACTGACTCTCATGCTGTAATATGTCTACTCTCAATCTGTGACACTAAGATGTCTGATGCTACTAACTGCACATCTGGATCTGATGTGAACTTTATATCTGTATATGTACAGTCATCTGCAGAACTAGGTACCATGTTTTCTACCTCATTCTCACGTAGGATATCGTGGGTATCAAGATAACCACTCTCAAGATCAAGAGACTATGTCTCATCCATGTTCTGACAATTCTCTGCAAGACTGATGTCCTCTGAAGTAAATGACAAATTTGATCTAGGACTGCTACATTCTCTCACCGTCTCAATATGTACCTCTCCACTTTCTGTGTGGAATGATACTCTCCCCTCATCACAGTCAAAGAGTGCTCTCGCTATTGGCAAGAATGGTCTCCCAAGAATGATTGGAGCAAGGTGTAACTGCGTAGGGAACGCCATGTCTAGGACGATAAATTTCACTGGAAACTGCAAGACCTGAACGGTTACTATGAGTTCCTCAACACACCTCTAGGTCTCTTCACAAATCTATCTACAAATTGAAGTATCCTCGTGATTTGTATAGAGGACCTAGCATGAGCTTATCAAGCAAAGAGAATGTAAGTAAATTGATCGAGGAACCATTACCTAAAATAGTACGATGTAATGTGGCATCTTCAATCTGACATGTGACATAGTGAGATCCAGAATCTCTTCTCTTCTTAGGTACCTTGTTCTGAATAGCACACAAAGTCTCCTTGGATATTAAATGTTTCTCAACCCGTGATTTTTTTTCCTACGTGTTGTGCATCTATTCCTCAGCCGATTCTTAAGTGTAGGAAAATGATCCAAGGCATCGTGAAGTCGAATCTTCAGAAAAATACGATCTTTCAATATATGATCGGTCTTTAAAGTTACAACATTATTTTAGGATTTTTTATTTCCTTTTCCATACAAAGCATCAGGAGAAGGAACAATTTCAAGAACAGAATCTTCTTCTTTATTGCAATCGGGATCAACTTGTACATCAGGAGTATCAGAGTTATCTACAAAACTCTCTAAAACAGGAAAGGACACATCAGCTTCGGGCGTGTCTTCATGGCCCGGCGTGGTGTCATCGTCTGATTTGCCTAAGTCCATATTGATCGTCTCAACATCACTTCCTTCTCCCTGATCATTGAGTGGTTAATCCCTATCATTGCGATTCTCCTCCTCAACCTGTATATCATGGCTTGGCTTTCACTCTTCTTCCTGTGCCATCTCCTCCTCCCGATCAGGTGCTTGTGGTGATCTACCACTCCTGAGATGAATGAAGTTAGAAAAAAATTCAGTAAAAGAGATCGTACATGTTGTGTCATCTACCTGATATGAATGCATCCTTTTGTTGTTTGGGTTCATATGAAGTTGAGCGGGGAGAGTGGTCTTGGGCGCGGTTAACTCATCCAGATGATGGTTCACCCGCTCCATTTCAGTCTTGTGCATGATATGAAGCGTGCTCAGTTTGTCCATGATCTAGTTCAGTGCCAGGACTTGCGAAGATGTTTTTGGTTTGGTACGGTAACCCTGACTTTTTATTCTCTCTTGCCGCTGAGTGTTGTTGCGGAGCGTACTGCTGAGGAGATCGTTGTGCCGTATATGGAGACTGTTGTTGCTGGTGGTGATAATTGGGTTGTGATTATGGAGCAGGATGATGAATAGAATGTGGTCTCTGATAGACGTTCTGGTCGCTGCTGCATGTATTACTATCAGTGTCGATAGTATTGACGTCCATGCTGCGGATAGTGCTACGACTGCTGCTGGTGATGTATGCTCAAAGAAGGAAACTGTGAAGCTGGTAGAATCGGAGCGTACCATATTCCGTTGATCTCAAGAGTGTCTTGAGACTCAACATCAATGTCTCCCGGGCTGGTGATCTGGTTAGGATTGGCATGAGGTTGTTCCTCATGCCAATCAAGCTGTGGAGTGTCTGGCTTGCTATGGACGAAATGGATCTGTCGGATGGGCGGAGCGGGTAAAAATCTCTGAGTAGGTAGTGTAGTTGAAGAATCTTGAGCTTGCTGATACTGATGCTGAAATTCTATCACATTCTTCATAAGATCACTCAGTTGTTGAGGCAGAGATGAGAGTTTCTCCAACTCTCGTAGCGACTGCAAGTCTTGAACTTACTTTTGAATCACATCTACCAATGTTAACTTCTCGCTGATATAACCCATATCGGTATTGGATTCAGAGTCTGAAATGTTTGCCACCTTGTGATGCTCTCGGTGATGCGGTGGTTGTATGGCCTCCTGGAATGCTTGAGTAGAGTCGGCGACTCTCAGGTTCTCTGTCATCCCCTTGAAGATGGACCAGACAAACTCAGCATCTCAATTCATATAGCTACCAGCACATGCGACACTCACAAGCCCCTAAATATCCAGGTGGAGTCATCGAAAGTAGTTCTGCACTAGCACCTTCATCGGTATCTCATGATGAGGACATCTCTCGGTAAGATACTTCAATCTTTCCCACGCCTTGTGGAATAATTCGTATGGGAACTGAGTAAAGTTGGAGATCTGACTCCTCATTATGTTTGTCTGTCTGGGAGGGAAAAAATACACAAGAACGTGGACTTTAGGTCAATCCATATAGAAATCTCTCTCCTCAAATGACTGAGCCAGTAAAGCGCCTTATCTGCTAAGGTGAAGGGGAAGGCTTTGAGGCGAATGACCTCCTACGTTACTCTAGGGTAATTAGCTGTACCACAAATGATTTAAAATTGTTGGAAAATGGTAAACGGATCCTCTACAGCATTCTCATAGAACTTGGGAAGCAGTGATATGAATGACGGATGGAACTCGTATTGCCCATGATTCGGTGGCACCCGAATACAATGAGGTAAAGTTCTGCACCCGGGTCATACTCATCTCTGAGTGTCATGGGAACCATGATAGGTGGCAGTGGGTTCTCGGCTCCTGCTCTGAGCACAATGATCTCAGCTCGCATCTCATTCTATGTTCTAAATTGGTCTCGAATCTGAATATTCATCTGCTGTAATTTATCGAGAATCTTGATTGTAATGACTATGGCTAGATCCGGTCTTCCATTAGCGTGTTGTTCCTCAACTGGTCGCTCCTCTACTGATCACTTTCTGCGAGCCATCTGCTTCAAATCTTCTGGAAAGGAAAACTTCTCGTAAAAACTCAAAAAAATCAGCTCGAGAAAGCGACAATAAATTGGGGCGGGGGTCTTACTCAAAAGATGGGTTGTGAGGAGAGGGAGTCTGGGTTTGACTCTCCTCAGGATCCGATGGGACCGACTCGGGAAGAGGGTCATCCTGATTTTGTGAATACGTATGACGGACGGTGAAAGATTGATAGCTCACGGAGTTTGATCAAAATATCTGTTGAGTCATCATCTTCGATATCAATTGAATGATCAAGAGAGAATGATGTCAAATCAAGAGAGGTGGGGGAAGGTGTATAAGGCTTGGTAACTCACTCTTCACAATTAAACACAAAGTAAACCCTGTATTCACTAACACAACCCGATGATGACAGTAAGAGTTTTGTCATTTATCTTGTCGGTTTTAGGGTTATCTTGGCATACAAGTATATTCACAAATTATCGCAAGTTGATAGGTACCCGGAATTTCCCCGCGACATTGTCCCGAGCCCTTACAGAAAACCACTTGTTCTCAGCCAGTATGGGAGTAAGTACAGACTATTTCCAGCTACCTGTGTTACTTGAGGACGGAGCATTACACACTGTCCTCCAAACCCCCCACTCTACTAAGTAAACTCGGACCGTTTTTGGCAACCCGAGCGTACCCACTGAAGAATAGTGATCATGTGTATGGACTAAGTAGTATCTTGAAGGAAACAAGGACTTTGGTTCTAGCCTTAAGTGTCGTCCCTCACTCACAATATCTAGAAATGTACATGTAGTTGAAGTACGAGGATTACTCTCCCAGAGCAAATGATCCTTACATTTCTTTTAGAGTCAGATATTTAAGCATCCCTGATTTTATTTTCAGTTTTCTCTTTTTTTAAACTTTTTTTGGATTTTTTTCAGACAAATGTCTAACGATTTGTTATTTTTTTATATCCTAAAAACATGCACCTAGGATGCAAATCGTAGAACTAACTATGAAAGCGCATGCAGATAGGAAGAAAAATCGAAAAACACCTAAGCATGCTCCTAGACTCGTGAAAAATCGTAAAAAACTATCGATGCGAGAAAAATCGCGGTGGGTGCCCTTCTCCCCTGAACGCACGACACTCGGTGAAGCAGACCCCAAGATAAAGGGAGGGGAGTTACAGGTCGGGATGCCCTTACGGGGACCCTTTCTACCAATTACAAAAAGACGGGCAAGTTCCCTTAATTTTTTTATTACAAAAATATGATAAGTAAAGCCCTAGCTAATTCTGCCATCACCAACCCGTGAGAGAAGAGGTCGGTCTCTGCACTTTCAACTGCTTCGACTTTCGAGGAAGCCGGATGAACCTATAGGCCCTGTAAAAATTAGTTAGAGAAGAAAACAAGAAAAGCACGAAAAGTTGTAAAAACTGAAAGAAATTTTAAGAAACAAGAAAAACTATGAAAATCATAGAAAAATCCGTAAATCGAAAAGCAATCGAAAATTGAGCAAGAATAAAATTTGTAAAATGAAGAATATTGGAAATTTTCAAAATTAATGGCAAAAACCGATGTAGGAATAAGAGTTGGTGGCATCTAACTATGGTGATTAGGGTCCCCAATCATGTTATTAGCTACCCTAATATGGGAACAGAGATCAAGAAATAAAATGCCGAAGATGGATGAATACATGTGGTTGCAAGGTGTAGGACCTCTGCTGTGACGACCCTCCTCCCGAGGACCTTAGGTTACCCGTCAAACACGTCATTTGCACACTTAACAAGCTTAAGTTAATCTCATGCTTATGAAAAACCTGGGGAAATTTTTTTTTTTTTTTGCTTATGACATTCACTAGATTTATATTAATGCTAAACAAGCAACCACAAAGAAACTGGAAGCGGAAGAAGAGTGCACCAGAACTGAACCACAACAATGATATCCATTCATATTCATTTCATTCATTTCCATTTCATTCATATAACATACTGAATTCCACAACATCCAATATACATATACATATATCCCAAAATGAGGCTACAGAGGAGATCACAACATACAACTGTCTAATGAGCTCCAAAGGGGTATACCTGCTATGAAAGTGTAGCACCAAAAAGAAACAACAGTAGCCCCAAGTACGTCGGCTACTCGATCGCAGGGCCCTTGCCTGCCATAGTAGAAAAAGGGACAAAAGTATCTGTTACAAAGTTGTACGTACAAATTCTACGCAGTTCTACTAAGTATGGTAACAAAGCAAAGACTAGAACTACTAGAGAGACAAAAAGTAGCTGTAGTGGGTAACAAAAGAACTAGCAAGCATTTATAGGTTAATTTATTCTTTTTAATTTGTTTACTTGCTTTTGGAAAGCTAACAAGAAGCACTCACTCTCGCTCACCACCACATCGTGTCTCCCTCGATCAATGGAACTAACCCAACAACAACTCAAGCCTAGAAGTAAGTCTGTGGTCTTGGTCCGGTTAGGACCTCGATATCTGGGTAGGACTTCAAAGTCCAGGTTGAACCTCACACTATGACTCTGAGGTATGATGTACGCCTCAGGGTTGGGGTGCCTCCGTAGGCATGCGATGGTACCTTGCATCCTAACTAAGTTCCCAACACTCCTTCTAGCTTGTTCTCTCGACTCATTGATCCTCGGTCGACACGTGTGATAGCTCGCTCACGAAGGTGTATGAAAGGAAACGTACTCACAACTCTCTCAACTCCCAACCCTCGCTAGCCTCTACTAACAGAATTTTCGTCACTAGTCTCCTAGCGAAAAAGTCACTCATCTCTTACCCCATCACGAGGTCACAGCCTGGCGGAAAGGTAAGTGAAATCCTCAGTATCTACTAACCATTACCCTATCACCAGGTCACCTGCATGGCGGAAAGGTAATAATGAAGTCATTAGTGTCTGCTAACCACTACCCCATCACCAGGGCACGCCTTAGCGGAAAGGTATTTATGGAACATCAATGTCTACAGATGAAATAACATCTTAACTGGCAAATGGTGAACTGTCACAATCTCTCAACCATTATTTCCTCGCTAGGTCACAGCCTAGCGGAAGCTACCTATGGGACATTGATGTCTGCTGGCCACTACCCCATCACCAGGGCACGCCTAAGCGGAAAGGTATTCATGGGACATCAATGTCAAATAAATTTTCAGCGGTGAAGAAACCCCCAAAGGGATTCGTCTGCTCTCGCCAATCCCAGTGGAAGTGTGGTCCACGGAAAGGCAGTGGTAGTACGACTACTACGCCACTAGAGGCAGGAAAACAAAGAAGAGGTAAGCCTGCCGGACCCGACTTCCTCTCCCGATACTCAACTCCCGGAGGAGAAAAGTACGTAAAAACCATACGAGCTCGTAACAAAACTGCAGAGAACCCCCAACCTAGGCTCTCTAAGAAAAACCAACGGGTCAGCGGAATGGTCTAGACAACTCGTGGATCCCAACGAAGCGTAAAAACCGAGCCGGCTCGAAGAAAACACGTAAAAAGACTGGGATCCTAGACCCATGCTCTCAATGTCCGCTACCCAAGCCTGAGCGACCTCATCTCCTGCTCAGGTGAGTGTCACCGCGCCCTCGCACAGTCGGAGCACCATTCTCCATGACTGATCATATGTGACATCACCATTTCTTTTTCATGTTACTCCCTAAGAGTCTATGGTTTCTTTGATTTGTTTCACATCTACAAGTTATCGGTCCTTGTCCCGAACTTGTTCTATAAGAACCTCTATTGATCCAAGGTCGATGATACAGATCTGATACGATAGTCTCTCTCTAATTTCCTACTCAAGAACATCAATCTCATGATCCTGGCTATCTTATCGGAAACTTCTTTCCTTCCTACGCCCCAAAAGATTCGGAAAAACCTACAAGGATCGGGCTACTCCTTAGAGGAAGACTTGCTTCATGGCAAGTTCATATAGTCTTATTTTCTTGTATAGGTCTAACATTTAAAGGGGTATGTTCGAGAGTATCACATGCTCCAAACATGTATCTAATCCACTCATAGACCTATGTGTATAATAAGCATATGGTTGCAAACATAAGGAAAATTATCCTATCCTAATCCCTCTCCTAACTGGGATTAAATCACTAATTGATTTCCCATTTCAATATAGGGAAACAAGGGGACTTGGTGTTTTTAAAACTTATTAAAGGATGCCTAAAAGTTTGATTAAACATGCACTCTACAATGGAATTTGGTCACAGTTTTGTTCATGGACAGCAACCAAATTAGTCTCAAAATCTTCATCAAAACCAATCCAAATACATGGGTTTCATGTGTATTACATTCCCTAGATATCTATAGTCAAATCCACCAAAGGATGTCTAAGGTTATTGTCAAAATCATGTATGTTCTTAGTCTTAAGGCAACCATCTCCAATCTGAACATTCAGTGGAGATGTCATATAGGTAGTCAATAACTCCTCAGAAACTCTTCATTTTTCTAAAACAAACCCATGGATTAATGGTTGATATGAAAGCGTATATATTAACCAATAATTACACTCAAGGAAACATGAAGAAACTCCCCAAATACATCCTAAAACTCTAATCTAAAATGCATGGACAGATCTGGACATTCTATGTCATGTAGGATATAGGTAGTCAACAACTCTTCAAAACTCCTTATTTTTATAAAACAACTCCATGGACTAAAGGTTAATATGAAAGAGTATATACCAACAAGTAATTTCAATCAAGGAAACATGGAGAAACTCCTCAAATACATCTTAAAACACTAACTTAAAATTCATGGACAGATCTGGACACATTCAGTTACATGCATATGTCAACATCCAAAATATTTCTAATCACCTAAATTTTCAAATTTAAAACCAAGAATCATAAGCCAATTTATTGGGGTCATAATCAGTAAGTAAATCTACTCAAGGGAATTTAAAGAAGACTCCCAAATCATGCAAGTTATTGGCCAACATTTACAACAACAAATCTGAAAATTTCAGTGGACAGTCCATGTATAGCCTCTTTAAGATGTTATAATCACATGCAATTTCGTATTTAACCCCATGAATTTAAGTCTACCTTAATGGGGTATTAATCAACTTATGATTCTACCCAAGAGAACCCAAGAAAGATCCCAAAATACATGTCCAACTTGGATTAAAAGGAAGACACACAGATTCTGACCACAAGAAAAATTGTGCACATGAGTCTATTTTTCTCAATTTTTTTCAACCAAAAACCCCAAAACTAAGGCTTGATTTTAGATCTGGGATATAAGTGGTAAAAACTCTACATATGGCAGCAAGAGAAGGGCTAAATTTGTACCTCAAATCAAGCTTCAAAAGATTGAAGAAGAACTTCTCAAGAACAAGGTTGGGCTGTCTACACCTTGAGCTTAAAGGCTTGATTTTTCTTCTTCTTTGGCCTTTGATCTTACATGCAACACTTGATCCACATTCCTCTCTTCCACAGCTTTGATTTGAGCCCAAGAACTCGAAATTTGGTGGAGAAATGAGGGAGAAAACTAAGAAACAAGATGGAGCTCCATGGAATTTTGGCTATGGGGGAAGAGAGCTCCAAGTTTTCAAGAAGAAGAAGATGAAGTGGAGATGAAGGGGTGGCGCCTATGGGTGCTTATACCCTTGGGAAAATTACATCATAAACCCCACCAACTCTTACTATTTGCACATAAGGCCCACCTATGAATAGTAATCACATTACTAATCAAACTTAGCCACTTAATCACCTCTAGCCACAATTCCACAATTAGCCACTAATGGCATCTTAATTTTCCATACTTAATCAAAATTAAATTCTTAAATTTTAAAGCCAATCAAACTCACTAATTATTCATCATCTTGGACTTAATTGGTCATTAGAAATTAGGGATGTTACAATCATAAAAACCTCAAAGAGAGTCTCGTCCTCGAGACTCCGCTTCTAAGTCGGTTTTGTCAGTATGTCATAAAAACCTCAAAAGGTTTCTAACCCATAAAAACCTCAAAGAAGGTTTTTACCCAGAAAGTGAAATAATTTGCCATACAGAGAACTGATAAACTAAACTGCAAAAGTACATGAGAAGAGTCGCGGGTATTTCTCTCGCATAGCTGCTTCGGTCTCCCATGTCGCCTCCTCAACACCCTGTCGGTGCCATAGGATCTTGACCAAGGGAATCTCCTTGTTCCGAAGCCTCCTGACAGCAAAATCAAGTATCTGTACTGGCTCCTCCTCGTATGTCAACTCTGGCTCTATGTCAAGGTTCTCATAGCTGATGATGTGCTGAGGATCGTGCACGTACTTCCTCAAGTTCGACACATGGAATATGTCGTGTATAGCCGCCAAGCGCGGGGGAAGTGCCAGTTTGTACGCCACCTTCCCGACACGTGAAAGTATCTCAAATGGCCCAACAAAACGTGGCGCCAGCTTGCCACGAACTCCGAATCGTTGTATCCCCTTCATGGGCGATACACGCAGGAACACAAAATCCCCACCTGAAACTCCAAGTGTCGGCGTCGGCGATCTGCATAGCTCTTCTGGTGACTCTGTGCCGTCAAGAGCTTCCTCCTTACCAAGTCAACAACGCTAGCAATCTCCTCCAAGAGATCCACGGTATACAACGCATGATCGCCTACCTCGCGCCAACTGATTGGCGTAAGGCATCTCCGCCCGTAAAGAGCCTCGAATGTCGCCATGCCAATGCTCGAATGATGGCTATTGTTATAAATGAACTCAACAAGAGGTAAATGATCCTTCCAGGATCCCTTCCACTCTAGAGAACAGACGCGTAAAAGATCCTCCAAGGTCTGTATCGTACGCTCGCTCTGTCCGTCCGTCTGAGGGTGATACGCTGAACTCATCTTCAGCTCGGTCTGTAAAGCTGACATGAACTGCTGCCAGTAATGGGAAGTGAACCTCGAGTCTCTGTCAGACACTACCTCTCGGGGTATGCCATGTAACCTCACAATGTGCTGTATGTACAATCTGGCCAACCGAGAAGGTGTATAAGTCATGCTAACAGGTATAAAATGGGCTGACTTCGTCAACCTGTCAACAATGACCCAAATGGAATCATGGCCTCCTGGTGTCCTTGGCAGTCCTGTAACAAAGTCCATCGAAATGCTCTCCCACTTCCACTCAGGAATGGGGAGAGGCTGCAGTAATCCAGGTGGTCGTCTATGCTCTGCCTTCACCATCTGGCAAGTCAAACACCTGCTGACATGCCCAGCTACGTCCCTCTTCATCCCGTCCCACCAGAAATGTCGGCGAAGATCGTGGTACATCTTCGTACTGCCGGGATGAATGGAAAGATGTGAACAATGCGCCTCTTCAAGTATGTCTCTTCGTAGCTGCTCATCGTTGGGAACCACTACCCGACCTGCCTTGCACAGAATAGACTCTGCAACAACAAAATCGTCAAACTCGTCCTTCACTGCCCGCATGTATCTGTCGCGAATCCACGGGTCTGTCTGCTGACCTGACACAATACGGTCCCAAAGGCTGTTGTACCTAGGAGGTACGGAGATGGGAGAAGATGCACCGTCCTGTGGATGCCAATCCGTCAGTGCTGCAAGTAAGTCTCAAGTGTATAGCCAGTTCATCGTACCCTCCGTGTGCGCTCTCCTGCTAAGGGCATCTGCAACCACGTTTCCCTTACCAGGATGGTAAGAGATCGTGCAATCGTAGTCCTTCAGCAGCTCTAACCATCTGCGCTGCCTCATGTTCAGCTCCTTCTGATCAAATATGTACTTCAGACTCTTGTGGTCTGTGAAGAGCTCAAAGTTAACCCCGTACAAGTAGTGACGCCAGGTCTTCAAAGCGAAGACCACTGCCGCCAACTCAAGATCGTGTGTGGGGTAATTCCGCTCATGCGGTCTCAACTGTCTCGAAGCATAGGCAATCACATGCCCCCTCTGTATCAGCACTGCTCCCAAACCATCACCTGACGCGTCTGTGTAAACCGCATTGTCCTGTGTACCTGATGGTAGAGCAAGGATCGGAGCTGTAGTAAGTCTCTCCTTCAGTGTCCTGAAAGCCTGCTCGCACGAACTATCCCAAACAAAAGGTACTCCCTTCTGCGTCAAACGCGTCAAAGGTAGTACGATCCGCGAAAAGTTGCTGACAAAGCGTCTGTAATAGCCTGCCAACCCAAGAAAACTGCGGATCTGTGTCACTGTCTTGGGCTGTTCCCAAGACATCACAACATCTATCTTCGAAGGGTCCACTGCGACTCCTGCTCCTGAGATGACGTGTCCCAAGAATGAGACCTGAGGTAGCCAAAACTCACACTTACTCAACTTGGCATACAGTCTATGCTCTCTCAAGGTACCAAGCACTGCTCTCAAGTCGTTCTCATGGTCCCATTCATTCTTCGAGTAAACCAGCACATCATCTATGAACACCACAACAAACTTGTCCAAGTAAGGACGGAATACTCTGTTCATCATGTCCATGAATGCTGCGGGGGCATTCGTCAGGCCGAATGGCATCACTACAAACTCGTAGTGGCCATACCGTGTCCGAAAGGCTGTCTTCGGGACGTCTGTCTCCCGAATCCTCAACTGATGGTAACCCGAGCGGAGGTCGATCTTCGAGAACACCGAAGATCCTTGTAGCTGATCAAACAGATCATCAATGTGTGGTAGAGGATAACGGTTCTTCACTGTCCTCTTATTCAGCTGTCTATAATCAATGCATAACCGCATGGTTCCATCCTTTTTCCGAACAAAGAGTACAGGAGCGCCCCAAGGTGAAGTGCTCGGCCTCACAAAGCCTAAGTCAAGCAACTCCTGTAGCTGCACCTTCAGCTCTCTCAGCTCTGCGGGTGCCATGCGATACGGAGCCATGGAGATCGGTTGCGTATCGGGAAGTAGCGAGATCTCAAACTCGATCTCTCTAACTGGAGGTAGTCCTGGTAACTCCTCAGGAAACACATCAGGATACTCTGACACAACTCTAATGTCTTGAGCCATCGGCTCTCTATCTGCAACCTCCTGAACAAAGGCCAGGAAAGTGTCACATCCCTGATCAACCAGTCGTTGTGCTCTCAGCACTGAAATATACTCCATCCTAGAGTCCTGCAATGTCCCCTCAAAAGTGAACTCTGTCAAGCCGGGGATCCTGAACACAACAGTCTTCCTGTAACAATCGACTAAGGCGTGATGTGTAGACAACCAATCCATGCCCAAAATCATGTTGAACTCAACAAGCTGTAGTAGAAGGCAATCCGCAGTCATCTCGTGACCGCCTATGGACACTGATAACCCTCTAACTATCTCTGAAATCACGAACAACTGTCCGCCAGGCCCTCGAATGTGAAATGGAGGATCTACGTCCTCTGCGACTCTACCCAATGTGGCTAGAAGCCTCACAGCAAGAAACGAATGGGTAGCACCAGAATCAAACAACACGTGAAAAGGATGGCTCGAAACTGAAACCATACCTTTCACAACTGTGGCCGCGGACCGTGCCTGCTCAGCTGTAACTGCGTGAATCTGTCCCTGACGTATAGATCCGGCACTGGATCCTGCTGCGCTCTGAGCTGGTCTCTGCTGACCTCTGTACTGGGAGCTCCTCCCGGTTGCTCTCGAACGCGGTGGAGGTGGAGGTGGTGGAGTCTGTAGCTGTGGGCACTGGGACCTGATATGTCCCACCTGCTGGCACTGGTAGCACCTGATCGCCCTGCTCGGCATAGAAGATGGACCGGCACTCTCTGCGGGTCTCGCGCTCTGTGCTCCAAACCTCTGCGACCCAGATGGCCGCGCTGCCTCAAAACCTCTACTGGCCAGTGCTCCTCCCAAAGTAGTCGTGGGGGTCGAGCGAACACTGCCAGAAGAAACCGTCCCTGTCGGACGAAAGCGTCGTGCTGACCGCTGTGGCTGGAACTGCCGCCGAATAGGCCCAGACGACCTCGGTGGTACTGGTGGCGGTCTAAAGGTACTCCCAAAACGTCTCTCGCGGACGTCCTCAATCCTCTCTGCTGCGTCGGTCACCTCAGCAATGGTAGTCAGTCTCAGCCCTACCAACTTCTCCTGAACGTCCTCTCTCATGCCACGAACAAACTTTTCCAGATTCTCCTCTGGAAAAGCAGCTGCAGAAGATGTGTGGCGTGACAACTCAGTGTAGCGCACAAAGTACTCTCGCGCTGTCATCCTGCCCTGTCTCAGCTCTGCGAACAACCTGCGCTGTGTCTCCTTCCACTTCCCTGAGAAGAAGTGGCCTCTGAAGTGGGTCTCAAAGTCTGTCCAAGTCGTCACACGTCCCATCTCAGACACAGTAGCCTCCCACCAGCGCTCTGCAAACCCAGTAAGGGAGAACTCAGCAAAAGGTAACCACGACTCTAGTGGTGCCTGAATCATCCTGAACACCTTCATCACTGTCCTGAGCCACTACTCAGCCTCGTCAGATGTACCCGTGCCCTGGAATCTGGGTACTCCAGCTCTCTGGTAGGATGTGAAGACATCATGGTGTCTCGGTGCAGTAGGAAGAACAAACCCTGTGACCTCTACTCCTGCTATAGGCCCTTGGCCTACCTCAGCTCTGTCGGCTCCTGACTCCCTCGGAATCTCTGCCTCAGTATGCTGGTGAATCTCCTCAGAGAATAGATGCTCGGCTCTAGCGGACTCATCCCTGGATGGGTGGTATGAGGAGTCGGACAGCTCCTCCATCCTCAGCTCCATCCCAGTCTGGCGCTCAGCCAACTCAGTCTGCTGGGCAAGTATCTGATCCTGTCTCTGTCGCAGATCAGCGAGTGCAGCTAGTACCTGTGCCATCTCTCCTGGCTGATCGCGAGCTACTCGGGGTGCCATGCTGATCCTTCCTGTATTGGATCATAGCATAGTTAAGCACACTTTAGAAAATAATCAGTTGTACTATTTCTCCTCTTGGGATACTTATATGAATGAAATGTTCTGGTGACTTGTGGTTACATAAATCTTTTGAATGTCAAAAAATTTCCCATTCGGCTTCATGAGAAATCAGAAGACTCTCGCTATTAAGTTATGCGAATGCGTGTATCGGGGTAACTCTGCTCTGATACCAAACCTGTGACGACCCTCCTCCCGAGGACCTTAGGTTACCCGTCAAACACGTCATTTGCACACTTAACAAGCTTAAGTTAATCTCATGCTTATGAAAAACCTGGGGAATTTTTTTTTTTTGCTTATGACATTCACTAGATTTATATTAATGCTAAACAAGCAACCACAAAGAAACTGGAAGCGGAAGAAGAGTGCACCAGAACTGAACCACAACAATGATATCCATTCATAATCATTTCATTCATTTCCATTTCATTCATATAACATACTGAATTCCACAACATCCAATATACATATACATATATCCCAAAATGAGGCTACAGAGGAGATCACAACATACAACTGTCTAATGAGCTCCAAAGGGGTATACCTGCTATGAAAGTGTAGCACCAAAAAGAAACAACAGTAGCCCCAAGTACGTCGGCTACTCGATCGCAGGGCCCTTGCCTGCCATAGTAGAAAAAGGGACAAAAGTATCTGTTACAAAGTTGTACGTACAAATTCTACGCAGTTCTACTATGTATGGTAACAAAGCAAAGACTAGAACTACTAGAGAGACAAAAAGTAGCTGTAGTGGGTAACAAAAGAACTAGCAAGCATTTATAGGTTAATTTATTCTTTTTAAGTTGTTTACTTGCTTTTGGAAAGCTAACAAGAAGCACTCACTCTCGCTCACCACCACACCGTGTCTCCCTCGATCAATGGAACTAACCCAACAACAACTCAAGCCTAGAAGTAAGTCTGTGGTCTTGGTCCGGTTAGGACCTCGATATCCGGGTAGGACTTCAAAGTCCAGGTTGAACCTCACACTATGACTCTGAGGTATGATGTACGCCTCAGGGTTGGGGTGCCTCCGTAGGCATGCGATGGTACCTTGCATCCTAACTAAGTTCCCAACACTCCTTCTAGCTTGTTCTCTCGACTCATTGATCCTCGGTCGACACGTATGATAGCTCGCTCACGAAGGTGTATGAAAGGAAACGTACTCACAACTCTCTCAACACCCAACCCTCGCTAGCCTCTACTAATAGAATTGTCGTCACTAGTCTCCTAGCGAAAAAGTCACTCATCTCTTACCCCATCACGAGGTCACAGCCTGGCGGAAAGGTAAGTGAAATCCTCAGTATCTACTAACCATTACCCTATCACCAGGACACCTGCATGGCGGAAAGGTAATAATGAAGTCATTAGTGTCTGCTAACCACTACCCCATCACCAGGGCACGCCTTAGCGGAAAGGTATTTATGGAACATCAATGTCTACAGATGAAATAACATCTTAACTGGCAAATGGTGAACTGTCACAATCTCTCAACCATTATTTCCTCGCTAGGTCACAGCCTAGCGGAAGCTACCTATGGGACATTGATGTCTGCTGGCCACTACCCCATCACCAGGGCACGCCTAAGCGGAAAGGTATTCATGGGACATCAATGTCAAATAAATTTTCAGCGGTGAAGAAACCCCCAAAGGGATTCGTCTGCTCTCGCCAATCCCAGTGGAAGTGTGGTCCACGGAAAGGCAGTGGTAGTACGACTACTACGCCACTAGAGGCAGGAAAACAAAGAAGAGGTAAGCCTGCCGGACCCGACTTCCTCTCCCGATACTCAACTCCCGGAGGAGAAAAGTACGTAAAAACCATACGAGCTCGTAACAAAACTGCAGAGAACCCCCAACCTAGGCTCTCTAAGAAAAACCAACGGGTCAGCGGAATGGTCTAGACAACTCGTGGATCCCAACGAAGCGTAAAAACCGAGCCGGCTCGAAGAAAACACGTAAAAAGACCGGGATCCTAGACCCATGCTCTCAATGTCCGCTACCCAAGCCTGAGCGACCTCATCTCCTGCTCAGGTGAGGGTCACCGCGCCCTCGCACAGTCGGAGCACCATTCTCCATGACTGATCATATGTGACATCACCATTTCTTTTTCATGTTACTCCCTAAGAGTCTATGGTTTCTTTGATTTGTTTCACATCTACAAGTTATCGGTCCTTGTCCCGAACTTGTTCTATAAGAACCTCTATTGATCCAAGGTCGACGATACAGATCTGATACGATAGTCTCTCTCTAATTTCCTACTCAAGAACATCAATCTCATGATCCTGGCTATCTTATCGGAAACTTCTTTCCTTCCTACGCCCCAAAAGATTCGGAAAAACCTACAAGGATCGGGCTACTCCTTAGAGGAAGACTTGCTTCATGGCAAGTTCATATAGTCTTATTTTCCTGTATAGGTCTAACATTTAAAGGGGTATGTTCGAGAGTATCACATGCTCCAAACATGTATCTAATCCACTCATAGACCTATGTGTATAATAAGCATATGGTTGCAAACATAAGGAAAATTATCCTATCCTAATCCCTCTCCTAACTGGGATTAAATCACTAATTGATTTCCCATTTCAATATAGGGAAACTATGGGACTTGGTGTTTTTAAAACTTATTAAAGGATGCCTAAAAGTTTGATTAAACATGCACTCTACAATGGAATTTGGTCACAGTTTTGTTCATGGACAGCAACCAAATTAGTCTCAAAATCTTCATCAAAACCAATCCAAATACATGGGTTTCATGTGTATTACATTCCCTAGATATCTATAGTCAAATCCACCAAAGGATGTCTATGGTTATTGTCAAAATCATGTATGTTCTTAGTCTTAAGGCAACCATCTCCAATCTGAACATTCAGTGGAGATGTCATATAGGTAGTCAATAACTCCTCAAAAACTCTTCATTTTTCCAAAACAAACCCATGGATTAATGGTTGATATGAAAGAGTATATATTAACCAATAATTACACTCAAGGAAACATGAAGAAACTCCCCAAATACATCCTAAAACTCTAATCTAAAATGCATGGACAGATCTGGACATTCTATGTCATGTAGGATATAGGTAGTCAACAACTCTTCAAAACTCCTTATTTTTCTAAAACAACTCCATGGACTAAAGGTTAATATGAAAGAGTATATACCAACAAGTAATTTCACTCAAGGAAACATGGAGAAACTCCTCAAATACATCTTAAAACACTAACTTAAAATTCATGGACAGATCTGGACACATTCAGTTACATGCATATGTCAACATCCAAAATATTTCTAATCACCTAAATTTTCAAATTTAAAACCAAGAATCATAAGCCAATTTATTGGGGTCATAATCAGTAAGTAAATCTACTCAAGGGAATTTAAAGAAGACTCCCAAATCATGCAAGTTATTGGCCAACATTTACAACAACAAATCTGAAAATTTCAATGGACAGTCCACGTATAGCCTCTTTAAGATGTTATAATCACATGCAATTTCGTATTTAACCCCATGAATTTAAGTCTACCTTAATGGGGTATTAATCAACTTATGATTCTATCCAAGAGAACCCAAGAAAGATCCCAAAATACATGTCCAACTTGGATTAAAAGGAAGACACACAGATTCTGGCCACAAGAAAAATTGTGCACATGAGTCTATTTTTAGCAATTGTTTTCAACCAAAAACCCCAAAACTAAGGCTTGATTTTAGATCTGGGATATAAGTGGTAAAAACTCTACATATGGCAGCAAGAGAAGGGCTAAATTTGTACCTCAAATCAAGCTTCAAAAACTTGAAGAAGAACTTCTCAAGAACAAGGTTGGGCTGTCTACACCTTGAGCTTAAAGGCTTGATTTTTCTTCTTCTTTGGCCTTTGATATTACATGCAACACTTGATCCACATTCCTCTCTTCCACAGCTTTGATTTGAGCCCAAGAACTCGAAATTTGGTGGAGAAATGAGGGAGAAAACTAAGAAACAAGATGGAGCTCCATGGAATTTCGGCTATGGGGGAAGAGAGCTCCAAGTTTTCAAGAAGAAGAAGATGAAGTGGAGATGAAGGGGTGGCGCCTATGGGTGCTTATATCCTTGGGAAAATTACATCATAAACCCCACCAACTCTTACTATTTGCACATAAGGCCCACCTATGAATAGTAATCACATTACTAATCAAACTTAGCCACTTAATCACCTCTAGCCACAATTCCACAATTAGCCACTAATGGCATCTTAATTTTCCATACTTAATCACAATTAAACTCTTAAATTTTAAAGCCAATCAAACTCACTAATTATTCATCATCTTGGACTTAATTGGTCATTAGAAATTAGGGATGTTACATCTGCTTATCTTCGCTCGACGGTGCGGCAAATCGGAGCTCGACGACGTGCACGGCGGCAATGCAAGGACAAGATGGACCTTGGAGCTTCTCCTCCGTTCAATCCTCTTCAATCGGGTAGGCTTGGGCGGAGCTGTCACCGCCTAGTCAGGGCAGAACACGATAGTGAAGATAGTTAATCGACCAGGGTGTAATCTGGAAGCTGTAGCTCAGAGTGGGTTAGTTGTTAATAGAGGTTTTGGAGTGCTTTTATAAAGTGGGTCAAATGGAGTTAGGTAGGGATCAAGGGTAGGAGTGAGAGAGGGTAGATAGAAGAAGAGGATCAACGGATTAGATGTGAGGAAGAAGTTAAGGGATTGCGTGTAGAAAAGGAAGAAGGTGGGGTAGTGTGAATGGAAACCAGTCGACCTTCTTGAAGAAGAAGGTCCCAGGTGCTGACACGTGTCTGCACCTGGATGGCCATGTTGAATAAAAGGCTAAATAATTAAGGAATAAATAGTAAATAAAGGTATTTTAAATAAGTATAAAAATGAATATTGTTAATAATTAGATTATCTAAATTATGGTATAAATACTTTTAATAAATAATAATTATTTTACGAAACATAAATATTACATTAATAAATAAATATAATTAATACTTTTAAAAGAAGTTTTGGATTTTCAAATTAATAAATTAATAAATAATATTTTGATTTTATATTTTTTTAATTATTAAAATATATACCAATATTTGTGGATTTTAATAAATTTATTTAGATATATTAATAAATACGAGGATAAGTTTTATAGTTCATTTATACCTATAACTTAGTGTTTTTGATTTATTTGAAATAATATATAATTTCCAAAAATTATGAAATAAATTAAGGTTAAGGTACAAGATCAAAAAAATAATTAAAACTTATAAAATCATTAAATAATAAATAATATGTTCTAAATAAAATAGATAGCCCAGAAACCTAGTTGTAGTTAGGTCCCAAAACTGACTTTTTGCGAACTGACACCGATTTTAGTGAAATCACCTTCATTAATTAGAGATTAATTTATGAACTTTAAAGGTGAGTAGAGTGAAATTGGAGTTCGTGTGAGCAATGTATGATGTTCAAAATTTTGGATTTGAGAATTTACAAGTAGGATTTCTTGGCCTATATACAAGGTAATATTTTTAACTTATTTTTATGTTTTTCTATACATTTTTAGAAATATTTAGGAGAAGAGTTTGGGGGAAAATCTATTTATATGAATTAATTAAAAATCTTTAAACTTTTGATATTTATTGGATAATTAATGGAGAATGTATGCAGTACGAAATTAATTATTTTTATTTGATTTCTTCCTTATCTCCCCGTACTTATTTATTTATCAACTAATCCATGCTGACATGGTCTCGGGTATTAGGGTATAAATATATTTTTCAGCTATATTTATTTTACAAGCCACATTGTACATATATACATAACTACAATTTGCCTTTATTTTTATTTTTATTATTTTATTTATTTGCATGATTTTAATGCATAAAAGTGCATTTTTATTCATGACTAATGTTTTTTTA
Source organism: Ottelia alismoides (assembly GCA_037367405.1). Classification (NCBI taxonomy): domain Eukaryota; kingdom Viridiplantae; phylum Streptophyta; class Magnoliopsida; order Alismatales; family Hydrocharitaceae; genus Ottelia; species Ottelia alismoides. The sequence continues at coordinate 112,831 of JAZKJV010009178.1, forward strand.
AAAAGTGAAATTTAATGGATATTTACATGTATTTGTTCAGGGTCGTGGATTCATCACTCTTTCCATACAGGTTGCTAAACAAAATTGAAAATTACAATAAATGAGTGCAACGTTGAAATCACCCTAAATATTAGATTCTATTAACTTGAAGAACTTGTTCAATTTGATTATGTCCAAGCACAAGACTATAGGTGCATGAATGATATTATGGCTTCAGACCTAATAACTAAACATACACTCCTAGAATCTAAGGGCTCAATCAGCAAAGGCATAAATGAAAAATAATGCAGAAAGCACAAATCATGAGAACAAATGGAAATAAGAGGGAAAATAGGGAGGAATAGTTGTAGAAAGCGTTGAAAACTGATAAAAACCATCTCAGGTCCCCCAAGTAAACAATCACCTAATGAAATGGACCCAAATAAAGTTTAAGTGTTTAAGAGTCTACTCTGTTTAGCATTATTACAATTTAACCATATGAATCTGTCTCTGGCCAGAATTTAGACTAACCTAGTCTAATAAACTCTAACCAATTCCTTATCTTCTCCTACTGCTCTCTCTTATTGGTGGGTGTATAACCATCAACCTCCACGTCTCTCCAGTGCCACGGGCCACCAAGGAAACTCTCCCTCTATAAGATGTCCCTCTCATCAAAGTCAAACAAGAAATATGGTCAAATCTGATTATATAGAAATATGATAAGAAGTGAAAAGCTGACAGTATAAGAAATATTGAAAATAAAAACTTGGTAGACTACTCTACTCTATTCAACCACTGCTTTGCAATAACGACGACATTTGATGACATGCTTTTGCAATGGTCTCACTAACCTGAATGAGGATGGATCAGCGGTCGCTGTGTAGACCGATCACAATCATGAGTTAATCAACTACCAACCCTTATATAGAGATAAAGTAATCAATGTGAAATGTGGGCTAGACATTTATAATTACTCTATAAAATCCGTGTATAAGACTAGTGTCTAGAGTGTCGAACCACTGAGAGCAGAGGACAACAAAGAAAGAATGAATAATCTACTTATGTATATTTTTTGTCTTTTTATTTTACAAAAGTTTTTGCGAATTTTTATTTTTTTTATTATTGGAATTTTAATTTTTGGAATTTTTTAATATTTATTTTTAGATATGATAATATGATGTATGTATATTTATATATAGATAAATATGAATAATATATATATAAAATATAGATACATTTATAAAAAAAGAAGCTTCATTTTATTTTGAATGTTCAAAGTATCAAATAAAGTTAAAGTGTCCAAAATAAAATATTGTTGTGATTTTTTTATTTTTCTCTTATTTTAGTTATTTTTGGGAAATTTCTGAGAATTTTATGGATGTTTAAATAAAGAAATACATAAAATAGTGTAAAACATAAATTCGAAAGATGTAATGGGCCTAATAATTATCTAATAGATTAGATGGGGCCCAATTTCAATTTTAACAAAGAATAGATATAATAAATAGACTTCGCGAACTTAAATCTTTTTTTTTTATTTTAGGGTATTTTAATTTATAATATTTTCGAATTTTTGGAATTTTTATTGTTTTGGTTTTGTATTTTTTCTGATTTTTAGATATGTATTAAAAAACTATAAGATACAACTAATAAATTTTAGGGATATTTGTATGCATTTTGAAATTTTTATAAATTTTCTATGTAAAAATAGCTAAATAACATGTTTTCAAATTTTTATAAAGAGAAAAATAACTTTAAATACTCAAAGAAAAATATGTGCTGACCATGGGTTCCAGGTACTTAAGGCAATCTTCCTATCATTTTAGACTTAAAATGATACTTAAGAACACATAAAATACAATAAATAATATAAATCAGAAAACAATGTACCTAATGGCAATTTCAAGGATGCTAAAATAAATTTAATAATAAAATATCAAAGTTCAAAGATCATACATTCAAAATGCCCAAATATAGTTAATTTAGAACACACTAACGGAGGTATTTTTTGTAAATAAACTAACTTCCATATCCAAAAATCTAGAAACATATTGCACTTAATCCTCAAATTAATGGACCAAATCAAAATAGGGGAACACAGACGGGGTTCATTGCAAAATGCCCTCTACCCCCACGTTGTAGCCCATGTACAGTGATCTGAACTAGACTCAAGTGCAAATTGTTACAGTGCAGGAATCCTGAAGCAAATATTACATTTTTTACATTGTAGATGGAAGTTTTAGGCCTAAAATAATGTACAAAAAGGGAGGGGCCAAATATGCAATATACCCCTTGTTTGTGTGCCATCATACGGTCATGAACATGTCACTTAAATGACTTAACGACCCACGTGAGATGATGATGTTTCGTCGATCGACGTATTGGATCAAATAAGAGGCTCGATCTAATGGTTGAGGCAATGGATGACGTGGATCAAAACTAGAGTGGAAGGCAGATACAACGACATCTACTCTTCCCCATGAGCATGGAAGAATAACTCATTGGCTGAGTTGTGTCTCTTCAGTTCTTCCTCCTCGGAGCTCCTCCCTCGATTTTGATAGGGTCAATTCATTCCTGGAGAGAACACCTAGTTGATGGATGCTTCAGGAAGAATATAGAGGCAAAACTTGGTCGAAATAAGGGTTAGTTAAATGGTAAAACAATGGTCAGAGCCTAGTGCTCTGGCGTACTATGTTTTTTGGTTTTAGGTTGATTTTGACTTAAATTAGAGCAAATAAATTGCAAGGCTAAGATAAGGAATTAAAAACGAAGCTAAGGAACCTTAAATGATGGCCTCACCTAGTCAGAAACGACATGGAAAGCAGAACCAAGTGGAGCTCCTCTGACAGTTGTTGAATCTCCTCCTCATGTATCCTCCTCATTGTGGAATAATGGCTATCCACTTCTGGCACAAGGGTCGACCTCCAAATGATCTGAGGGGCTAAGAGATGCTCGATAGGGATTAAAATTGAGAAGGAAGGGAAGGTTCTTTATTTATAGATAAGGGCGGAGTGAAATTTGATTAGAGATCTCGCACGAAATAATGAAAATCAGTGGGATCCAAAGCTTAGGCATGATTTTGAGGACTCCCATCAACATCTTTTGTCCATAGTGTAATAGACAAAATGATGATATCCTCGAGCGTAAAAATGGAAGAATTCAGGGCTCTGACACAACTAGAGTTCCGGTAAACAAGGGAAGGAGAGATTGGTGTTGACCAAGGGGTCAACACTCCCTAGGACCTAATTTGTCCACATCAGACCACTATATGAGAAACAGTAATTCAAAAATACAAAAAAATTATAAATAAAATAGAAAATTATTCATTTAAAAAAACATAAAACATCAAAGATTTGTATTATTTTCTAAACTATTTTATAATGATTTTTATATATTTTTACAACTTTATTTATTATGCGTTAGTTTTTGCACATGTAATTATAGGTGTATTCGTCTATACTCTTTGTATTTTGTTTTTATTTTATACTTTATATATGTATTTTTGTATTTTATATAGTTATAATTCTATTAAGTGCATATTTACATATTTTATTTTGTTTTTAAATTTATTTATCTACATAAATAAATACATATATATATTTTATAGGTATAGTATACCTACATATTATCATGTGCTATTTATTTTAAGTGTATTTTATTTTTTTATTTTATTCTTACACATTAATATAGTTTAAATAATATTTACAAATAATAAAAATATAATAGGAGTAAATACACAAAGAATAAAATATATGGATATTATGTACGAATACATAACACAATTGTACCACAGAAAGTCAGCTTTTGTATCTTAACTCCATTTTTAATGAAACTATTTTCATTAGATAATGTAATTTGGATGTCAATGGGGTTGATTTGGTTCAACTTGAGTTTAAGCAGAGAAGATATTGACCTATGAAGTTTGGTTTGTGGCTTTTTCATATGTGTGTCTGATGAATCTGCGATTCATCATCTTTATTCATTTATTTTAGCTTAAAATCCCTTATAAAACACATGCATTTAACATTAACTCCATATTCTTACTAACTTGCATTAGTGTATAAATATTGTACATTTCTGACTAATTTTATCCTAAAATAAATAAATAAAGAAAGAAAGGAAAAATTAAAAAAAAAGAAAATAAAAAAAGGAAGACTGTATACAGACTGACCCAAACCCCGAGAGAAGGTCAAGACTTAACCTGATCGACCAGGAATAAAGTAGGGGGAGATAGGGTACTTAATAAGAAAATCCAAAAAAAATGTGTTCTTACTTATTTTTGTATATATCTGTATAAACTGACACTATTTTATTTGTATCTTAATTGATCTCAAATCAAATAACATTCAAAACCAAAGTTGTAAATAAAAATGTGTTCTAATTACTAAAATTGATTGCACAATTAAATCTTGTACAGAATAAAAGTAGCCACACTTGGAAAAAGCCACTAAGGACTAATTGAAAGACCAATTCCGGCTCCATATGATCTCAAATTGAATTAATCTCAGTTCCATTGGACTCGAAACTAAATTATCTTTAAAATGGCTGTATTTTCATAATTTTTGGAGTTACGGTTGAAAAGTCGATTTTCTGGGGTGGTTTGTGCAATTTTCCCTTGTATTTTTGTACATATTGTATTTGTATTTATTTGTAAATTAATCCCACTGATTTCTTAAAATAAAAATAAAAATTAGAAAAATAATAAATTTTTAAAACACAAAAAAGGCTAATTTCGTCATTTATCCTTGTATATAGTGTCATATATGTATATAGTATATGTATATAGTTGCTATTTTTAATTAAACTTCATAAAAAAAATAAAAAAATAACATTTTTTAATTCAAATTAAATAAGTGACGAAAATTCAAAAAAAAATAGATAACTTTGTAATTAGTTTTATTTCTCTTTTATTTTCTTTTTCAAATTTCATCTCCCTTCCACAAAAAAATTTAAAAAATTCATTTTAATTTTCATCTCCATTATCTCTCCAAAATTCAAATTTCATCTCTCTTCTATTTATATGACTCCTTCTCCCTCATTCCAACTTGATCAATCTTTAGAGAGAGGAGCCTGATCTCCGAGAGAATATTTCATCGAGAATTGTGCCTAGCCTCCGAACCGTCCGGTGACAGCGAGTCGGCCTTGTCGAGGCGATCACGGTCCATTTTCCGCTCCTGAGGTGAGATCCGCATTTTTCTTCGTATTTTTATCTTAATTTAATCATAATTTAGTTCATCGCATTTTTTTATCTCATTGGCATTTTTATTTCTCTAGATCTTAAAAAAACATTCATCACAATTTTGATCCACTCCGATTCGAGTTTTCATCTCATCTTCTTAATCTCTCTGCGTTCGATTTCAATCTCACACGATCTATCAACTACAACCACGCACGGTGGTCGGAGAGTCGGATTCGAATCCTCCACTTTCGCCGAATCCGCATTCACTTTCCGATTTTGTAGATAAATAAAAAAATTCCTTTAGTTCTAACGTTTGTTTTGCAGGATAATAAAAAAATAAAAAAATTATCTCTATTTTATCTAACGTTTGTTTTGCAGGGAATCATTACAAAATAAAAAATAAAAAAAACCTTCTTTCTTTCTTTTCTTATATTCGGATACACAAAAAAAATTACAAAAAAAAAGTTTTTTTTATTATCATTTACTGTTTACATTCCATAGAAAAATCAAAAAAAAATAAAATAAAAAAAACACACCAAATATCTCCACGGCAGGCGGCAAGGTCAGCAACCCCCGCCGCCCCCCGTTGCCGCTGCGCCTGGCGGCACCCCACCGCACCCAGCCCCGCCTGCAACTCCCTTCGACGCCGCAGGGCCCCGCGCGTCCCCAGGCCCCAGCCACCTCCCATAGACGCACGACAACCGCCGTCAGCTCCGCGCGAGAAGCAGTGCGACCGACCGCCCGCATCTGCTCCGCCTCCCGCCTCGCCTGTAGCAGCCAACGCGCCTCACGTGCCCCCGTGCATGGTCTTCTCCTCTTAATCTGAAGCTCACGCTTCCCCATTCTCCGTGCGCCGCCCTTCAAACCTCGACGCCCTCCAGCTCGCGCACAGCGCCCGACGCGATTCCCCTCCGCTGTCGCCACGCCACCGCCGATCGTCCTTCTCCACCGCGTGACGACCGCGCAACCCCGCCTCCGCTCCATAGCATCTCCGAAGCCGCCGAAGCCGTCGCATCACCTCCACCTCGCGCGAGGAAGAAGAGGAGAGGGGGGAGGCGGCGTCCCCCTCTTGCCCTTTTGCTTGGAATAGAGAACGGAGCCAACCCTTCTTAGGGTTTTGATTAAAAAAAAGAAGAAGGGAAATTACAAGTTTAGCCCCTGTGCTTTCTAAAATTGCGTGAACCCCTAGAAGATCTCAAATTTACAAGAAGGCCCCTGCCAGAAGCCTCAAGCACATGACAAGCTCATGATATATGGATAAAATTGCATTTTAGCCTTTCTATTCATTTTTAATATTTATTTGAGGCAACAACTTTGAACTTTACATTTCAGTCTAAATCTTTCACAGTATTTACATTCTAGTCCCTGAACTGCAGAACAATAATTAGCTTGCTCTCTTTCATTGAAATAAATGTTATTCATGCTTCAAAATTTTCGAGAAAATTGTGCTATGCTCTTGATGAAATTATATTCTTAGCATAAATTTTTCATTGTATTTTGTGATCATTTATTATTATTAAAAAATCTAAAACATGTCATTTTTCATTGTTTGAAATTCAAAAATTCATAAAAATTCGAAAATATCTCCAAAAATTCCAAAAAATTAGAATAGTTTGATTTCATTGTCTTTTAATTTCTGACCTATTTTGGCGCATTAATTATCTATAAAACCCAAAAAAATGAAAATATCAAAAATCTTCTAAAAATCATAAAAAATTCTATAAAAATCGAAAAATTGTGATTTCAGTTCCTGCTTGTAGTTATTTATTTCTAGTTTATCTTAAAAATAAGTACCAGGAGTTTTGGGCACTTAAAAGATTTTTAAATTGCAAATTACACCAGGCTGTGCACATTTTATTATTTTCTCACTGTTTGATTTTTAGAAAAATACAAAAACATCCGAAAAATCTACAAAAATTCTCAAAAATATTTTAAAACTTTGAAAACTCAAAAACATTTTCTTTGGATTTTTCTGAGCATTTTTGGTATAATTGAAAAATTACAAAAAGAGTTGGTGTGTGTAGTGTTGATCCTTGGAATCATTGCTTCGTGTCGTTTTTGAAAATTAAAAAAATTGCAAAATCAAAATCACTAAAAATATGAAAATCAGAAAATTAAAAAAATAAAGAAATTAAAAAATAAAAAAATAAAAAGATAAAAAAATCACAAGAACCAAGGATAGTTGACCTTTGAGATTCCTGTTTTCTTTTAATTAGTTTCTGATTAATTGAATAACCCTCGGGAATTGTAGCCTCCCTGAGTTCGACCATGTCCGCTATATAGGTAAATAAGTAGCAAAAATTTTAAAAAATAATAATCTTTTGTTGACACGAGATTTTGGGGGAATAACAACGACTATTGACAACATTTTTTATCGATTAATTTTTCTACCCCCCGATAATAAATTCCTTTCTCAACAAAATTTTGTCGTTGCCCTTTTATAAAAAAAACTACAAAATCAAAAATCTCCAAATTTCGACTCAACAAAATGGCGCCGTTGCCGGGGATAAAAAAATCAAAAAGCCCTCAAATTTCAACTTAACAAAATGGCGCCGTTGCTGGGGAGGCACGGCGAGGGTAGTTAGGTTTCTCTTTTGACCTGCTATTCTTGGTTGTTAATATCTGTTTATATTTTTGCCATGCATTCCATTGTTCATATCACTGCATTCATTTCATTTCATTTTTTTTCTTCTCTCATATTTGATAATTGTATTTCTTACATATTTTCTTCTATTTTTCTAGCGAGGGCCCGCAGAGCGAAGGAGGCGATCCTAGGAGAGCCGAAGCACCCAAGCGACGTGGAGGCGACTTGATTCTTCACCAAGCTGCAGGATAGTGTGAGAAGAAGAGAAGAAGAAAAAAAAGAGTAAAATTTTAAAAGAGAGAGAGAGAGAGAGTTTCTTTTCCATTTGAACTTTGTAACTGGACATTCATTTGTTGCGGGGTTTGTTTCGCCAAGTGCCGGTGCACTTGGGGGACCTCACCGGTTTTGTTTTCATCGTCTTTATTTTTCTTTGTTTCCCGCAGATTTCGTGAGCTACCTCTTGATTTCTTTAATTAATTTGCTTGAGCCAGGTAATTAATTAGGTCCAAACTCCATAAACAAGATATTTCTATGCCTATAGAGTAGAGCGTAATTTAGAATTAGTCAAATTAACTTGTTCTTGCCCGTTAATAGAAGTTATCATCCAGGACGGTTTACTTGCATCATATAGGTTAGTTTATTTTCTGTATTTAAATTCTGCGCGGATCACTTGCATGTAGAGTGCTGGCGACAAGGTACGCATCTCTAACCCCTGCATGCATCATCGTTTTTAATTGCGCATTGGCATTTCCGATCTCCTTCCTTGTTTTCACTCACATAAATTAAAAGGAAATTGGACACTCGGTAGACGATTCGTTGAATATACTTAAACCAAGTGATAACTGCCTAAAATTTGGGACTGCTAAAGAAAACTCGGCCCTAAATAAAACATAAGTAAAAATCATTGTTTTGGGGAGAGTCACCCCCTCATTGTATTCATTTTAACTTGCTCGCATACACACTAAGGTTAGTGCCCAAAATCCCATAATTCAGCCTAAGTGTTTGTACAACTTTTGTGATTAACACCTAACTCTAAAACAAACAAGATTAATTGACCGAACCTTTATGGTCTTCACTTTGAGTGAGTTGGTGAATTGGGGGTTTGTATTGTGTTTGATTGTTTGTGTGCTTGCTAGATCCTTCTGTGCATTTGCGCATTTTTCTCCATATCTTTTGGCCTGACCCTCGTGCTCTCTTATCTTTTGTTTCGAAGATGGCCGACTGGAGTTATTTTAATCCGATCTTCGAAGATACCTCGTACTCTCCAGACGATCCACCTTCCTTTTTCCAGGAGGATCTCCCTCCTGATGTTTGTGCATATCCGCCTAACCCATTATTTCAGGAAATGGAGGACTAGGATTTTCACCCACCCTCATTCAGCCCACCCGGTCCTGAGATTTTGGAGTCACCTTTCATGATTTCCACACTTGAGACACTGAACCAGATGGTGGAGCATATGAATTAGAGGATTAACAATCTCTTTCACATAAATACGAGCCAGAACGCTGCTCCACTTTTTGAGGATATGGATTCATTTGAGGATAATCATGAGAGCTTGCAATCACCCAAATTACAAAAAAATGAGAAAAATTTAAAAATCCAAAAAAATTCTGGGAGACACATTATTGATTTATTTTGTGAGGAGAGGACCCAAATGCACAATCATTTTCCCACACAATCATCCATCACATGTCCCAACCTTGACCTCGAGGATTCCATTATACAGACTGCTCTTGGCAATCCTCGTGTAAATGCTGATTCCGACCTCCTCCCTTGTATGGATGAGGTCCAAAAATTCAAAAAAATATTGACTGAACCCGAAGTGGTGGCCACCCTTCATGAGATCATTAAAGCCCCACTTCAACAGGCCATGACAGATTTATCTACTCCTCAACACAAGAAGAGAAAGCGAAGGAGAAGATCTGAGCGTCACATCTTGACCATGGCCACTGCCTACGCCATCTCTCACCATCCATATTTTATGAAAGGGAACACTGCCACACCTCTTGTGAGTTGCTCCATATCTGACTATTCCTGTGATAACACTCTCCTTGACGATGGTTCATCAATTAATGTAATACCCTTCTCTATGGTACAATCTCTTCATCTTAGGCCTCTTAAGAAAATCAGGATGATAGTTCAATTTGCTGATGGATCTATCAAGAGGCCGAATGGTATTCTAGAAAACACTGCCATTTCTATTCAGGGCCTGAATTTTACTTCGGATTTTATTGTAATGCCCATGGAGACCTCCGCTCCTGTCGAGCACCCTCCAATCATCCTAGGACGGCCTTTCCTCGCCTCTGCAGGAGCCGTTATTGACTATGGTTCAGGAGAGATTCGCTTCCGTTCTGATGTAGGGAGCGATGTGTTGATCACTACACCCACCGCTGTCCAAAAACCTGCATCTCATGAGAACCCGCCCGTGTTAGCCAACCCCAAGGAATTTGACATCGATGATAATATCAGAGACTCTTGTTATATGTTGGATGATAATGAAACCCAATAATTCCTCTTGAAGGAGGAAGACTCGGAAAGCATATACCTTGGAGTTCCCTCTTCTGGTACGTGGCGTTGCATTGATGACATCCGCGGGATTTACACGATAGACACCCTAGAGCGGAAGGCAGACTCTGAGACTAGACAGGACGAACATGATTTAACTACCTTCACTGATGAGTCCGTTCCTATTCACCCTGATTCAGATGAGACCGATCAGGCCAAATTTGATTTGATTGCTTTTATAAAGGAATTTGGGCCTTTTGATTAAGATGATGATCTAGTAGAGGCTCACTAGGAAGAAAATGATCCTACTTTTTCGGATAATGATTTCGAGTCATTTTACTTTGATGTTTGCGAGACTTCCCAGGCCAGAAATGACCTTACTACTTCCAATAATCGGTTTAGGCCTGCACAATCTGCAGCCACTGAGGATACATTCTTGGTCGATTCTACTCAGTTTATATCTAATGATGATCCCAATATAGACCTACACCTTGTCAAATCCATACCTCAGTGGTCCCGCAAGAAGGTTCGCTTTCGACCTTCTTGACCTTTGTACATCTACTCCTCTTGTATATCCTTTCATTTTACTCCGTCTTCTCCCGTTTTATCATTCACCCCTTTTCCGTGTGCGTATATATGCTATACTTAGGATGTGCTTTATCCTAAGTATAGGCTGGTGAATGATTTGTGTTGTTCATTTTTGTCTTGTTCATCACTCTTGTTGTTGCTTATACTTAGGGATACTCTACCCTAAGTATAGGGGGGGGTGATTTTGTTCATATCATGTCTTTTTTATTTTTGAGTCTGTACATTCTCGTCGTCGGTTTTCCCCTTTTGTACACTCCACTATACTTAGGATTACTTGATCCTAAGTATAGGGGGGATCACCATCTTCTCTTCTTTTTATCTTTTCTTTTCACGTTTCTATACTTAGCACGAGTTATGTCTTCCTTTTTTGCTCTCTGATCACTATGAGGACATAGTTCGAGCTAAGTATAGGGGGGTGTCGTATATATTGTATATATACTTTAGACATAACTCGTACTTTTAAATTCGTTTATTTGGGGGGTTATATGTATAGTTTGTAAAATCCTTGTGCGTAAAAAAAACACACAAAAAAAAACCAAACAAACAAAAACAAAAACAAAAACAAAATAAAAAAAAGAAGAAAAAAAACTTGTATATACTTGTATATATTTTACTAACCCTTTTCCTTAAAAAAAACTTCAAAACCAAAAATCTATAAAAATTTGCAAAATTAAAAAAAAACTTTCTTTCACAATTGCATTTTTCCTAAAAAAAGCCATAAAAAGTTCAAAACTAGAAAATTGTTTTTAAAAAATGTGTTCTTTTCACATGTGCATCATTCCTTTTCCAAAAAAAAAAACACTCTCTGCATTGTTCATATTTTGCATTTGCATGTGCACTTTTCAGGATAATATTGATATTTAAACTATGTCTGGAATAAAATTGAAGAATGGAGCTTAGTTGGACCTTAATCCACCTAATTCTCAGAGGAACTTCACCGAGAAATAGGATTTTAGAAGCTTCAGGTCTTTGACTTGATTCTTTAAGTTCCACATGACAATGTGCAGCATTTGACTCTTAGTGTCTAACCGGATCTCTTCATTGTAGGTATATCTCTGGAATAGGGAATCAATTTGTACTCTCGCACTATGCACTTAGCTCAACTCAGACGGGATGTTGGAAGACTGTGTGAGTTTCTTTTCTGTTAGCATGGAAATCTAAAGACCGGAGTACAGGTTGAAATAAAGCTTCGGAAAAGGGATGGACGGCTGGGCACAATTTTTTCTAAGACCCCAAAAAATGTACGGAAATAAAAGATTCTATATCCGTAGGGGCACAACAAGATCCAAGCAGAACCACCAAAAATCCAAATACAAAGAAGCCACTACCAAATAAATATCTGACCAAAAAGGTCCAAGCTTCAAGAAACCTGCAGATCTTGGTGGACTCGGCTACACTGGCCAGCTCCACAAGGAGAGGTGACTACACTGGCCACCCTCCAGTTCTTTTCTCCTTTTTCTATCTTCTCCCCCAATTCGATTGTGAACACAACGCGACAGACCTTAGAAGGAAATACCTGACTCCCCGAGGACGAGTTATTGGAGAGGAGATTTGCATGGTAGTCTTACATTCTTGATGGGAAGAGCTAAAACGTTTCACACACATGAGTCGATTGTTCAATGTTCATTGGGTGTGCTTTAGGAAGAGGATTGATCTAAGATGACTTCTGAGCCGAAACTGTGACAATGATGTGTAGAACTTGAAGGATGTTGATTTTAAAATTCTAAGTCTCATCGAAGTTCCGACACACTAATAATCCAAAGGTCCGATAGAGCTCCAAACTACAATTTTATGAAGATAAGTTTAATACTCAATGTTGTCCTACTTTCTTTATTTTCCCTTTCTTTTTCTTTTTTTTCACTTATTCTTTCAAATAAGTGTTTGCTAAGGGACTAGCAAAGGTAAAGCATAGGGAGATGATGAATCTGCGATTCGTCATCTTTATTCATTTATTTTAGCTTAAAATCCCTTATAAAACACCTGCATTTAACATTAACTCCATATTCTTACTAACTTGCATTAGTGTATAAATATTGTACATTTCTGACTAATTTTATCCTAAAATAAATAAAGAAAGAAAGAAAGGAAAAATTAAAAAAAAAAAATAAAAAAAGGAAGACTGTATACAGACTGACCCAAACCCCGAGAGAAGGTCAAGACTTAACCTGATCGACCAGGAATAAAGTAGGGGGAGATAGGGTACTTAATAAGAAAATCCAAAAAAAATGTGTTCTTACTTATTTTTGTATATATCTGTATAAACTGACACTAATTTATTTGTATCTTAATTGATCTCAAATCAAATAACATTCAAAACCAAAGTTGTAAATAAAAATGTGTTCTAATTACTAAAATTGATTGCACAATTAAATCTTGTACAGAATAAAAGTAGCCACACTTGGAAAAAGCCACTAAGCACTAATTGAAAGACCAATTCCGGCTCCATATGATCTCAAATTGAATTAATCTCAGTTCCATTGGACTCGAAACTAAATTATCTTTAAAATGGCTGTATTTTCATAATTTTTGGAATTACGGTTGAAAAGTCGATTTTCTGGGGTGGTTTGTGCAATTTTCCCTTGTATTTTTGTACATATTGTATTTGTATTTATTTGTAAATTAATCCCACTGATTTCTTAAAATAAAAATTAAAAAAATAATAAATTTTTAAAACAAAAAAAGGCTAATTTCGTCATTTATCTTTGTATATAGTGTCACATATGTATATAGTTGCTATTTTTAATTAACCTTCATAAAAAAAATAAAAAAATAACATTTTTTAATTCAAATTAAATAAGTGACGGAAATTCAAAAAAATTAGATAATTTTGTAATTAATTTTATTTCTCTTTTATTTTCTTTTTCAAATTTCATCTCCCTTCCACAAAAAAAATTTAAAAAATTCATTTTAATTTTCATCTCCATTATCTCTTCAAAAATTCAAATTTCATCTCTCTTCTATTTATATGGCTCCTTCTCCCTCATTCCAACTTGATCAATCTTTAGAGAGAGGAGCCTGATCTCCGAGAGAATATTTCGTCGAGAATTGTGCCTAGCCTCCGAGCCGCCCGGTGACAGCGAGTCGGCCTTGTCGAGGCGATCACGGTCCATTTTCCGCTCCTAAGGTGAGATCCGCATTTTTCTTCATATTTTTATCTTAGTTTAATCGTAATTTAGTTCATCACATTTTTTTATCTCGTTGGCATTTTTATTTCTCTAGATCTTAAAAAAAACATTCATCACAATTTTGATCCACTCCGATTCGAGTTTTCATCTCATCTTCTCAATCTCTCCGCGTTCGATTTCTATCTCACACGATCTATCAACTCCGACCGCGCACGGTGGTCGGAGAGTCGGATTCAAATCCTCCACTTTCGCCGAATCCCCATTCACTTTCCGATTTTGTAGATAAATAAAAAAAATTCCTTTATTTCTAACGTTTGTTTTGCAGGATAATAAAGAAATAAAAAAATATCTCTATTTTATCTAACGTTTGTTTTGCAGGGAAACATTACAAAATAAAAAAAAATAAAAAAACCTTCTTTCTTTCTTTTCTTATTTTCGGATTCACAAAAAAAATTACAAAAAAAAGTTTTTTTATTATCATTTACTGTTTACATTCCATAAAAAAATCAAAAAAACACACAAAATATCTCCACGGCAGGCGGCAGGGTCAGCAACCCCCGCCCCCCCCGTTGCCGTCGTGCCTGGCGGCGCCCCGCCGCGCCCAGCCCTGCCTGCAACTCCCTTCGACGCCGCAGGGCCCCGCGCATCCCCAGGCCCCTGCCACCTCCCATCGACGCGCGGCAACCGCCGTCACCTCCACGCGTGAAGCAGCGCGACCGACCGCCCGCATCTGCTCTGCCTCCCGCCTCGTCTGTAGCAGCCAGCGCACCTCACGCGCCCCCACGCATGGTCTTCTCTGCCCAATCTTAAGCTCGCGCCGCCCCATTCTCCATGCGCCGCCCTCCAAACCACGGCGCCCTCCAGCTCGCGCATAGCGCCCGACGCACGTACCTCAGCCCGCGCCCGCCAACCGCGATTCCCCTCCGCTATCGCCACGCCACCGCCGATTGTCCTTCTCCACCACCTGACGACCGCGCAAACCCGCCTCCGCTCCATGGCATCTCCGAAGCCGCCGAAGCCGTCGCATCACCTCCACCTCGTGCGAGGAAGAAGAGGAGAGGAGGGAGGCGGCGGCCCCCTCTTGCCCTTTTGCTTGGAACAGAGAACGAAGCCAACCCTTCTTAGGGTTTTGATTAAAAAAGAAGAAGAAGGGAAATTACAAGTTCAGCCCCTGTGCTTTCTAAAATTGCGTGAACGCCCCTGAAGATCTCAAATTTATAAGAACGCCCCTGCCAGAAGCCTCAAGCACATGACAAGCTCATGATATATGAGTAAAATTGCATTTTAGCCTTTCTATTCATTTTTATTATTTATATGAGGCAACAACTTTGAACTTTACATTTCAGTCCAAATCTTTCACAGTATTTACATTCTAGTCCCTGAACTACAGAACAATAATTAGCTTGCTCTCTTTCATTGAAATAAATGTTATTCATGCTTCAAAATTTTCAAGAAAATTGTGCTATGCTCCTGATGAAATTATCTTTTTAGCACAAATTTTTCATTGTATTTTGTGATCATTTATTATTATTAAAAAATCTAAAACATGTCATTTTCATTGTTTGAAATTCAAAAATTCATTAAAATTCGAAAATATCTCCAAAAATTCCAAAAAAATTAGAATAGTTTGATTTCATTGTCTTTTAATTTCTGACCAATTTTAACGCATTAATTATTTATAAAACCCAAAAAAATTGAAATTATCAAAAATCTTCTAAAAATCATAAAAAAATCTACAAAAATCGAAAAATTTTGATTTCAGTTCCTGCTTGTAGATAATTTTTTCTAGTTTATCTTAAAAATAATTACCAGGAGTTTTGGGCATTTAAAAGATTTTTAAATTGCAAATTACACCAGGCTGTGCACATTTTATTGTTTTCTCACTGTTTGATTTTTAGAAAAATACAAAAACATCCGAAAAATCTACAAAAATTCTCAAAAACATTTTAAAACTTTGAAAACTCATAAATATTTTCTTTGGATTTTTCTGAGCATTTTTGGTATAATTGAAAAATTACAAAAAGAGTTGGTGTGTGTAGTGTTGATCCTTGGAATCAT
This sequence comes from Ottelia alismoides, assembly GCA_037367405.1. Lineage (NCBI taxonomy): Eukaryota > Viridiplantae > Streptophyta > Magnoliopsida > Alismatales > Hydrocharitaceae > Ottelia > Ottelia alismoides. The sequence continues at coordinate 128,849 of JAZKJV010009178.1, forward strand.
TGCTTCGTGTCGTTTTTGAAAATTAAAAAAATTGCAAAATCAAAATCACTAAAAATTTGAAAATCATAAAATTAAAAAAAATAGAAATAAAAAAAATAAAAAAAATTAAAAAGATAAAAAAATCACAAGAACCAAGGATTGTTGTCCTTTGAGATTCCTGTTTTCTTTTAATTAGTTTCTGATTAATTGAATAACCCTCGGGAATTGTAACCTCCCTGAGTTCGACCCTGTCCTCTATACAGGTTAATAAGTAGCAAAAAAACATAAAAAAATTTTCTTTTGTTGGCACGGGTTTTGGGGATAAAAGCAACGACCGATTGACAATATTTTTATCCATTTATTTTCCAACCCCCGGCAATAAATTCCTTGCTCAACAAAATTTCGCCGTTGCCGGGGGAATAAAAGAAAAATAAAAAATCCTCGAAATTCGCTCAACAGTGTCCTAGTTGTACCTTGCAATCTTTTATTGTATGTTATTTTTGTTATTTTCTATACATTAGTATGTACAATTTTCATGTGAAAACTTTGTTATTTGAGGTGTGTAAAGTGACGAATAAAATAGAGCAAAAATGGCAATTTACAATCTAAATAATTAGGATTTTATATGCAGTCTTTGGCCCTTATCTCCCCCTACTTTATTCCTTGTTGACCAAGTCAATATTGATTTGGTCTTGAAGTTTAGGGTCATTTATTATCTATGATACATCATTTATTTTTAATTTTATTTTCTTTATTATTTTATTCTTTTATTCTCGATTTAAATGAAGACAATTTTGTATTATTTATAGATAAATAATGAATGTTAATTTGTACAGGTTAGCATTACTTATAGGTTCTTTGATATGGATTTAAAGACAAAATGGAAGAATAAAGGTAGATGAATGGCTATTCATCACACTCCCTATAAGTTTCACATGGTTCATCACTATTTTGTCTGAAATCATGACCTTTATAATTACATTAAATCTGATAGTCTAACCGTGAGAAGCTTATTTGAGTCCATAGATGGAGTGCTTTAGCTTGTGCACTTATGAAGCCATGGGGCTACTTATTATGAATATCCTCATTGTGGTATTCATTGTGGAATGCATTCTTCACTTCCATCTTAAAATGTCACAGTCATGTTGTGTAGCTACAGTTAGCAGTATTCTGATGGGAATGACCATGGCTACTGGAGAGCAAGTCTTATTGTAAGTGATGTCTTCTCTCTGTGTGTAGCTCTTGGCTACGAGCCGCACTTTGAAGATCTCTACCTTATCATTAGATTCCCTCTTTCTCTTGAAGATCCATTTACAAACAATGGTTTGACCCTTAAATGTACATCCTCTAGGTTCCTTATACAACACTTGTTTATGAAGTCTACTTTATGCTTTGTTGCTAACATCCATATCTTCGTCTCATGATACTCAGAATCCTTATCATTTGATGTCATATCATTGTCAGACATCTCTGACACATGAAATCCATACCCTCTAGGTGGTCTTACCACCCTCAAACTAATTTACAGAGGTATGAGTGTTTCATCGATAAGTATCCTTTTAGTTTTTTTAGAAACCTCATTATCCTACTAGGATTTGGTGAGTTCCGTAACTTCATTCTGATCTTGATTCTTAATGAAGTCATCCTCTAAGAATCATATCTTCAGTTATACTATCTTTTAAGAATCTCATGGTCATAAAGTTAGTATCATATACCATTCTTTATATATTGGTCTGGTATCATATACCATCATTTATTTACCTAATGAAGTTGTAATCTCTTGTTCTAGATTCCAGCTTACATGCATCCATGTTTCCATCATGGACCAAGAAACCCTAAATCCTCAAGTGTCTAACATTGGACTTGGTTCCAAACTATAGCTCATGAGGGGTTTTGGGTTGAGATTTTCTTGGAATTTTATTAAGGATATATATTGCAATCTCTACTGCATATACCATGAAACTAAGAGGTAATTATGCTAATATTCATCATTGATCAAATCATATCACACACGATCCGGTTACATCTCCCTAAAACTCCATTGAGTTGAGGTGTATTAGGAGGAGTGAGATAGGAACAATATTCCTTTTTGTAAGGTATTCTTCGGAATTTATCTTTTTGGTACTAGCTACCTCACTCAAAACAAATTCTTTTTTTATTCCTTCTCCTTTGGTTCTCAACCAAATTATGAAATCTTTCAACATTTCAAAGGTTTCTAATGGATAAGGATGAAATCTCATATCACATATAATCATCAATGGATATCACAGATCATTAATGTTCATTATGGTATAATAGCTCCATTACATTAATATGTATGAGGTCTTGAATACCTCTGCGTCTTACGCCATTCCCAAAAAAGGGTGTATTGGACATTTTACTTGAATATAGTATTCACAAGTATGTAAGTTTTCAACTTTCAGAAAATCTAAAGTTCTCTCTTACTAGTCCATTGATCTCATCAACATACTTATGTCCTAGGTATGATGCTAGATCATTGTCAAATGATCTTCATCCTCCTTTTGATCTTTTAAGGTTTAATTTCAGTATTAGAAATGTCAATTAACAATTCATTAATATTCTAATTCAATAGAATCCTCTAGATGCGTCATAACTCTTTATGATAGGTCTATCTCAGAATGTATGCCTATTTCTAGCAAGTTTAGAAATAAACAATGAATCTATTCTAATATCTAGGTCATAGAGACATTCTGTAAGATTAAGGGCTCTCCCACTAGAAATAAGTAGTCTATCTATCCAATGGAGATTGTTGCAGCAATTGCATCACTCCTATGCATATGACTATAAAGCTTAAGATAAATTTTTCAGTTTTCTAAAACATGTGTAACTAGTTTCCAGTGTCATTAGAAGGAAATATAATTATCTAACTTTTAATAATATTGAATAAGTAAGTTGATTTCAACAAAGATATGTAGATTTAGCAATATCTGAGTCCATCTATAAGGATTGTAGATAGTCGGGATAGTCATACTATCAATATATCAGCTTGTTGTAGTATTGGCATTCATCCAACTCGTTGGATGTCATATGTGAAGAAGTACATTCAATTCTTTGACTCTCCGTTTTACATGGGTCAAACCCATGCTTCAAATACACTTCCTCTAACGCTTAAAGAACCATTACTTAAGATGAAGGACCTCTTAAATTGAACATGTCCTCAATGGGCTTCAATATAAGAGTATTTCAGCATTTATACTTTCTTCTTCCCATTCAAACAATATGAATATTATGAAGATTCATGAAAGACTTGAGTTAAGACAATAGAATGATGATACTCATCATATCTACATACATCTTAAATATTAATACTTTGGTTCATGTAGTACTCAAACATTTTGAGTACATCATCTCTTATGAAGCCACTATCCTACATAATGCAATGAACCATATCATTCATGATTAAATGTTGAGAGCGTATGCGTTTGCCAAAAACATCCCCTTCAGTTTTTTATAAGGATCTTGACAATTATGATTATGATCAACATGGTACTTCCAAAGCATAATTGATGAGAGGTCGAGACTATAGAGGCGTATAAACCCTAGGTCAATGTCCCATTGTCCTTTTAATTGTCAATCCTCATTATCATGAGGAAATATGCACATTGCAACCACATGCATTATGTGTTCAATTGCGAGTAGTGCACCCTCTATTATAGATTGAACCATGATACTAGTTATGATTGAGTATAGTTTTTAGTTGGTTTAATGAAGGTTATCAGAAACAAGATAAATTACATAAATGTATTTACTTTGATTAATGTTATTATTGTTTTAAAGCAAAGTTTTCTCTCTTTTTATTACATGGAAAGTCCATCCCCTTTCGAACTTTCAAAGCATGAGGTTTGATAACCAATGCACCTAAAGAAAAATATGTGATCTCCCTTCCACCTTTGTTCTTCCCCAATAATATGAGAAAATGCAACTCGGGTGAAGGAAGTGGGAACTCATTCCGCATTGCAAGTTGCTGATATGCTAATTGGCAATGATAATAATTACTCGTTGTAATATGCCAATCAACAATCAATCAAAACCGAGTCGAAATATCTCTGTGAAAAGTAACTCGGCTTAATCTATATCCAGGTAAGTCCAAGGTCGAACACAAGGATACGAGTAATTTATTAATTAATTGATTTAGTTAATATGTACTTAATTGAGTGATTATTTAGTGGTCTAGTGTACTTAATTAATTTTTGTCAACAATTTATACTAATTCATTAAGATGGCAATAATGAGATGCTGACAATAGAAAATGCATGAATACAAACTAGAAAGATCGTGATTGATTGAATAACCAAAACATATATGCGAAATAAGTGAAATGAATGAAACAAGTATCAAATTCACAAATAAACAATATAATAAATATGTGAATCCTTAAACACCTAACATAATCAACATTAAAGATAGATTCCTCAAATATGAATCTAAATAGAAAATCATTAAGTAATGATGTATTTAAACTTCCAAATCCGATAAAAATTATTTAATGCAAATCAGGATGTTTAAATTAGCAAAAAATAGTATGAAGATCAATTTTAAGCATCATTAAGAAGTTAAAAAAATGGCACATATTCTTTGATTGCGTGAAATATTTGCCAAGTCTATAAATAAATTACATTATATAAAAGAGAATAAAAATACCTTCAAAATGCAATAAATTTCATTGAATTTGGATTTGTGGTTCAAAAATTCTTCAACAATCTGTACAGGGGCATAAACGTAAGAAACACTTAATAAAAATTTAACTATTTGGTCCAAATAGGGACTAATATGAAATTAATTAAATATGTTAAGGAACAATCTAAATAACCCATGACTGTGACTAATCTATAATGTCAGAAAGTTGGAGCGTCATGCTTGCAAATTCTCCAAGCTATCACATAGTTGTACGTAAATGCAAATAGGGAACTTATAAATCAAGGCATTGTAATTTTTCTAACCACGTGAGTTGAGTCACGTGGGTACAGGGTCAGATGGCTCGAAGGTGATCATTGGATTTGGCTAGCAGTCAGTAATGTCGGTGTAGAAACCATTGAACAAAATCTACTAATCAAACAAAATAACACCAATTAGGAGAGAGAGAGAGAGAAATAATAGAGAGAAAATGATCGGGCTCTCTCCTAAAATTATGATGTTTCAACTATCTTTATTTATGTAGGAAAGTGCTCCTAAGTCGAACACAAGGAGGAAGAAAATCACACTTGAATTTCTCGAGTGAGAAATTGGTGGTTTTTATATTTCTTTTCTTCTCTACTTTAGCTAGAAAAATCTTTTTGAATTTTAGTTTTTTATTCTTTTTATTTGATTTTAAATTTTAAATTTTTATTTATTTTTCAAAATGGATAATGTTCAATCAATTTATCTACAATGTAGTATGTGAAAATAATATAGGATAGAGATACTATATAGTAGAGAAACTGCATGAGCAGCGGGCTCGAGAAGAAGCAAAATGAAATAAAAACTATCCAAAAATTGAAGAATAAAATCCAAATGAAACGTGATGAAAATCCTCGAAATCTGAAGTAAAGAAAAATGAAGAAAAAATATTACAATTATATAAAAATGTCCAAAAGTACGACTAGCGTCCAAAAAGTCCAATGTAGAAAAAATACAAAAAATAAGGATTTATTTCTATTTGGTCCCTCGTCTGGGACTTAATTGAAATAAAACTACTGAAACCTTACACTTAGGTCCCTGATTAGAGACAAAAGTGTCATATAAGTATTTCCTGGAGGTGGGTTGAAAAACTCGGGAACTGCATGGGCTTTTTACCAACATTTCCACCGCTTCGATCTTGAACGGATAAGATTATAGAGAGTTGAATGATCAGGACTTTCGAAGAGCTCCAAGTGGCGCACACAAGTGTGTATTTTATTCTTCCCTCATTTCTTCCCCAATGTAGTAGAGGTGGCGACACAACTCGACGACGATGTGGTGGCTATGGCTCTACTCCAATTGGTCTAGGAGGAGGTCTCCTACCTCCTCCGAGCTCGTCTACAGTGGGATGAATTCGTGGAGGGCGGTGGTTTTTGGAAGTTGACTAGGGTTTCAAACCCAGTTATGGATCTGTAACTCGATTGACTTCAGTGGGTGAAGATAGAAGGTGTTCCAAAGGATGTTCTTGAATTTAAATACTCCAGATTGTTTGAAGATGCAGAAAGTGAATGACTTGCTCGATTTGCATGGGAATCAACTGAAGTTTTAGATGTTTATGCAGTTATTCAATAGGTTCCAGTAAGAAGGATATCAGATGCGAAAATTGGATGAATGAAGATGAAGTTGTGAACAGATGTTGAGTGGTGATCAAATCAGATGATTAAAGCTGACTAATTGCATGATTAATATAGCTAATTTGGCCACGAAGATCGAAGAAATGTGAGTGAAGATGATGGAAGAGTTCACCTTAGATTTTAGGGTGTAGAGACCCCCATGGTTTTAGCTCAATGACCGGGGATTGCCAGAGCTTGACACAACGCTAGGCGACACTGCAAGGTTGACAAAGCCTTGGATCCTCCACGATGACCGATCTTCCATACAGATCAAAGTCCAAGACCTATCACGATCGGAGGTGATCGGAGCACGGTGGAGGAATAGGAGGATCGACAAAGCTGTTCTGGTTGTAGGAGTGGTTCGTTCGCAAATGGCGAACTTAGGTTTATTAAATAAGACGATCATAGGGTGGTTGGTATATATTTAAGGGATGGCGGATGTTAGGGTAGTTAGGACAATGGGATCAAGGGTAAATATAATGGTTTGGATGAATAAGATGAGATAAATACATGGGAAATGGAAAGTCTGTTAGAAAATAAGCCCAACTAAATGTTCTTGTATGAGAAGCCCCTAGTGCTGACACGTGTCAGCACCTAGTAGGCATGATTGATCATTTATTTACTAAAACGATATTAACTAGTAAATTATCTCATTTTAAATATGTATAAAAAAGAAAATTATAAATAACTAATTTAACTAAATTATGGTATGATATATTTTTATAAATAAATATATTTTATATATTAGAAATATAATATTAATAAACAGATATATATATATAAAACATAGGATTTTGAATTTTAATTTCATAATTTAATAAATAACATATTTTTATATTTTATTAATTAATATACAAATAAATAAAAGATGTATGGATTTTTCTAGCTTTTAATAATTTAACTTAGATATATAAATAAATATAGGTAAATCTTATACAGTTCAATTTCATCTATAAATTAGGGATTTTGATCTATTTATAATATTAAATAATGATGAAATAATATAAATTATTTATAAATAACATACAAGATCAAGAAAATAATTAAAAATTAGAAAATCAATGATATCATAAATAGTATGCTCAAAATAAAACAAATCTCACAGAAACCCAATTATCATTAGCTCCCAAAACCGACTTACTACAGACGGACTCTGATTTCAGTAAAATCACCTTATTAATTAGAGATTATTATTTTATGTACTTTAAAGTTTGGTAAAGTGAAATTGGAGTTCGTATGAAGAAGTTATGACATTTGAAAGTTGAGAAATGGACAATTTAAAAGTTGGATTTCTTTGCATTAATACATGACGGATTTTTTTAGGTTTTTTATATTTTTATATACAATTTTAGAAATAAATAAGAGAAGAAATTAGGGGAAAATATGTAAAATGGATTAAGTAAAAATCATTGAAGTTTTGATAAATAATTATTGTTTTCCTCCTTATCTCCCCCTATTTTGTTATTTTTCGACCAATCCATGCTGACTTGGTCTCGGGGGTTAGGTTATGTAAATATATCCTTCAAATATATTTATTTAGTCATATTGTATATATATATATATTTATGATCTCCCTTATTTATTTTCTTTTTTTATTCATTTATTTATTTACATCTTTTTAATGCATAAAAAGGCATTTTTTTACGAATGATGTTTTTATAAGAATGAGTATTAGTGGGTATGCATTTGTTAAGGGATTTAAGACAGAATCTGATAAAAAATTTAATGAATCATGTATTCATCAACCCCATATACATATAATTTGCTAGTCTCTTAGCAAACACTTATTTAAAAAATAAGGAAAAAATAAATAATGTTAGAATGAATTTGTTTTCCTAAATTAATTCATGAGAATAGACAAAGGACAAAGCTTGGTCGGGCCTATATCAAGCATTTTGTCGAAGCCTTAACTAGGATTAGGATTTTAATCTCAACAGTCCTCAAGTTCCACAAATCCTTATTTAGGTTCATCTCAACAACAAGCTCAGATTCACTTATCCATATCGCTATCCCTGTCAACCTTGAATTCAATTTGTATTGTATGTGAATTGTGTTAGATCTTACTGCTTAAATAAGCAAAGAAACCACCCATCCCAATAATACACTCCCATTGGTTCCTCATCCAGCTACTCTTTCCTATAGGAGGTGGGTATTTCCTTCTGAGGTTGGGTCGTTGACGATCCTCAAAATCGACCCTTTAATAATGTGTTTTTAGCACATGGAAATCGTCATCGTAGTCGGGCCGATTTGGGTCGTCAAAACGATCACCTCATTTAGATATATGCCATAACGAATAGAAATGAGGTGATCGAAGATTTATTTTACTACTTGGTAAGATACCAAGGTCGAACTCAGGGACACGAGCCTCTCTCTCAATTATCGGATTTAAGCGTATTTAATTAGGTGTTGAGTTCAAGGTATATAGGTCAAATCAACAACATGATAATGCAATTAAAATAAAACAAACATGCATTTTTTTATCAATTTTAATAATGCAATTAAATGCCATGCAAAGCGAATGATATGCCCAATCTAAAAGTCACTTGAGCCATAAGAAAATCGTGAATCAAATCAAATTGGAATAAAGAAGCCTCTACACATATGAAGCAAGTAGGCATGATAAAATAAAAAAAATCAAGACACTTAAATAATAAAATAATACATCACAGTTCATAGTGTCAAATTTAAAATTTAAACATGCCATAATGAAGAGGACGAGAAGAGCTTCAAAACGAAACTGAAATCGATTCGATTGGAGCTATGTAGCTCAAGTTATTCAACAAAGAAAGCAAGGGCATAACTGAAATAAAACATGAAAAGATAACTACAAAAACGTCCCTGGAAAGGACTGAAATATAATAAAAATAAGGCGCGAGACCTTCCCTGTAATTTACCCAAAAGCGCGGGGACCTTTTTGCAAATATGAAGAAGATCGAGGGCGTCTCTGCAAAATTCCCAAATAGCACGTGCGCTGCACGTGCTACTCAGGCTCGGAAGGAGGCTCGGCTTCAGCAGAGGCTCGGAGGCGCTTCGGCGTAGGCTCGGACGGTCCAAGGCTCGGTGCAGGCTCGGTGGAGGTTCGGGAGCATCCAAGCCTAGGGATCGGTCGCTAGGCTCGGGGGAGGTTCTGGCTTCGCCACGTGGCCGACTGTCGGCCCTTGGATCGTGATTATCCAAGGGCTGCTGGTAACTACACTTCGGGGCGACGTGGAGGCTTGAAGGCCGTTGGATCATACGCATCCAACGGCTTCTGAAGACGGCTAGAGATGATGGCGTGTCGGCATCGGGACCGTTAGATGGTCGTTGGGCGAAGACCATCTAACGGTGACTGTATCTCCATCTTCGGCCGAAGGTGGGCGGCGAGTTTGGAGCTCCGGCGAAGGAGCTCCTCCTCCGCCGCTCCATATCTGGTACTGCTGGCCTCCCCAGAGCTCCATGGATGGTCGTCGAGGGAGATAGGAGCTCGGGGGAGGTCCGGAGGCTTCTAGCGTCGACCATCAGGGCTAGGAGGGTGATAGCGAGGTTGATCAAATCGACGCCGGCAGAGCTCCGACCATTGCGAGTCTTCGGTTACCTGCAGATTAATAGTGCATAGCCAAAGCATATAGTGTGTGCGTGAGCGTAGTGGGAGCTCAGGTGAGCGAAGAGGATGGTGAGCTCGAAGCTCCTCCGCCGTGGGTGGCGGAGGAGGTGGGTCGGAGGCGATGGGGGTTGTGGAAGAAAGAGAGCATGATCGGAGATGGTCGCGAGGAAGGGGGATGCGTGGCGAAGCTGCTGGGATGGTCAATGGAAGGTAAACACGGCCGGAGTGACCGAGAAAAAATGAAGAAAATTAAGAAAAAAAATCAAGGAAGAAGACGAAGCTTACCTGGAGATTTGGGCGGAGCGGAGGCTTGGGCTGGAGCTCCAATGGAGCTCCGGGTCATCGCTGGACTCCCCCAGCCGGTGGGAGCAGCTTGGCGGGCTCGACGCGCCGCAGCTCCGCCGTTCAAGGCGGAGGGTCTCACCAGGTGGGCATCGTCGTCTTCGCTCAATCCGGCCACCTCCCCCTGTCACTAGGAGGTGGCGGAGTGCTGGGCGAGCCACCGTGTAAAGGCTGACGGTTTGAATCGGTGGGGAGACCGGTGTATTTGAAGGGCGAAGTGGCGGAGATGGTGGTGGACGACGTGTTTTCGAGGGAGAGATGGGAGGAGTGGAGAGGATGCCGGAGTTAGTGGGATGTTGCGCGAGGTAGAGGGATGACTGGGGAAGACTCAGAGGTGGTTGGCGAGGTGCGAGGTGGTCGGAGGTGGTCAGGATAATAGGAAGGGGCGAGGTATGCGTGGAATGGAAATCGTGGGAAGAGTGGGGGTCTGGAGGTTGACGATGACCTCCGACCATTGGATCTGGAGATCCAACGGTGGAGATCTAGGCGCTAAGTGACGGTGCAGATGGGATCTGGGGCGATATGATCGACGGGATCGGGTTGTGACACGTGGAGCGCTACTGATGAGGCGCTGGCGGACGGCTCAGATGAAAAGAAGCTTCTGATCTGATGGCTAAAAATAAAGAAAGATCTAGCGGCTCAGAATTGATCATTGGTGCGCGATCAGAAGGTCCTCAAAGCGCCACGTGGCGCGCTCTTGGTGAGGCGCAAGCGTGCGGTTTAGATGAGAAGGAGGAGATGATCAGACGGCCAGAGGATTAAGGAGGCGTGGAAAGCAGCTGGCCGTTGGATCAAGAGGGCGGATCCAACGGCTAGAAATGGAGGCGGATGATACAAAGGGGCCGGGCCACGTGGCGCCCCCAGAATGGGCCACGTGGCCCAATCAGGTTATTCAGAGGGTGTTTCTTATTTTTGAGGGCCCTATTGGCCGAATTTGAGAAAACTTAAAACATGAAAGTTGTAGATCTTGACGAGATCTACAAGTTTCATGTTGACCAAAACTCGAAAAGAGATCAAACAAAGGCCCGAAATATTTTTGAGGGTATTTTTAAGTCTAAAAATACCACGAATTTTTGTTTTGTCATTTTTTTGTGGTTTTTAATTTATTTAGGACTCTGTTAATTATTAGACATTAACAGGGAATTATTGACAAACTTTTAAGCAAGGGGGTTAATTATGGAAAATAAAGATGATGAAACTGAGGTTCATCAGTCGTGTTGTGTCCACAATCAAATAGAGAGAGAATGTAGAAGAATGATAAAAGAACTGGAATGTGACCAATGCAGTCGCATCTCCTTGTAAAGACCAGCTGGTATGGCTAAGTCTTCACTAAGATGTGCAGGCTTTTGGAATCTTGGACCATTGTGGTCATATTTGTATTTGGCGGTTTGCTTCTTTTTGGTAGACTTTGTAATGTTGGTTGCACTGCATCAATCTTTTGTGCCTTGATGGATATATCATAATTTCATTCCGTCCATTCCATTTTTTGAGGTCTTGGAAAATTGTGCTGGCGGATCTTTCCCTCATCCGAAGCTTTATTTCAACCCCACAACTCCCGTCTTAAGATGTCCACACCACTAGATAAGGATAGAAATGCATACCTAAAATGAACCGCCCTTTGCAACCCCATGCAAATCGAGCTAAGTACAATGTGTCCAAAATTGGTTCGTTGTTGGATAGTTAAATGTACTACATCAAGTCTTCTACTTAGTCAAGTTTAGGTTGATTTCCAAAACATGGTATCATGGAACCCAAACATTTAAGTCATAGTTCTAAACATTTTAAATACCGATTCTTAACTAGGCTCCTTACAATGAAAGATAAAGGCCAAAATCAAGCTCCATACTCTAGAATCCCAATCTTTAGTTCAAGAAATCAAATTTATTCTGAATAATGTTATTGCAAATGCCACCACGTTTTTGTGAAGTATATTTTTCTGAATTTTACTCAATTTATGGTTTCTAAAGATCTTTCAGTTTTTTTGAATTTTAGGTCTTTGTCCTTTTTTAAGGATTTTTCAAATTTTATAAGCAAGAATTTTTACAAGAATTTCACAATATAGATTAACATTATTTTTTTTGAATTAAATAGCTAATGTATTTTATAAAATGTATATACATTGTTTTTAAATATTAAGTTATTCACACATATTTCAGTAAATAGGATTTAATATACATATTATACATATTAAATACAAAATTAAGTTAAAAGTTTTACATAATAATTTCAAATATTTTACTTATTTACTAGGATTTTATAGATAATAAATAAATAGATGAATTTTAGATTTACCCTTGCCCACCTTTATGGATTGTATAGATATAGAAAATACATAAAAATATGATTTATGTATGAAAGTATATACACACACCCCCTATACTTTGCTTGTGCTATGTACTCATATCGCCAAAAGAGAAAAAAGGAGGACATAACTCATACTAAGTAAAAGTGGGTAAAAAAGAAAAAGAAATGAAGTCAATCATCCCCCCCTTATACTAATGATCAGGTCATTATCGAATATCTAAAACATGACTCATCCTCATGACGGTCGTAAGAAAATTGATATCCAATGTACCTAATGTATAAAATTAATAGAAATTATCGAATATCTAAAACATGTCTCATCCTCGTGAGGGTCGTCAAGGAGAGACAACTCGGACTTAGAAATAGAAGACCCAATCTCGTTATCTGACAAATGAGATATACACCCAGGAAATGAAATCAAGTTCACAAAACATGGACTTTCCTCCCGCAGATAACCCCTAGGGGAAAAATCAAACTCATCGGTGAAGAACAAGGAATCAGAGTCTAATTAAGAATCTAAACCATTGTCGAGTACCCACTCCTTGCTCCACAATGTCACGTTAGCTTAAAAATTCCTTTGAACAATATCAAAATAGGAGATAGCACTAGTCCACCACATGGTTGCAGAAGAAGTGACTGAAACTGATCCTCAATCTGTGGTAATGTTGACAAATGTCTGGTCCTCAAAAAATGTATCAATCTCATCAAACAGGAGGACAAGCTTCTCAAATATGGGACTATCAGTGTCTGGCATGTCAAGCTGTTGTCCCTCATCTATCTTTGGCTAATCGTGACATTGAAAATGGGATGAACGAACAACTAAAATAACTAGAGCTCCTCCTCTGTCTCTTACAATACATGAAGAGTTGGTATATCCAAGAATCCTAAATATGAAGTGTGGTACTGACTCAAACTCTAGCTAAAAAAACCATGGAAACTCGGCCAGTCTCTAAAGAGGTAAACTCGCAGTGGATGTCTCACAGTCCATCGTCTATGTTGTTGAAGTCAACCAACTCATAGTGGAAAATGATTGTGCTCTTGAGTCACACTGCTCGTTCATGTCTCCAAAATAATGCATTGTCATTCCAACATAAAATCTACCCATGTATCATATATACTCAATGTCATCTCTATGGGCCTCAACTCCTGGCTCAGCATGCTTAGTAAGACTCAAAAGTAGAACGAGAGGGAATATAGAGGGTGGGAACAGAGATAAAGAAAGATAAGACAAAGAAAGTGACAAGAGTTCGGTCGGAGTTTTAACCTCATGACACAGTGATGATGCTGGGAATGAAAAAAGAACGGAGCTGCAAGATCCAGTTGAAACAAACAATGACCAATCATCACGACAAATGAAATGACGACAGAAGAAGACATATAAGAATCATGGGGAGGGAGAAAATAAAAGAAAATAAAATAAAGAAAATATGGAATAAAGAAGGTGACTGCTAAAGACTCGAAGAAGACATAATCGAATCACACCAATCACATACAAACACAATGTAAACCCTAGATTTACCAACTCAATCGGTGATGACCGTGAAAGATCGGTCATTAATTTTTTCAATTTAGAGTTCGTTGATCAAAAAATATATTAGCAAACTCACAAGTGAAGTCTCTTAGAATAGATCATGTTTGAACCAGCAGAACATACCAACTCAAACAAGTCTACTTCTGCTAAAGTCTTTGGCAAGTGCTTGTAGTAATAACATGACTTGAGAGTGAGTCCAAGCACTTATGGCCAAGTCCAGGGATTTAGGCTCTAATTCTTATATTTATGTGCCTCACTCGATCAAGAGAGTACCTGGATACAATAAGGGGGTTGCTCTCCCCAAATCTCAGAATGAATCAATTACATTTGATTTTATGATTTGAATTCATTTAGCAGTCCAGATTTTATTTCTTTATTTCATTTTTTGGATATTTTAAAAAATATCTAACAAGAAGTCGATTTCTTTTTTCAATAAAAGATATGTCTCACATAGGGAGGAATCACATAATGCAATGAAAAAATATGATGCATGTAGAGATGGAATCCATACCTTGCACCAGCAATCTGCATGCAAGTGACCCGCACATAATTTTAAATCCTAATCTAATGCATGAAAAAATGTTAAAAATCGAGTCCTAATCAAACAACTCTAGCATAAGAATGAACTAATTTTCAAAAATTCCGAATAATGCCTATGTGTGGATTAAGGAGATAAGTTTTGCTTTACTCATCTAATCAGTCATGCATTCACCCCTAAGCTTCACAAAATTGTGTGAAACAAAAAAAATGGCGGAAAATAAAAAATTATGATAAGGTCCCCCAAGTGTACAAGCACTTGGCAAAACATACATTGAAAAAGTCAAAAGTCCAGTTTACAATTCAGGATGTCCTTAGTGCACCCCTTTCTAAATAAAATAAAATTGGGCAAGTGCCCCTTCCTCTCTCACCAAAACAAAAAAAATGGGAAAATGCCATGACTCTTAAAGAAAAAAAAGGTAGAGTCCATAAAAAAAATAAAAATTTATGCTATCTAAATCACTCTACTCCTCTGCAACGAGATCCTAGTAGAATGATTCGATCTTTGCACTCTCAGTTGGGTCGGTTCCCTAAGAAATTGGCCAATCCTACAAGCCCAGCAAAATAGGTTAGCACTGATAGATAAAAGGAAAAAATCATACACAAATAAAAAATCAGAGACAAAACAAACTTAAAAATCGAGAAGAAAACTCAAGAGTAAAAAGGTGATAAAAATCGAGAAAATTCAAGAAGAGTCAAATAAAGAAAGCACACAAAAATCATAAAGAAATCAAAGAATAATTAAAGAAAAATTAAAGAAAAAAAACAGAAAAAAGAAACACTCAAAAATCATGAAAAACAAGAAATACGAGAAAAAGAGAATAGAGAAAGAAAAAAATCACAAAATAATGCTCGAAAACGAAGAAAAACTTGAGCAGCAATCTTGAAGAAAATCAAATCAAAGAATTAAAACGGAGTCAAAATGCGAAGATCAAAATCTTGATGAAAAAGTTACCAAATTCTTCAAAAACTGACTCAAACCAAACTCTCAAGAAAAAGAACCAAAAATAAAGTCTCGAGTAGGTCCAAATGAATGTTCACAATCATGGGTACATATGTAAAAAAATGAAATATCTCTGTGATTTGGGTCCCTGATTAAGGGACTAAATGAATGAAAAGATAGTTATTTTGAATTAGGGACCCACACGGGGTCCCATTTGCAAATAATTAAACATCTAAAGCTTCTATGAAATATAGAAAAGCATTTGGTGTCATTTACAAATTGTCCACCGGTTATAAATGGACGACCATGATTTAAATGCTATAGTTGATATGGGACGTCGATGAGGGACACCCGTCATACAACTGTGCACCAAGTTCTTAACGTGTTTTCCCAAATTATTGAGCAGCGACGGCAAATTCTTCAACCTCTGGCGATCTGCTCCTCTCCTGTGGCAGGGCAGCTGATGATGATCCTCCAGCATGGCCAGGAGGAGGTCTCCTCCCTGCAGTAGGTTGGGTGTCAAAGAAGGTATTGAAGGTGGGTGAGACTCTGCTAGTGTCTCAAGATGCAGGTGAATATATTGGCTATTCTTGGTCAAAGCACAACAAGATGAAGGCTCCGCTTCGCTTCTAGATGCTATTGAATGCAACTCTAAAGGGGCAACTACCTGCAAGGGTGAATTGAGGCTCGATTATAATGAATTGACCTGGAAATTATGTAGTTCTTGTGTAACTCTAGAGTTAAGAGATGGGTTTTGCGGAACAAAAATTGAGTGCGATTTAGGAAAATATGGTTGTAGATTTCAAATGAAATCGAAGAGGGTTGGTTTAGGCAACCTAATTACATGATTAAACTATGCTAATTAATCAATAGAATCAAAGAAATAAAATGGAGGAGGATGTTACCTTTGATTGAAGGATATATCATTTATCTAGTCATTGCTAGACTGGGCGGCATTCCCGGAGTTGTACGCTATGCTAGGCGGTGCTGCAAAGCCAAGCAAGGCTTTGAAACCTCCTCTCTGGTGACCCACCTTCCACAAAGGACAACCCTTGGATGTTTTCACAACCGTAGGCAGGCGGAGTGGCGTGAGGAAGTTGGTGGTCCAACCAATCTATTCTGGATGAAGGGAGTTTTAGTTTGCAAATGGCGAACTTAGGATCAATAAATAAGATAATCGGAGGGTGGTTGGCATAGATCTAAGGGTTGGCATATGTTAGGGTAGTAAAGAATATAGGATAAAGGGTAGAGATCATGGTTTAGATGAAGAAGATAACGAGAATAAATAGGATAAGAAGGTCTGTTGGAACATAAGTACAACTGAATGTTCTTGGAGAAGAAGCCATAGGTGTTGACATGTGTTGGACCTGGTAGGCTAGATTGATAAATATTTTAATAAATAGATATTAATTATTAAATGATCAAGGTTTAAATAGGTATAAAATGAAAAATTACATATAATTAATTTAACCAAATTATGGTATGATTTTTTTATAAATAATATATTTTTATAGATTACAAATATAATATTAATAAATAGGTATATAATATACTTAATAAATAAGATTTTAATATCAAATTTCATAATTTAAAAAATAACATATTATTTTTATATTTTATTAATTAAAATAACGATAAATAAAAGTTGTATGGATTTTTCTAGACTTTAATAATTTATTTTAGATATTTAAATAAATACAGGTATATCTTATATAGTTCAATTTCATCAATAAATTAGGGTTTTCAATTTATTTAAAATATTATGTAATGATTAAAAATTATAAAATAATTTATAAATCAAATAAAAAGAAAAGAAAATAATCAAATTTTAGAAAATCAATGATACCATAAATAGTATGTTCGGTATAAAATAAATTGCCTAGAAACCCAGTTGTCATTAGGTCCTAAAACTGACTTTTTGCAAACTGTATCTGATTTTAGTGAGAGCACAATCATTAATTAGAGAATATTTTATGAACTTTAAAGGTGAGTAGAGTAAAATTGGAGTTCATATTAAGAAGTTATGATGTTCGAAAGTTGAGAAATTGAAGATTTGAAAGTTGGATTTCTTGGCATATATCTAGGCTGGGATTTTTTAGGATTTTTATACTTTTATATACATTTTTAGCAATAAATAGAAGAAGTTTTTGGTGAAAAATATATAAAACTGAAATAATTAAAATTGATAAATAATGAATAATGTTTTAAGTGTATAATTAATTCTTTGTGGGTTTCATCCATATCCCCCTACTTTTTTGTTTGTCGACCAATCCATGCTAACTGGGTCTCAGGGGTTAGGTTATATAAATATATTCTTCATCTATATTTGTATTTTATTTAGTAATACTTTACATATTTATAGTATGTCTTTTTTGTATTTTCGTTTCTTTTTATTCATTTATTTATTTACGTTTTTTAATGCATAAAAATTCATTTTCACTTATGAATGATGTTTTTATAAGAAATGAGAATTAATGGATATTTACATGAATTTCTTAAGGATTTTAAGACACAATGCAACAAAATAGTTATTGAATCATGGATTCATCAGAAGGTTAGGATACACGTGGTGTGACGCGAGCAGTCAGATCTGGCTTGGGTACTATAAACCTCAGTTTCTGAAGTTGTGCTTCAGCATACTGACGTGGAAGGTCATGTACCATAGAATGAATGTCCTTTAAACCATTAACTAAAGATACATTGTCAAAAGTAGCTTTACCATTACCAACTTGACCAATACCTATGATACGACCCTTGTGGTTTTTCCCAAATCTGATCGATCCTCCTTCTTTGCATTCTCCTACCATATGCTCTAAACATCATGAATCCATGATCCATCAGCTTCCTCCATCTTTTTACTATAATAGTTTAGGTCTTGATCCAATGGGATTTATTACTTTTAATCTATTTTGAAATAGTTTGTACATCTACTTCTTGTAATGTATAGTCTCTCCACCTACAAAATAAGTTTTGAGAAGATCTTTTGGTACCCATCTTCTGGATCAACGTGGGTTAGACATCCTCTACCCAATTTGACTAAGTAACTTTCTATGAGATGTTGAACTACAAGTGAATCCTATACCAATTTTGTCATAGGGATTTCTTCTATAACCAAGTAATTTATCCAAGTTCTCTTTTCCCTTAACAAACCCAACAAGATCATTTACAAGCTTATCAAAATTTAATTTAAGACTACTATTTTCTAAAGAGAAGTAATATTATCTTTTAAGTAGGATGATTCTTACTAACATTTTCTTTTTCAATAACTAATCTCATTATTCTTATGATTTTTAAAATACAGAATCAAGTGAATAATGAGGAAAGTCCTTAAAAGGAACATAATGATTCGTATAAATTACTTAGCGAAAAATGTCCGAAATAAATCCAATGAATAACTAATAAGCACGTTGTAGATAAAAAAATTAATTATCATCCCCTTTTTCTTATTCATTTTAACTAACTTTTGATTCAATAACTTGGACTTTTCTAGTCATGCATTGACATCAAAAAAAGCACCTAAAACTTCAATATAAATTCCTTAAGTTGCCTCATCTTCTAGAGCCATCAATCAGAGGCTCCTTGTCGCATGAGTCTCAGTCAAAGTCATTTGCGTCTAAGTCACTTTGGGTCGAAGTCATTTGAGTATGAGACACTCTATGAGGTTTGCAATGCTCTCTTCTTGTGACCCTTCTTGAACTTCATGTTTTATCGCTCCTTCTTGCTTTCTTTCGCGTGCTTCAGTAGGCGACAATCTCTTCTTTGATGTCCTTTCCTCTTGCACTCACAGCATGTGGGTGCTTCCTTATTGTCCTCTCTTTAACTTGAATCTTCTCTTGTTTCCTATAATTTCTTGAACTTTCAAGCAAATAGGACAAGATCTTTATCATTCATTTTTCATCAAATGAGCCTTGGTTGCTAACCTTGAAAGCTAGAGATTTCTTCTTTGCTTCCTCGATCGCCTTTTTGGTCTTCTTCTAGATGTCATATGCCATCAAGTTCCCTATGAGGTCATCCATCTCCATATCTTCCACAACATTTGCTTCTTTTATTGATGTCACCATATGCTCCCTTTCACTAGAGAGTGAGTCGATAACTTTCCATTCTAGCTCTCCTTTGATGACGTTCTTCCCCAGAGCTTTGAGATTGTCCATGATGGTTGTGAACTTGTGTATGTAATTTTGATAGTTTCTTCTTATTTAATCTCAAAGTTCTCGTACTCCCTTGTTAGCGTAGTTGTTTTAGAAAAACTTTGTGCATACCTTTATACGTGACCAGGAATGTCTTATAAATCTGGTCAGTTGTTATGGACTGAGATATATGATTATACTCATCTGTAGAAAGAGTAAAAAACAACACATTTATTGCTTTAGCATCCTATCCAAATCGATGATGTCAACAATCAGTGGATTCTTCTACACATTTCTTAAGCATTGGCTTCATGATGGACTTTGCTGTGCATGTCCACATCCTAAAATCTGTGGATTGCATGGAAATCTCCATGTGGTTTGCCAGTAGGAGTAGTTGATGTCATCAAAGTAGGGTGTCTTTTAAATGGAGTAGGTTGTCCTGCTTGAGCTGGTGGATACATTTCCTTGTGCCATCTAGGATCTGCAAGTAGATTATTACGCCTACAAAATTTGAACTCGCTCTGATAGTCGGGCACAAGAAGGGGGTTAATTTTGTAAAATACAAGTATAACAATAATAGATCTAATTTAAAAAGTAATCATGAACTACAGAGATAGAGGTAGATAAATTCAAACCATGTGCAAAATGATTTTTATGTGGAAAATCAAGTAGGTGAAGACTACGACCTAGAACCTTGGTTTAGGATTTCCCCTTCGTTCTCTTGGCTAAACCAGCTTCCACTGTTCCAATGATACTTAACTCTTGGGTATCACAAACCCTCGTACAACTTATACGCTTCCTTAGAAATCTCCCAAAGGAAAATTTTATCTCTTTATAGAAATAAGAATCCATAACATGGATACCTACACAAAAAAGTTGAATAGGAAATAGTTAACTTATGAAACCTGAATTCACAAGCTTGCAGACTTTTGGCACAAAAATGCTCCATAATGATGAAGTGATCTCAACAGAGCATATATAGCGCAAACAACTTCAGTAGCTAAACATATTTGGAATGAAGAGAGTTCGAGAGCTCAGAAACATTGTAAGAGCTTGAATATTGCATAAAAATGACACTCTTTCTTTTTTTGAGAGTACGAGATGTTTCTCTTACGGTGTGTCTCAAACAATTAGCCATAGGGCTCATTTGGTTACCAAGTTACCCTGGGGTAACCTAGTTTACCCCTTGCATCCCTGGGTTAGAATTCCATCACAAAACAATTTGACATCACATTACATTCTTCATTCCAACTCTCCTAACCATCCAAACAACTACTATTCACATGAGGTTACTCCAACCTAACCTAGTTACCAAACAAGACCATAGGGTCCCTTATACAGGATTGGTCTCAAAAGAGCCATCAGTGTCAAAAAAATGAAAGTCCAACGCTCTGATTTCTAAAATCCATGAGTTAATCGATGATAATAATTATGTGATGAATCAGGTTTTATGAGGTGATCGAACAAACTTGGCTATTCTTCCAGAATTCAAAAAGTGATGTATCATAATCATAAGGATGGTCGATCAGTGTTGAATGTCATGAATAACGAGATGGTCGATCAATGGTAATCGATTAAGGGTGCCAAGGTGATCGATCATATGATTAAAAATCAATTATGTACATTAATGATTCTACCTTAACTTTTCTTGCTGATTAAGCACATGCAAAAACAACAAAAATATTTTTTGCATAAAATAAAAAATATATTATGTAACATCAACATCCGAAGTCTTTCAAACTTGAGCTTTCCGAGCCTTTCTTTGATTCTTTCTACAATCTGATTATGAGCCTTGAAACATCAAGCCGAGTCCTTTAGAATTACTTTAATCTTTGAGTCGGCTTCTACACTTTTCATCATTGAGCTTTTACCTGAATTCAACCTACAAATTAAATATATCATAAACTGAATTTTTGTGAGTGGTTAAAGTAAATTTGTGGGTGAAAAGAACCGCTCGAAACCAAAATCTTGATTTAATCAAACAAAAAATAACAAACACCGATTAGGAGTTCATTCCACTATTTATTTCTCCAGGCAAGTGTTCTTGGGTCAAACACAATGAGGCAGAAAATTGTGCTCGTGAAAATTCGAGTGAAGAAATATTTTTGTGATATTTTTAGCCTTCTTTAATTTTATTCTTGAAATCGATATTACTCTTTTTATGATTTTTATTTTTTAGTCTTTTTATTTTATTTTTAATTTTCAAATTTTTATCTGATTTTCAAAGTGAATAATTTTCAAATAAAGGTGATCTATAGTATAATATAATATGGCAAAGATATGTAGAATGATACTAGATAATAGATCAAAGAAAGAGGCTCAAGCAACGGGCTCAAGAAAGAACCACATAAAGCGGTCAAAATGGATCGAAGATCAAAGAATAAAATCTCGATAAACCACGATTAAAATCCTCCAAAATAAACATAATCACAATATAGAAAATTACCAAGATGATACAATGTCCAAATATGTCCGAAAATGTCCAATGTCCAAGAAATAATGTGTGGAGGAAAATACAACAAAAAGACAAGGATTTTCTTTCAAACAGATTCCTTGTCAGGGACCTCTTTGCAAGAAAATCTCTAGAATTTGTAAATATGTCCTTGCATGAGGGCCTATTTCCAATAATGCCAACTCTAAAGGAAGGCGTGAAATTCTATGATTAGAGAGCCTCACATGATATGGGTTGTTCTATTAGTGCCACATGTTAGAAGATTGTGTTTCGCATTCTTGGGGAAGTTCTTCCCCAAATTTAAAGGTGGCAGTAGTAATCTAGAGATGAGGCTGAGCTCCTCCGCGACTAGTTGACAGGGGGTGGGGCCGGAGAATGTGCTCCTCACCCTCTCGAGCGCTCCCACTATGAACGTAAGTCAGAGAAGATGAAGGCGACAAAGGATCAGATGAAAGTGGTAGTTATGGTTCGAAACCCTAGTAGTGGTCTGTTATGTTAATCATCAGAGATAAAAGAAAGGAATGCTCCAAATATTGAAGATTAAGGGGGATGCACCTCAGAATATCGCTAGATAATGCAAATATAGATTAGGTGCTTGATTTCACTTGAAAATTGGCCAAAGGTGAAGTGAAATGAAGTTCAAGATTTTTTCCAGGAAATAGGGTTTTAGATGTAAACTTGGGTTGATTTTGGTGTGAAATTGAGCTTGAATTTGGAGAGAGAATCAAACAAGCAGATAAAATCTAACTAATGATGTAATTAGATGATCTAACCAGGCATGAAATTTGATGAAACACAAAGATGTATGAATGAGGGATGAATATCTAGGAATGGAAGGTAGATGACATTCTTGGTTGTCGCTCGATGGGGCTGCTTCCCGGAGATGCACATCGTGCGAGGCATCGATGCAAAGCCTCGAAGGCTTTGGAATCTCTTTCATGGAGGTCCACCTTCCACATGGTGTTGCCTGAGGATGTTGTCACCACCAGAGTTTGGCAGAGCGGTGGGAAGAAGATGGAGGTCCGGCCAGTGTGTTTCTTGGAGGAGGAGTTAGTTACAATTGAACAACTTTGGATCAATAAATATGTGAAGTGACATTGGGTAGGTGACGTTCCAAGGGTAGGCGAATAGGAGGGTAGTTAGGTGAATCAAATGAAGGGGTTAGATTAAGTTTAGGATGTGATGAAGTGTGGGAATAAATGGGCGAATAAGAGTCATTGGAATAACTCCAACAAACAAACTTCTTGAGGAAGAAGAACAAGGTGCTGACACGTGTCAACACTTGGCTGGCTAGATATTGAAATTAGATTATTAATTAGGTAATAAATAAAAAAACAACGTTATTTTATATAGGTAAGAAAAGGAAAATGTAGATAATGAAACTATCTAAATTACAAAATAATTTAATTTTACAAATAATAAATATCTAATGAAATATAATCATTGCATTAATAACTAGGTATATAGAATACATAAAAATAGACTTTCGATTTTTAATTTATTAAATTATTAAATAAGATAACCTGTTTTATTTTATTAATTATTACGATAATAAATAAGGTGTATGCGAATTTTTATAGAATTTAATAATTTAATTTCAATATACAATTAAATATAAGTATATCATCTACATGTTAAATTCATCTATAAAATAGGGTTTTTAATTTATTTAAAATATTCAATTATGTCTAAGAATTCTAAAATAATTCATGTATAAAATACAAGATCAATAAAATAATTTTAAAATTATAAAATCAATAAAACTTTAAATAGTGTGTTCCGAAGAAATTAAATAGCCCAGAAGCCCAATTATCATTAGATCCCAAAACCCTTTTTTTGCAAACAAACTCTTACTTTAGTGAAATGAAGTTAATAATCAGAGAATATTATTTTCTGAACTTTATAGGTGAGTAGAGTGAAATTGCAGTTCGTAGTTATGACGTTCGAAAGTCTAGAAATTGACAAGGTAAAAATTGGATTTCATAGCATATAGAGAAGATAATATTTTTTATTTATTTTTATATTTTTCTATACAGTTTCAGAAATAAATAGGAAAAGAGTTTGGTGAAATATTATATTCAAATGAATTAATTAAAAATCTTTGAAATTTTGGTATTTATTTGATAATTAATTAATAATGTATGTAATGTATAAATAATTATTTTTGTGGTTTGCTTCTTTATCTCCCCCAACTTATTTGTTTATTGACCAATCCATGTTGACTTCGTCTCGGGGGTTAGTTTATATAAATATTTTTTTCAACTATATATATATTTTAGAAGTCATATTTTACATATATATACATATCTATATATATGTATTTATTTACAATCTACCTTATTTTTGTTTTCTTTATTTTTATTCTTTTATTATTTTCATGCTTTTAATATCTAAGATGATATTTTTATTCATGAATGTTGTATTGTTAATAAATGAAAATTAATGGATATTTACATGTATTTGTTAGGGGTTTTACGACAAAATGTAGACAGAATTTTATTGAAGCATGGTTTCATCAACCCTCTATAATTAAACTTTGTTAGTCCCTTAGCAAACACTTATTTGAAAAATAAGGGAAAAATAAAGAAAGTTAGAATGAATTTGTTTTCCTAAACCAATTCATAAGAACAAACAAAGGATAGAGCTTGATCGTTCCTAAAATAAGCATTTTATCAGCGCCTTAACTAGGATTAGGATTTTTATCACAACAATCCTTAAGTTCCACAAATCGTTTTTAGGTTCATCTCAACAGTCAACTCAGGTCGACTTTTCCATATCCCTAACTCTATCCACTTTGAATTCAATATGTATAGTGTGTGAATTTTGTTAGCTCTTTCCTCGATTTGGGGGGGGGGGTATTCCCTTCTATGTTCAGGTCTTATTGTGTCCACAATCAAGTAGAGAGAGAATATAGAAGAATGCAAAGAGATATGGAGTGTGACCAGTGTAGTCACTTCTGCTTGTGAATCCTGACAAGTGTAACTAAGTCTCCACTAAGATGTGCAAGCTTTTTGGAAGCTTGGACCATTGTGGTCATATTTGGTATTTGGTGGCTTCTTTTTTATTGACTTTGTAATGTTGCTTGCACTTCATCTATATTCTGTGCCTTGACGGTTATAGAATCTTTTATTTCTGTCCATGTTTTGAGTTCTTGGAAAAATTATGCCAGCAGATCCTTCCCTCATTCGAAGCATTATTTCAACCCCACAACTCTCATATTTAGATGTTTGTGCCACTAGACAAGGATGAAAAAGCATCACTAAAATGGACTGCCCTTCGCATCCCCATGAAAGTCGAGCTAATTGCAAAGTGCATGTGTCCAAAATTGGTTCACTGATGAACAGTTAAACAAATGATAGCAAGTGTTCTACTTAGGCAAGTTTAAGTTGACTTCCCAAACATGATCTTATGGAATCCAAAGATTTAAGTCATAGACCTGCAAAGTATGAATTCCAGTTCCTAACTAGGCTCCTTGGAATGATAGTTAAAGGCCATAATTAGGCTCCATCCTGTAGAGTATTCCCAAACTTTAGTTTCAAAAATTAAATTTATTCTGAAAAATGCTAATGCAAATGCATCCATGTTTTTATGAAGTATATTTTTCTGGATTTTACTCATTTTTATGTATTTTAAAGATTTTGCGATTTTTACAAATTTTAAGACTTTACATTTTTATGGATTTCTCAATTTTTATAAACAAGTATATGTACAAGTATTTTAAAAGTTAGATTACCCCTATTTTATTTGAATTAAATATCTTATAAATATTACAATTTTTATATACAAATATTTTTAGAAATATTAAATGATTTTTACACATATTGTAATAAATAGGATTTAAATAACTATTGTACATATTACATACATATTTTAAATGAAGGATTTTAAATGCGAATTCTAAACTTATTTTACTTATTTACACGGATTTTATTAATAATAAATAAATGTATTTTGAATTAACCCTGACCAACTTTTCATTGATTTTATAAATATAGAAGTATATATACAATATATACACATCACCCATATACTTTGCTTGTGTTATGTCCTCAAAGCATCAAAAGAAAAAAAGGAGGACATAACTCATACTAAGTAAAAGTGGATGAAAAAGAATAAAAGAATAGAAGTCAGTCGATCCCCCTACACTTACGATCATGCCATCATAAGTATAATGGAAGATAAAAATGAGGTGACTGAAGAAAAGGAATATACAAACGAAGGAATGAAAGAAAGAGAGAAAAACAAAATCAATGAAATAACTCGATCCCCCCTATACTTAGTATAAGGCATCCTACATATAGAAAAGACTGTGGCCAATGGTAGGGGACGATCCAAGGGTAGGCGAGTAGGAGGGTAGTTAGGTGAATCAAATGTACGTGTTAGATTAAGTTTAGGATTTGATGAAGCATGCGAATAAATGTGTGAAAAGGAGTCATTGGAACAACTCCAGCCAATAACCTTTTTGAGGAAGATGAACGAGGTGCTGACATGTGTCAGCACTTGGTATGCCAAATATTGAAATTAAATTATTAATTAGGTAATGAATAATAAATACCACTATTTTAAATAAGTATAAAAAAGGAGAAGTATAGACAATTAAATTATCTTAATTATAAAATAATTTATTTTGATAAATAATAAATATTTAATGAAATATAATTATTATATGAATAACTAGGTATATGGAATACTTAATAAATAGACTTTTATTTTAAATTTAATAAATTATTAAAGAACATAATATTTTTATATTTTATTAATTATATGAAAATAAATAAGGTGTATGTGAATTTCTATAGATTTCAATAAATTAATTTTAACATATATATCATCTATAGGTCAAATTCATTTATAAATTAAGGTTTTGATTTATTTAAAATACTAAATAATGTCTAAAAATGCTGAAATAATTCTTGTGTAAATAGAAGATAAATGAAATAATTAAAAATATAAAATCAATAAAACTATAAATAGTGTGTTATGAAAAAAATAAATAGCCCGGAAACACAATTGTAATTAGGTCCCAAAATGACTTTTTGCAAACATACTCCGATTTTAGTTAAGTCCCCTTCATTAATTAGAGAATATTATTTTATGAACTTTAAATGCAAGTAAAGTGAAATTGGCGTTCGTATGAGAATGTTATGATGTACAAAAGTTGAGTAATTGACCATTTAAAAATTGGATTTTTGGCATATATGTTATAAGCAATATAACATATATTTATTATGCATTTTTATAAATAAATAGGAAAAGAGTTTGATGATAATATGTTCAAATGAATTGATTAAAAATCTTCGAAGTTTTGGTAATTATTTGATAACTAAATAATAACGTTTGTAATGTAAAATTAATTCTTTTGTGGTTTTCTTCCTTATCTCCCCATACTTATTTGTTTATAGACCAATCCATGTTGACTTGGTTTGGGGGGTTAGGTTATATAAATATTTCTTTCAGCTATATTTATATTTTATAAGACATATTGCACAAATATACATATTTACAATCTACCATATTTTTATCTTCTATATTTTTATTCTGTTATTTATTTATATGTTTTTAAAGTCTAAAAGGACATTTTTATTCATGAATGTAGTATTGTTAATAAATGGAAATTTATGAATATTTACATGCATTTGTTAAGGGTTTTAAGACAAAATGTAGACATGATGTTAATGAATCAAGGATTCATCAATATATAATAAGGTCAGTAGCAAAATATAAGTCATTAACAGTTGCTAACCTCGTGCATCACAAAATCATGAAGATCTAACCATATCCGATCAAATAAAAAGACTGGTCATACGAGTCTATAATTTAGTAAAAATTTTAACAAATGAAGATGAAAATTCA
Source organism: Ottelia alismoides (assembly GCA_037367405.1). Lineage (NCBI taxonomy): Eukaryota > Viridiplantae > Streptophyta > Magnoliopsida > Alismatales > Hydrocharitaceae > Ottelia > Ottelia alismoides. The sequence continues at coordinate 156,790 of JAZKJV010009178.1, forward strand.
TGGATTATGAACCTTCCAAATTTGTTTCATCAATTTCACACGATTTCATAAAGGTACCTTTGAAGTTCGAACACGGTCCTCGAGTCTCTAAAGCAAGAGACCACATGTCTGAAGTTTGATTCGATGGAGATAACATGTACGGGTGTGAGGAAGTAATCATGTGATGCTCACAACCTAAGGTAACGATCCAAATAGATTTCCTTCTGATTTCATCAAACGAAATCTCCTTTCTGCTTCAAAAGCACCAAAGAAGAAAGATTCCTCGATGAAGGATTGGTCCAACCAATCCAGAAACCTAACAACAAGCAGAACCACCACGGAGACGGCTTCGACATGACCTTCCTCAGCCTTGGGGCAGGGGACGAGCACAAGCGAGGAGAGGAGAGAGGGACAATTAGAGAAAGATGAAGAAGAGGCATGGTGATTGTCTTGAATGAACGAAGGTATGGGATGCCCCTCCACTTATTCTAAAATTAACCATTGGGATTATGTTAAAACAAATCCAATCAATGGCTAAGAATAAAGGTGGAAACCAACATCTAAAAGGATTAGGATTGATAACTAATTATCCATTCAATTTATCCAAATTTCAAAAACAAAAAAAGAAATGAAAAAATTTAAATAATAAAGGAAAATTATATCCCCTTATTTGGATGGACATCAACCATGGTGGTCCTACCATGGACGTCCACTCCTATAAGGAGTGTAGTTCTCTCTCTCTCTCTCTCTCTCTCTCTTCCTTTTGTTTCAGTGTTGATTATTTTCACAAATTATTTATTCATTTATTTATTTGAAATAATTTGTAGTATTTACATATTTAGCCAATGATAAGCATGAATAATATCATTGGCCCAAAGTAACATGTAAATCATATTTACATTTATAATATAATGTGAATCTAATCTGCATATAAAATATAATATGTGGATCCTATTAACAAGTTAGTCTCAATACAATAATATGGATCATATGTCCACATTGTTTAAAATTATTGTGGATATTATTGTCTACATTAATTGTATCCTAGATAATTGAATCTAGATTAATTATCCTAATTTTACCTATTTGTCAGATATTTAGATTTTGTTTCTTTAGGAACAATCCATGAATTCCTTTGTGGATGATGTGCTTTCTTCTCATATAATTGTATATTCAGGTATAGTGACTTGGATAATGAGATCCAATTCCATATCCAGATATAAAAGATCTTCAGTGTTGTTTGATCATATAAGAAAATGTATCACATATTCTCATTTTATCTTAATCCAATTCAGAACAATCTCCAATATTTGGACTAGGATTGGATAACTCTTCACTGAGCAAAGTCACTAAAATCCAAGTATGTTTCATCACTCCCTCGGAATGGAAGTGTTATGGTATAAAAATAATTAAGACCACATCTTTCTCGAATATTACTAATACCGTATATTCTGCATAATGGAAGATTGTGGTTAAACCTGAAGTTTTCATCTCGTTAGAACTATCTTCTTTAGAAATTTTTATTAGGTTAATCGTTCGATCATTGGGATTTAGTATCAATCATATAATTTTCAAAAGCATATATCATACCAACAAATCCTATCTTGTTTCCAAAACAAGTTGACCATCGATGGAATTTCATTTATCCCAATATGTTATGAGTGAGCTCATGTCTTCCGATTCAGTAGCGAACATGTGTTATCCCTCTAAGGGATAACATTTACTTATATGCCTTCATATGTACACTAGTGCACCAGTGGACCTTGATTAGGTCATCAACTTAATGGTCTGCCAAATGTACATACATAGACAACTAGTAAGACTCCTGTCTCCGGTCAGTGGATGTGTGCCTCTATCGTGACAATATCTAATAGAGAAAAGGGATCCTACTCCATGGAGTAGGTAACTTACCTACTCCATTTTCCTTTTATTTATTTATTTTTTATTTTTTTTGGAAAACGCTTCTGTGGATTTTCATAACCATATCCCTCTAATATGCCATTCAAATTTCATCAGAAACAGAGACTCCTACGGCCTCCATCCAAACAGTCATTTTCTAACGGTCACAAATTTGCTGTATTTTTCATGTTCTGGATGGAAACCATAGGAGTCTTTGTTTCTGACAAAATTTGTATGACATATTATAGGGATATAGTTATGAAAATCCATGGAAGCATTTTTCAAAACAAATAAAAAAATTTGAAAAAAAGAAAGTGGAGTTGGTTAGTTACCTACTCCATAGAGTAGGATCCCTTTCCTCTATCTAATATAGGTCTTCGTTATATTCATCTCATTAAGTTAATTCTTTAACACAACTCATCCAATACCTCTGAATCTTTGTTCTTATCTAGAGGACCTACATCAAGAGGTCGGTTGGGTGCTAGCCTTAGAGGCAAGGATTGTCATCTCCATCTCATGCTGGAGATCATTTCTTGATAATCACTTGAGTTCTCAATCTAACACTTTAGATCTTCAACTCAACACCATCATCTATAATCCAACAATTGGATCAATAACTGCATGATATAAGATAGCTAAGGTACACAACATTATTTATACATGGGGACCCAATAAGTGCATCACATCATAATATCAAAAAGGGAGTGAAAAACAATAAATTTTCTTGACAACGAGTTTATAGTAACATTTATTGCAAAAATGGTTCGCTAAGGGGTCACATGTCTAACAATACTACATTCTCAAACATTGATGATGGGTATTCCTTCAACCTTGACCTCAAATCCACCGACCCCTTCCTAAAATCCCGATCCCATCCCCATGAGAGCTTTTATATAAGTGGATCAATGACCTCAAATCTATAACCCATTTAAATAATTGCAAAAATATATTATATAAATGGGCAAATGAGCCCGACTTAATCCTCCTCCCATCATCCTATTTTGTCTCTGCCCTATGACATTCACCTTTGATTCACCTTCTCCAAATGAGATGATACTTTGTTCCTAAACCTTGAACAATGTGTCTTTACTCCACATTTGCACACTTATCAATAGAACATATGATTTTTGAGGCCACAAACTTCTCCTCACACATCCACATTTTTCTCGAGCGTCCCCTCATCATCCCTCTTCGATCCTTCTATAGTCCTCTGATGCTGCATCACTAGAACATTAGGGAAGTAAGAATGGAGAGAGAGGATGGAGGGGAAAGATATTGGAAAGGGGGTGATGTACATGTTCCTATTCGAACTAGTCTTTCTCAACCACTATGTGCCATGCGAGGATTCTATTGTCGATCTATTGAAGAAGGTGATGGGTTCTTCTTGATTATGTAATGTTAGGAGGAAGGAGGACGTGAGGGGATTTTGATATTATTTTGTAAATTTGATGCGATGTCGAGGGTAAATAATGCATCTTTTTGACATATTTTGTTAATTTTGATGGTCAAATGAAGGGAAGTTCACTTTATGGCTTATAAGTTAGAGTTAGTATGTTTATAGGGATTGTGGGATAAATATGAAGTTTGTATGGATTGTGAGATAAATATGAACTTTATAGAGTTGGGTTGCAATTTACAGAAGTTTGTTATGTAAAAATCTCATATCATCTTCACCATCATCATCACCAAAATCTTCAAGGTATGGCATTGATGAATATCCATTCAGTCACCTTTATTCTCCTATTTTGGCTTTAAATCCCTGGTTAAATACTTATAAATACTGGTAATTTTCATAAATTGACATCTAACATTGATATGTAATTATTCTTGTAATTAGTATGTAAATACATGTAATTAAAATAAAAGAAAAAGAATAAAAAATGAAAAATAAAGGAAGCACTGAAGATACTGATTGACCCAAAACCCTAAGACCAAGTCTAATATTGGCTAGGACGAACACGAATAAAGTATGGAGAGATAAGGGTCCAATATTGTACAAAATACACATAGAAATCATAACTTTTTATGTTGTAAATACCTATAATTACACTAATTTATTCACAATTATAAACACCTCAAACAATAAAGTTTTCAACATGAAACTTATAAAATGTGTAGAAAATAGATAAATAATAACAAATAAAAATCATGCATAGTACACACGGTTCTGACAGATGAAAAAACCACAAACAAAACTTCATTGACCAATATCTACTCCATATGAATTCATATTGAATCAAACTCACTTCCATTGTGTTTCAAATTAAATTATACATCAAATGAAGGTGGTTTCATTGAAAATGGAGTTAAGATACAAAAGTTGGCCATCTAAGGCTCCATTGTACTGGGTAATTATATATAATATTATTTATTTAATTCTTTACAATTTTGCTCCCTTTATAGTTTAAATAATTATATATATATTATAATAAGTATTAAAAATATATACATTAATTAGAACAATAAAAGTAAATCCAACATAAATATTCAAGTTTAATAAATATGTATACGATACCTATATTATGTATACATGTAATTATTTACATAAATAGAAAAAATAATAAAAATATGTAGAAATATGTAAATATAATAATATGCATATAAAATACAAAATAAAAAATATAATATATATATACCAATACATGTACATGTAAATATTAACATATAACAAATAATGTTGTAAAAATAAATAAGCATCACCTAAAATAGTTTATAAAATAATAAACAACTTTTATGTTTTGGGAATTATTTAATTAAATCATATTCTTTTTTTTTCCATTTTCGTCCCCATTTTATCTTCTTGTGATCCACATGGACCAATGGCGATGCGTCGTTCGCTGAACCAGGTCATCTGCCCCGCTCCTCCGTTAGACCGATTTCAGGCATGCCTTTGCCCAATTTCAACAATTTATTATGCATGATCAAATCCTCCTCTCTACCCTATTTATTCATACAAATTCTTTGCAACATGATCACCTTTCATGCGGACATAAGATCTTCAGGGGTCAACCATTGATCTGCATGAAAACCCTAGATGAAGAGAGCTCCTTGATCAAAGCAATATATTGTTTCTCCACCTTCTTTGGTCAAAATCAATATGTTCTAACCACTGTAAACCCTGCATTGGAATCTAGAGCGTGAGCCCTTTTGACAAGAGAGGCTCCCTCATCAATCTGAAGTGTAGAGAAGGAGTTTAGACGTGATTCAACCCTCGTCGGAGCTCTTTATGCAACCTCTGCTCCAAACCATTCCCGATCAAGTGAGTTGTTCTGTCCTTGTATTTTTGATTCATAGAGTAAATAGTAGTCTAGGTTAGCTTTTTATTTCATCTCGCTCTGGCCAACTTAGACTAAAAAATCCAAAAAAAGTCTCATCGGTGCTCTAGGCTCTAGCCACTTTCCCACCCATTCCAACACTATTTTGACCCCCTAAGCACATCATCTCCTTCCCCTTCCATTTCTTTGCATCGCCAGATCATCATAGCTTCCCCCTACCATACGCTAGAGACTTTCACCCCATCCATTTCTCCATCTTTTTGTGTGACTCAAGGGTCGAGGACTTCCATTTTCGATCCCGGAACCATTTGGTGTAGGTTCCAACATAGGAGAACCCCATTTGGGGTAGAACTAAGTGCACCTTTCAACTCTAGGTAGACCAAGCTTCTTCGAGCTCCATGTCTCATTTCAGTGAGATCCAGACATAGGGCACAAACAGCCGTGGACGTCTTCCAAGAAGCTGAAGATCCATCCCCAAGATTGATCCACTAGCGATGTTTTAAGAATCGACGAGGAGAAGGAGCCCATGTGCCCAGTCCATCCCTATTCATCATAAAAAGTAGGGATCGTCCAATTGGAGTGGTGCTCTAGATTTGATTAGAGTCATTAGATCTCACCAGACCTCGACCTGTGATCCTATTCCAAGTTCTGGTCTTAACCACCGACCAGCGAAAGGGCATCTTGGAATCAAAGTCGCTCATCTTTAAAGTAAGGCAACATCCACCATCTGTTAGAATGTACATGGAAGGTATTTTGCATCTTCAACCCCTACATTTGTATTTTATTTTTAGTACTTGTACTTTCATCTGCATTGTAATATTTTTGTAATATCTGCAACTTGGATACTAAGCTTTCTTTTATTTTCAATCTAGTCTAGTGTCAGGTCAACTCACATGGCTATCAAGGTGAGGTTCCTAGAAATTTTGCAAGGACCCCCCTATAGAATTCTTAATTGTTATGAAATGATGAGAACTTTTGTTAAAATTCATATTAGTCCCTGCTAGGCACGTGTATAGCATGAGTGTTTGAAAAATTGCATATTATGTCCTAGGATTTTATGTTGTGTTCTAAAATAGATTAAAAGTTTATTTTAAATTACATTTAGGTCCCTTTGATGTAGAGTTGTTTTATTTTGTTTATTAAATTTTATTTATTACTTATATGTGTGTAAAAATTATAAGGAAATTACATTAAGTGCTTGGAACCCATATTTATCACATACATTTTTTTATAATGCATTTAGAATTATTTTCCTATTTATTAAAAACATGTAATTTTCTAATGTTTAATTATTTAAAATCCATAAAATATACAAATCATTTCAAAAGTTCTTGAAAAATTACAGTAGGTTTATTTTGTTATATTTTATCATCTAACCAAATCTTTAAAAATTTCAAAACCATGACCCCAAAAATCATAAGACATGGTAAAACCTCGAAAATTTTGCAAAAATTCTATAGGAATCCAAAAAATATGTTTTCTATCTCCGATTTTTCTTTGTGATATATAGTATAAAAAATAGTTTATTGTTATTTTGGTACTAAAATATATTTTTAAAATACTAAACAAGTTTCTGTATTTTCGATATTCACTGTATGTGTATTTTGAAAGTTAAAATCCATAAAATTAGAGAAATTTCCACAAAATCATCATAAATAGAGAAACGATAAAAAATTCATAAATATTTTATTTCATGTATTTTAACTTATTTAAACCTATTAAAATGCAAAAACTATTATCTATATATATATATATTCTATATCTTATATATATCGTATATCGTTAATTCTATATTATATTGTCTATATTACTATTTATTTTATTTTTGAAATTAAAATTAAAAATTTTACAAAATAAAAACATAAGAAATATAATACATTAAAAACCATAAAAAATGAATATCATTAAAAACCCACAAATATATAAAAAGAGGAAAAAGAAATAAAAATAAGAAAAATAAAAATCCAAATATATTATTAATTATTAATAATTATTTTTATTCTAATCTATCCTCTATTGGCTTCCTTAAGTTTGTCACTCTTATTATTTGTTATATACATGCATTTTTCAGAATTATAATAAATTTTAACTCACACACACATACACACTTGATCAATTAATTTCATTGTGGATTAAATGTTGATTGAGAGACACTTGGTCATTACAATGATTGTTGATCTTATTTGATTAGCAAACCGATGCGAAACCTCTCCAGCAAATGGTGTCAGTGCAAGAGAAGAAACAATTAGGATAGACTTGTATATAACTTGTCTATTTTGTCTACTTTTATTTCTCTTATTTGTTTTTGTTCTCTTATTTCAATTTTTTTGTCTAACCACTCTTGTGTTTCTCTATCTGTGAGTTCCCACGGAGCTAGGATGGATCCCTTGGCAATCTGGTGAACCTGAGCAAGGTAGAGGCTAACCCCCTACTTAAGTTTGTAGGAGAGAGCGAGAAGAAAAACAAGATCGGAAGAGTCGGTTGCATTTTCATTAGTACATTAGATCAGTTTTGGCTTGCATTTAAAATTTTATGAGAGAGTGACTCATTTATAATTTGTAATAATTAACTAGACTCTTTATACACTTAGACTCTTTCACAAGTCCATTTCATCATGTGATTGTTTCTTGGGGGACCTGATCGATTTTATCGAGTTTCCATCATCTCTATCTTTATTCCTCCCTATTTTCCCTTTGCTCACATCCATTTCCTTGATATGTCTTTTCCGTTTTATTTTTCATTTCACATCATCGTTGATTGAGACCTTACACTTAGGATTTTCTTGATCGAGTAATTTAGGACCCAAGCCCTAATTATATCATGTACCTATAGTTTGATATGCTAAGACTTAGATCAAATTAACTAGTGCTTCATGTATTAGCAATTCTTGTTTAGGGTGATTTCATCGTTGCATTGCATGTAGTGTAGTTTTAATTCATATCTAGCATCCCACATAAAGAGCATTGGGAAGCAAGGTGAGCCCTTCTGACTTGGCATTCATCGTCGATTTTTGACTTGCATTGTATTTTCGATCTCTCCCTTTTGTTTTTAATCACATAGGATAAACAAAGGAAATCGATAAATTCATTAGGCCTTTGCAAAAAAATACTTTAAAAAGTGAAAAACAAAAAAAAAATCAAAAAGGGGCTGCTAAGAAAACTTGGCCAAATAAAATTGATTAATTGGATTTCATTGTCTTGGTTGCTTAAAGCCATCATTGTTCTTAGGTACAATCCAGACACAGTGAGGCATGACCCATAAGGATTATAGCCAAAAACCAAGCATAGATACTGCCTTATTTGTCGCCTTGTTCCATGAAGTATTGGCACTTCTATCGATCCATGTGAGACTATGGCTTAGTCTGCTTATGGACTTGGTCAGAAGTATTTGAGCTTAGGGGAAATGCATTGGCGGGTCCCTTTCTAATCGTGTCACATTTGAGTACCCTTCATGGGAAGTATTTGAATAACCACACGCCTTCCTTTTCCCCCACTTCTTTCGTTGAGTAGTCGGCTAGATATGATAACAAGGTTCCTTTAAAAAGTACATGCTACAAATGTTAGACATGTGAGCCTCAGATGAACCATTTCTATGATAAATGGTATTGTAATGTTTGGTATATCAATAATGGTTCTTGATTTATTTTCATTCCTTGTTTGAGATTAAATGAGTGAATACACTTACAAGGTACCTTAGTACTACAAGGGTTCTGTACAATGACCATCTTAATAATCATAAAGTTATTTATTCAATAGTTGAATCATTGAGGTCAGTGCTTGGATGATATCTAAAGAGTTAGATCGAGGAGTCATCAACAACTGTCATGTATTTTTTAAGAATGGATCTATAGTCAGAGAAAGAGATGGAAATCCGTCTATAAAGGTTGATATCTGACCGACCTCTTATGCTGGTCCTCTACATAGGAATATAGATTCAAAGGTGTCCGATAAGTTATGTCAAAGAGTTAACATAACGAGATCAAGATAACCAAGACTTATATTATATGCTGTCAGGATATAGGCACGCATCCTCTGACCAAATATAGATATATTACTAAACGTCTAAGTATATACATTAGGCAAACAATCAGGTTGATGACCTAATAAAGGTCTATACACTAGCAAGCTAGTTTGCATACAAGGACATATGAATAATACGATCTCTCAAAGGGACCATATAGGTTCACTATTGAACTAGAAGTCATGAGCTCATTCATGACAACAATTTATATGTATGATATATGCTTTTGGAAAGCATATGATTGATATCAACTCCCAATGACCGAATGGGAAACATAATGATAAAATCCTAAAGAAGACAATTTAAATATGATCTAAAACATTGGATTTACTCTAGGTCTTCCAGTATACATGATGTATGGGTATTAGGAATAATCGAGGGTGATGGGATCACAAAGCTTGTATAACCATGACACTTCCATTCCGAGGGAGTGATGCAACATGTTTGGATTTTAGTGACTTCTCTAAGTAGGTTAGTAATTTGATCTTAGTCCAAATGTTGGACATTGATCCAAACGTGATTTAGATGTAAAGAGAAGATTAGATTTGCAGTATGATTTACTCAAACATCTCTAAGAGGTCCCTGAGATCTATATTGGAGATATGATCTCAATATTCAAGTCACTATACATGGAATGTACAATCTCCCTATCTTTATCTCCAAGTATCCAAGTTGAAAGCACATTGTTCTTGAAAGTGTTAAAGAATAATTCTATTGTTGATCATATATATCTGAGCATTGGGAAATTGATAAATAAATATTATTTAATTGTCACAAATAATGTGAATATGATTCATATTATTTGGACACATCAGAAGAGTCATTTTAGATAATTAAATATGATTTAATTGTCAAATATATGATTAACGTGAATAATACTACCCATAATAATCATAAATATTATAAATATGATTTATAATGTCAAGAAGAGATTTAATTGTATATATGATTTTCAATTTATAAGTCAATGTGAATTGGATTCACATTAAACAATTAAATGTGAGTTGGATTCACATTGTGCAATTAAATGTAAATGTGATTTACATGTTATATTGGATGGATTAATATGTTTGATAATTATCAATGGTATGATTGAAATTATCACAAAACAATCTGCTATTATTTTTGTGAATAATTATGCAACAAAAATTGTTGCAAATGCGGAATATTTGCTGAGATATGAGATCTCATAAAATATGGAATGAGAGAGTCTCCTTTCCCCAATAGGAGTGGAGGACCACCTTGAGTCCAATTCTTGGTGGTCGTCCACCCTATGTATGGAAGGAGGCTTGCTATCTTCCATGTAATTGTGTATTGGTTGATTTAATTTAAATTAATATGTATTTATGAATCTTCAATATATTTAATTTATTTTTAAATAAAATATTTGTTGTTGCAAATGTTTGCAATAAAATCTTGGTCACTGATATGAAAGCACAAGCTAATCTACATCGTTGACTATTTGTGCACATGGATAGAGATCTATGGACATCTAATTTGTTATAAAAGAAATGTTATATCTATATCTTTCTCTTAAAATAAAAGCAAGAAACAAATCTCTCTCTTTTCTCATACATGCTGATGCTCTCTCTTAATATTGTGGACGTCCACTATATTGACTTAGAGAGCTTCACAGTCGTCGCATCATCTTTGTATTGCCGGATCGACTGCTCATGGATCTCTGCCTTCCTCGGTGCATCATGCTCACAAGGAATGCTATCAATTTCGTGAGATGAAATCATGAGTCTATGTGTTTGGATTATCATCTCGGATTGCGAGATCTACGTGTGTCTCTTCGACATGACCGCAAGTGCATCCTCCGTTAGAACAGACTTGAGACAGGAGGTCTCTTCATTTAGAGACATGATATCATAATTATGCTTATAGATTTAATAATTTTACTCATTTTTTATATTTATGAAGTGATTTGATAAGTTTTCTCATATCATGTGGTTTCGCCTAAATATTTTTTTTAAATTCTTATGCCCATTGCAACTAGTAAGACTAGTTGTACTAGATCGTATTTGATGCGATCTACAAGCTTTCATGATGTGCTAAGGCCAAAACACTAGCCTTTAAGTGGTATCAGATCCCTGATCAATGGTCGTAGATCTGATCTAAAACTTAAGGGAACAAGGTTTTCTATATCAGATGCGCGGGGACACGTAGTTTATGCATATGCATTTTTCGAATCATTTTTTTATAAAATGAAAATATACTATTTATACATTTTTCAGACAAATTTTGTGGTAAATAAAATGTATTCATAATATCTAAATATGTCCCCAAATCAGCAGCCAATAGATGGCAACAAAAGGTTCGTAAATTAAAATTCAAAAAGATCCTGCAGTGACATTGTTTTTGCTTGTATTCACGGATCTATGTCAAATTAATTTTTGTTTACTATTTTTAATCATGAATCGTGAAATAAACACATTAATTAAATAGATAATTAAACCATAAAACCACTCAATTTTATTTTGCATGATTTTGACTCCATTTGACCTAGAAATTTTGTATTTAGTGGTGATGGGTCGGACGATGATTGGACCATCGAGATTATTTTCAATCAATGAAATTATGAATTTTACAAGATTAAACTTATTCTTAATATGTATGAAAAAATTTTATTTAACATCAATCTCCATTGAATGATTATTTCATGACAAAACCCTAGATTTAACCTACAATAGTTGTAGGTCAACTTTTACAAGCAAAACAAGTTTGGTTGATATGATTAGAAATTTAGAATCTCAAAATTGTTTTAAGATGCCAAAAATTTCTAAGTGGTTACTATATAGTATAATTCTGGTCATCAATGTAATGATTGATAAAAGTACAAGTACATTGATCTAATGATTATTGTTCTCGAGTCATTATGGTAATGGTGTCTAGATCATGGATCTGCTAATAGGTTACTTAATTAGCACTCTCCACAATATTTGGAGTGTAAGCACTCTCTGTTAGCATTATCAGTCTGTCTTGGCTAAATCCATTTCGACGAAAGGGTTATATGAGTAAATCAAATTGTGTTCTAATTACTAAAATTCAAGAATAATACGTACTTGTGAGAGCTAATACTATATGCTAATACCAAGCAAACCCTAATTGTTTGTTGATTGATGGATTGGATTAATAATTGACTTAATATTATTAAATTAGTTAGATCCAATTAAAATAAACAATCTATTGTAATTAGAGATGTAATTCACTTAGAAGATTAAATTTTGTGAATATGACTTATAATGATTAATTAAATTTGAATGAGATATGGAGGATCATATAATTGACATCATCGATCTCTTGTCAAGGCGAAGGGTTCCATCGCCATGGATTATACGATGGAGATGCTTATGCGAATTCATAGCTTTGACGTACAAGCACACATAGATCAGACTCTTTACTTCTCGAAATAATAAGGCAGTATGCGTAGTGACCACAATATTGTTCCTCATATAATTGAGGTGGTATTAGATTGCTCATAGCTAGTTCTATCCATGTTGACGGTTGACTCAATTAACAATGGGCATTGCTATTTATAGCTACATATCTTAACTCTGACATCTAGCAAATGGACATAAAGAATGCATTCCTTAATAGATACCTCGAGGAGTATATCTATATCGAGCAACGCCATGGCTTCATAACTAAGGAAGGCAATATATGCAAGCTAAAGAAAACCATCTATGGGCTCAAACAAGCTTCTCATAGCTAGAACATCATATTTTGATGAAACCACAAAGAATTGTGGTTTCATTCAGAATCATGATGAACCATGTGTGTAGAAGAAGCTTAGTGGGAGTGCCATTATATTCATCGTGCTTCACGTAAATGAAACCCTTATCATTGGGAATGATACATGGATGACGACTAGTGTTAAGATTTGATTATCCCATACCTTCGAGATGAAAGATCTTGGAGAAGCCTCTCATATATTGGGTATAAATCTATTCAGAAATATAGAAAATAGGCGTTTGTGATTGTCACAACATGGATACGTTAAGAAGATCTTGGAAAATTTCCATATGGAGAATTCTAAGAAAGGCATCCTTCCCTTAAGACATAGCATACACCTATCTAAAGGGATGGTCCTCAAAGTGTTCAGGATAAGAAAGCTATGGTTGGATGCCCTTAGGACAAGTTTTGGGAAGCCTAATGTACATCATGATGCACACAAGGTCGGATATTTACCATGTAGTGGGAGTGGTAAGCCGTTAATCCTGCTATGGAGAACACTAGAATGCAGTGACGAACTTCTTTAAGTATCTAAGAGACACGCAATATTACATCTTGTTCTATGGAGATGGTGATCTCCAAGTCTTAGGATATACATATTCATACTTCCAATATGATATACATGACCACAAGTCAACTTCAGGGTTTGCGTTCTTGTTGAACGATGGTGTTGTGAGTTGGAGAAGTAAGAAGAGGGACACTATGACTGATTCAATAATAAAAGTCAAATACATTACCGCATCGGATGCTACAAAGGAGGCAGTATGGTTATGTAAGTTCATCCTTAAACTTAGAGTAGTTTCCTTTTTACTCCCATCCTACTACTTTGGGATAACATGGGAGCCATAGCTCAGGCAAAGGAACCCATATGGCTTCAAAAGAGTAATCACATAGAAAGGAAATACCATATATTTTGAGAGATTCAAAAGTGTGTTGACATCATCATCACCAAGGTAGCCTCTATCAATAATGTTGCTAATTTCCTTACCAAACCTTTATCCAAAAAGGTTTTCGACTAGCATGTAATAGGCATGTGTTTAAAGATTGCACCTGAATGGTTCTAAGGGCTAATGGGAGATTGTTAGACCTACAAGCCCCGAGAAAACCATTTCTACAATAAATGTTCTTGTGATATTTGATATAATGAGATTGAATGAAAGAATGCACTACAAGGTCCCCTTGTATAGTTAGGGTTGTGTACCATGGACATCTTAATAATCATACAACTATTGATTCAATGGTTGAATCGTAAAGGTTGGTGCTTGTATGATATCTACAGGGTTAGATTCAGGACTCGCCAAGCATCGTCAATTGATTATTAGGGAAGGATCTTGAGTTAAGAAGGAGATGACAATCTCTCTCTAAAGGTTGATATCTAACTAGCCTCTTAATACATGTCCTTTGCATAGGAATAGAGATTCAGAGGTGCCATATAAGTTAGGTCAAAGAGTTGACTTAGCGAGATCGACATAACTAAGACCTATGTCATATGTTGTCATGATATATGCATTCATCCTTATTCAGAGATATATCTATTATTATCTAAGTATGTACATTAGGTAGACAATTAGGTTGATGGCCTAATAAAGGACATACGTCGACGAGTTGTTGTGCATATAAGGGCATATGAGTAATATGATCTTTTAAAGGGATTATACATGTTCACTACTAAACCGGAAGACATGAGCTCACTCATTAGGTATTGAGACCGATCAAATTCTATGCATGGTTGTCTTGTTTTGCAAGCATGATAAGATTTGTAGGTATGATATATGTTTTTGGAAAGTATATGATCGATACCAACTCCCAATGACTGAATGAGGAACATAATGATAAAACCCCGAAGAAGATAGTTTAAATATGATCTAAAACTTCAGGTTTATTCTAGGTCTTCTAGTATGCAGGATGTATTGGTATTAGGAAGACTCGAGGGTGATGTGATGATTGATCCCATAGTGATTCGGATGCTATGAGAAGATTAGATTTTCTTTTTTATTTAGCAAATCATATTTGAGATATCCTAGATATCTGGAATTGAGATATGACTCAATATCCAAGTCACTATACATGGAATGTACAATTGCCATGTCCTTATCTCCAAGTATACACGGAGAAAGCACTTTGTTCTTGAATGAGTTTAAGAATAATTCTACTGTTGATTATATATATCCGAGCATTGGAATTTTGATAATTAAATATAATTTATTTGTCATAAATAATGTGAGAGTGATTTACATTATTTGGACACATGATAATAGTCATCTAAGATAATTAAATATAAATGAATTATATGATTAATTTGGATAATACTATCCATAATAATCATAAATATTATAAATATTATTTATAATATCACGGAGAGATTTAATTGTAAATATGATTTACAATTTATAAACTAATGTGAATTGGAGGCACATTATACAATTAAATGTAATTGGATTCACATTGTTTATTTAAGTGTAAATGTGAATTACATTTAATATTGGATGAATACATACAATTCAAGATTATAAATGGCATGATTGAAATTATCACAAAATAATTTGGAATTATTTTGGTGAACAATTATGCAACAAAAGTTGTTGAACAAGTGGAATATTTGATGAGATGTGAGATCTCATCAAATATGGATTGAGATAGCCTCCTTTCCCTAATAGGAGTGGACTGACACCTTGAGTCCTAATTCTTGGTGGTCATCTAGCCTATGTATGGAAGGAGGCTAGCTATCCTTACAAGTAATTACATATAGGTTAATTGAATTTAAATTAAATTATACTGACGAATCTTCAATATGTTAAATTTATTTTTAAATTAATTATTTTCTATTGCAAATTTTTGCATCAAAATCATGCCCATTGATTTGAAAGCACAACCTAATATATACAAATATGTATGCACATGGATTAGGATCCATGAACATCCAAGTTGTTATAAAAGAAAGTATAGATCTTGCTCTTCCTATTACAAAAAGGTATGAAACAAATCTCTCTCTCTATTCTCATACACTCACAAGATCTATCTCTCTTTCTCTCAATATCGTGGCCATCCTATTGACTTATAGAGCCTCACACTCATTGCATCGTCATTGTACTACTGGATCAACTGCTTGTGGATCTCCACCTTCTTCGATGCATCTTGCTCGTGAGGAAGACTATCGATTTCATGAGATAAAATCAGGAGAATCCACACTCAGATCATCAACTCAGATTACGAGATCTACGTGTCTCATCCACATGCCCACAAGTGCGTCCTTCGTTGGTTAGGACTTGAGATAGGAGGTCTATTCATTTGGAGACAAGCGATAACAATCACAGATGAAGAGGTAATCATTTTTCTCACTTGTGATCTTAATGCAACGATTTGAGAAGTGATTTCATATCACGTGGTTTCATCTAATTGAACTTTTTTTAAATTTCAATGCCCGTTGCAACTAGTATCACTAGTTTCCCTAGATCGTATATGATGTGATATACACACTTTTGTGATGCGCTAAGGCCTAAAATCCTTCAAAATGTTACAAAGGAAGTGGAAAGTAAACGACACATGTCGGGTGAGTGATGAATCTTAGAATCATCACTCTTAAAGACATGAATTCATCTCAAATCCCTAAAACTCATTGGCATTTCTTCATTTATATTGCATAATTAGCATTCATGCATGTATGATTAATAATTGTTATTTATCACTTGCTATTGCATATAATAAGAAGCCAAAAATCCCACCCTAATTGACCTGTAAAATAGCTTAAGTTACCTAATTTTTAACTAATTCCTGCTAACTCCAAATGACCTAAAACCACCTTCATTGTGTACATATGACTAATAAGTAAATGAAAAATACAAAAAAATCACTAACATAAACAAGTGGACCAGAAACTCAAAACCAAATTCAAAGATTTCTGGACTACAACATTGATATCTTCTCATATAGTGTAGGATTTAATCTTTCTCACTTTTGAACTAATGTACATTCAATTACCTTAAAAGAAGACCAAGTTCAAGTAAATTAGAGCTCATATGTGAAAGTTGGGTTTTGGGCCTCTTTTGTACATTCTGTATTTTAGCAGTTTTTAACCTATTATTTTATGTATATTGTTTACTCTTTTTTAGTTTATTTCTTTTTCATCTATTTTCTTTGATGAATGTTTTATTAAAATACACAAAAAATCCAAATCCAAAATGAGCTTGAAATCAAAGAAACTAGCTAAGTCCGAGTCTTCAGTAACTGTTTGTACAAACGTTGTAGTTTAAGTATTTTATTTTATTTCTTCTTTTTCTTAAATGATAAGAATGCAATACTTAGATTATTGTGTAAATATTTATCTTTGATTTTATCATATTTTCTAGAGATTTTTATCTTTTAAAAAAAACAAAAAATTGGAGAACCAAAAAATCATGGTATTCTTTGTACCTAGAGTACCCCAAAAATATCTCTTTGTGCAATTGATTGATTTTGTTTTGGTCTCTTCATGAAAGTGATAGATCTCATTAAGAAGAACAACTTTAGTGAAGACATTTTTTTGTTCCAAGGTCATTTGCTATTTCTTTTTTAATTATCTTTATATTTAAGTTTTCGAATTTGATGAGGCTGACACATGGCAGCTCTTGGAGCCGCCACATGTCACCCATTTTCGGACTTTATTTTCATTTATGTTTCTAAAATAATAAATTTAAAAATAAGAAAATGATCACATGCATCCGTTCTCCCCCTTCCTTCCAGATCTGGATGGCGTTGTCATTCCCCAAATCATGCGACCGTGATTCCCGACCACTGTATCTCCTCTCTTATATCAGATCTCTATCAATCCGATCTCTCCCTTCTCGAATCCCCACCACCTTCCATCTTGGGTTTGATCACCTGATCAAATCCTCACTCTCCTATCCCCACGATTTCACCTCCCTCGTCAAGGTTGTTGACGGCCATCTCCTCTCCTACTTGCCATCTCCATCGCACCATCTTCTCCTCTATTTAATCTACACCAATTCCCCTCAACCAACCCATCCACTATTTTCCAGCAATCGAAGGAACTTCGAGCATGGCGGTGATAACGCCGCCGCCTCCCTCCGCCTTTGCGAGATCCAGTTGCCTCGCGACTGTTGAAGCACGTGCACCCACCGCTCTCTTCGCTCCAGCACTCCATATCGTCGTCGAGCATGTACCCCAGGTACCACCCTTCTAATCTTCATCTTCTCATCTCAGTTACCCTTCCACCTCTGATCCACAACTCAGTCTCCACCTGATTCCATATCCTCCATCAATCATCGAGTTCTCCAATCACCTTTGGTTCTTGCATCAACGCTCCTCCGTGTTCATCTCTCCCCTCCTCCCTGCACCTCTGATGTTCTGTCGCTCCACAGCCACCTCGCAAAGAGCACCACCTATCACAGCTTCCACCTTAGCTCGTGTTCTATCGCTCCTGGAGTCGGCATCAATGCTCCACCACCAAGCTTCTTCCCCGGTGCACCCTCTGCTCCATGTCGAAGCCACCGCTAGCGATCAATCCTCGTCTTCCTCGATAAATCACATGCGGCCCCGCCATAGCTCTAGCCGCACGTCATCACCTCGCCTTCGACTCTCCTCCTCCCACTATTCTCGTCAGCCGCCTGGGGCCTCGAATCCTTTGTCGTCCATGCCAATGCATCCTCGCCATTGACACCAGCCTGGAACGTTCTTCTTCACCGACCACCGTAGCTAGAAGCTCATCCTCCAGCCTCCGCCCTCGACGCCACCGCCAACGGTCGGTCTCCCAGTATGAGACCCTCCTTGCGTGCGTAGCACGTGTGTGGAGGGAACGACTTGCATTAACACCACGAAGTTCGACCAAATTACCAGAGAACCCCCGCCATCCAAGGGCACATGCTGCACACTTGTCCTTAGGGTTTTTTCAAGAATACCCCTCTAGGGTCCGGTAATTCTCGTTAGGTCCTCCTTATGCAGTTTCATTTTTATTTTCCATTCTGTAATATTGCAAATAGAAGCATGTGTTCTTCTGTTAATTTAAGCCTCTATTTTGCATCATTTTTTATTGTAAAAATAATACTTTTTTCTACGACTAATTCTCTACATTATGAATATGCGTGCTATTTTTGTGATATGTGGTTACTTAATAATTATTATTCTTGCGTAGAATTGCATATTTTACCCAATCTGTGCTCATAAATTCATATAAAATTAAACACTGCTTGAAAAATTGTCAAAAATTCACGGATTAGAGGATAATTACATTTAACATTTTTCCCAATAAGAATTGCATTTGCATGCAAAATATTCTCAATAAAAATTATTTTGTGCATTTCAATTATTGATTTTTAATATGTATTAAACTCATTTCGGCATTGGAAATTTAAATATTAAATATAATTTAATTGTCATAAATAATGTGAATGTGATTTATATTATTTGAACAC
Source organism: Ottelia alismoides (assembly GCA_037367405.1). NCBI lineage: Eukaryota > Viridiplantae > Streptophyta > Magnoliopsida > Alismatales > Hydrocharitaceae > Ottelia > Ottelia alismoides. Next base: position 176,105 of record JAZKJV010009178.1, read on the forward strand.
ATGAGAAAAGCCATCTAAGATAATTAAATATATTTGAATTATCAAAGGTATGATTAATTTGGATAATACTATCCATAATAATCGTAAATATTATAAATATGATTTATAATATCATGGAGTGATTTAATTGTAAATATGATTTACAATTTATAAGTTAATGTGAATTCGATTCACATTATAAAAACAAATGTGAATTTGTATTCCCATTGTGTATTTAAGTGTAAATATGTTTACATTTAATATGGGATGAATGAATATGATTCATGATTATAAATGGCATGACTAAAATTATCACATAATAATTTTGAATTATTTTGGTGAATAATTATGCAACAGAAGTTGTTGCACATGTGGAATATTTGATGAGATGTGAGATCTCATCAAATATGGAATGAGAGAGCCACCTTGCCCTAATAGGAGTGGTCCGACACCTTGAGTCCTAATTCTGGGTGGTCGTCCAACCTATGTATGGAAGAAGGCTTGTTATCCTTCCAAGTAATTCCATGTAACATTATTTAATTTAAATTAATTTATATTGATGTATCTTCAATATGTTTATTTTTTTTTAAATTAATTTATTTTTGTTGCAAATTTTTGTAACAAAATCATGCCCATTGATTTGAAAGCACAAACTAATATATACCATTAATTATGTTTGCTCATGGATTAGGATAAATGAACATCCAAATTGTTATAAAAGAATGGCTAGACCTAGCTCTTTCTCTTACATAAAAAGTAATAAACAAATCTCTCTCTCTTCTCATACACTCCCAAGATCTATCTCTCTTACTCTCAATATGGTGGCCATCCACTATATTGACAAAGAGAGCCTTACAATCGTTTCATCGTCATTGTACTACTGGATCGATTACTTATGGATCTCCACCTTCTTCAATGCATCTTGTTTGTGTGGAAGACTATCGATTTCGTGAGATGAAATCAGAAGACTTCGCACTCAGATCATCAACTTGGATTACTAGATCAACGTATCTCATCCACGCATCCGCAAGTGCATCCTCCGTTGGTTAGGACTTGAGACAAGAGATCTCTTCATTTTGAGACACGCGACCACAATCACGGTTCAAGAGGTAATACTTTTTCTCATTTGTTATCTTGACGTAACGATTTGAGAAGTATTTTCATGTCACGTGGTTTCATCTAATTGATTTTTTAAAATCCGATGCCCATTGCAACAACTATCACTAGTTGCCCTAGATCGTATTTGATGTGATTTACAAACTCTGTGATGTGTTATAGCCTAAACCCTAGCCTTCAAAATGTTACAAAGGAAGTGAAAAGTAAACGATACTTGTCAGGTGAGTGATGAATATCGGATTCATCATTTTAAAAGGCATGAATTAAGCTCAAATCCTTAAAATACATTGGCATTTCTTCATTTATATTGCAGAATTAGAATTCATGAATGTATGATTAATAATTGTTATTTATCACTTACCATTGCAAATAATAAGAAGCCAAAAATCCTAGCCCATTTGTCAAGTAAATAGCCTAATTTCCATGAGTTTTAACTAATTCATGCTAACTCCAAGTGACCTAAAACCACCTCCATTGTGTACATATGACTAACATGTAAAAATAAAAAAATATAAAAAAATCACTAACATAAATAAGTAGACCAGAAACTCAAAACCTAATTCCCAGATTTCTAGATTAAAACATTGATATATTCCTCGTAAAGTGTCATATATAATCCTATTCACTTTTAAACTAATGCGCATTCAATTACCTTCAAAACAAGACCAAGTTAAAGTAAATCGGAGCTCATATGTGAAAGTTGATTTTGGGCATCTTTTGTACATTTTATATTTTAACAGTTTTTAAACTATTATTTTATGTATATATTTAACTCTTTTTATTTTATTTCTTTTCCATATATTTTATTTAATGAAAGTTTTATTGAAATGCACAAGAATCCAAATCCAAAGTAATTTGAAATCAAAGAAACTAGCTAAGTTCGAGTTTACTAACAATTTGAACAAAAGTTGTAGTTTTTGTATTTTATTTTCTCTCTTCTTTCTTGATAATTTATAAAAATACAAAAAAATATATTAATTTGTAAATATTTATCTTTGATTTTATTACATTTTCCCGGATTTTTATCTTGTTTAAAAATAATAAAAAATAGAAAACCCAAAAATCAAGGTATTCTTTATACCTAGAGTACCCCCAAATCATCACTTTATGCAATTGATCGATTTTGGTTTTGGTCTCTTCATGAAAGCTATATATCTCATTGATATGAACAACTTTAGTGGAGAATTTTTTTTGATCTAAGGTCGTTTGCTATTTATTTTTTAATTATCATTATATTCAATTTTTCGAATTTTCTTGGGCTGACATATGGCAGCTCCTAGAGCTGCCACGTGTCACCCATTTTTGGCCTTTATTTTCATTTATTTTTCTAAATAAATAAATAAATAAATATTAGAAAAAAGGGATCACGTGCAATGCACGTGCCTCACGTTCGCGTGCCCTGCACATGCATCCGTTCGCCCCCGTCTTTCCAGATCTGGGTGGCACCGTCGTTCCCCAAATCGTACAACAGCAATTCCCAGCCACCTTATCTCCTCTCAGATCTCAGATCCTTGTCTATCCGATCTCCTCCCTTCTTGAATCCTCACCGCCTTCCATCTTGGGCTCGATAACCTGATCAAATCCCCACTCTCCAATACATGCGCTTTCCCCTCCAATGTCAAGATCGCTGATCGCCATCTCCTCTCCCACTAGCCATCTCCATCGCACCACCTTCTCCTCTATTTAAGCTACACCGCCGTCCCTCGACCAACTCATCCATCGTTTTCCAGCAATCGAAGGAGCTCTGAGTGTGGCGGTGACAATGCCACTGCATGCTTCTGTCGTGGCGAGATCCAGTCGCCTCACGACTGTTGCAGCGCATGCTTCCACCGCTCGCTTCGCTTCGACACTCCATATTGCTTTCTAGCATGTACCCCAGGTGCGCCACTTATACCCTTCATCTTCTCATCTCTGTCACCCTTTCACATCCAATCCACAACTTCGTCTCCACCTGATTCCATATCATCGAGTTCTACGGTCACCTTCAGATCTTTGCATAAACGCTCCTCCGTGTTCATCCCCCCTCCCCCATGCCTCCAGTGTCATGTCGCTCCACGGTAACCTCACAAAGAGAATCACCAGCCACAGGTACTGCCATAGCCCGTGTTCTGCCAATCTTGGAGTCGTCATCAACGCTCCACCACTGAGCTTTATCCCCAATGCATCCTCTGCTCCCGGTCGAAGCCACAACTAGCGATCGACCCTCGTCTTCCTCGAAAAACCACTAGGGGCCCCGTCATAGCTCTAGTCACACATCATCACCTCGTCTTCAATCCTCCTCCTCCCACCATCCTCGTTAGCTACCTAGGGCCTCGAATCCTTCGTCTTCCATGCCAATGCATCCTTGCCATTGACACCAGCTAGGAGCCTTCTTCCTCACCGACCTCTGCAGATGGAAGCTCAGCCTCCACTTCGACGCCACCGCCAATGGCAAGGCTCCCAGCCCGAGACCCTCCTCATGTGTTGATAAACTTGCCACTCAACTCGGGTTAAGTAAACAAATATTCAAGACCATTGCGACCCGAATCACCAGGCTCGGTCAATCAAGAAGAGGAAAAAATACTCAAGCAAATAAAACAATCAATCAAAATGTAAGTGGGCTCACTATTATTTTTACCTTGTATAGTAACCATGTATAAACATACGGAGCACAGAAATGTACGAAATATCCAAATTTCTGAAATAAAATAAAAAATATTTTTGGTGGTTTTAATTTTATAAATATTTATATTTTTAATAAAGAAAAAATATAGCAAAAAAGAAAACAATGCACACAACAATCTTTTTGTATTTTTAATTAAGGCAAAAATGCTCAGAAAATTACAATAAAAGTATTTTCGACTCTTTAATGGTTTAAAGTGTTTTTGATAGTATTCTGGAGTTTTGCAAATGTTTTTAGGATTTTATAAAAACTGAACAGTGACTAAAACCACAAATAGTGCACAACCAGGATTAAATTACAATTTAAAATTACTTAAAATGCCTAAGATCCTAGGGAGTAATTTTATGATAAACTAGAGATAGAATGCAACAAACAAGAATTGAAATGATATTTTTTTATTTTTCTTGAATTTTATATGATTTTTATGAGTTTTTAGTTTTTTAATAATTTTAAGAAATTTTTATAAGGGATTTTCAGATGAAATTGCCACTGTAAACAAAGCACATGAAAACACAGAGGCAAGAATTTTTGTAGAATTTTCAGGGTAATTTTAAAATTTTTATGTATTTTTCCAAAATGGATAGGACCCTTTTTAGAGGTTTTTTTATTTTTCATAAATAATAAATGCAACAAAAATCCACAAAAATTATGATAAATATGATGTGTCAACAAGAGCAAATAATAATTTTTAGGATATATTTGGGATCAGTTTGGTATTTATTAAACTAAATAGAGACTGACAGATTACAGGGACCTATATGCAATTAAAACAAAGTTCCGAACCAAATAATGACACAGATGAAAAGTGTAGGTCCTAACTTGTAAACTATCCAGGCAAATACTTGCGCAACACGTGAACCAGGTTCGCAGGCGTATAGATGCAAATCTCAAAAACTTACCAAACAAATCATAGCATTGATAAAGTATAAGACAAGGAATGCAAATAACCCAGAAAGACACGTATGACTACACGTGAGTTCAAAGAAACAAGACCTAAATTCAAATATGTAACAACAAGGGGTCTAAACTGCAAATTATCCAAAATAAAGTGAACTGCAACAAATATTTATAGGACTCGATAGTAAATGCAAAACAAAGAGAGGGTAAAAGAAAAATATACCCTTGCGAGGCACGTGCGGGGCACGTGGGGGCAAGTGGCGAGCTCTAGTGGAGGAGCGGACGTACAGACCTGATCAACTGACGCTCTAGGGAATATCGGCTATGTGTGGTCATGATGCGCTGCTACAGTATGGATCTGACGGTTCTGGAAAAGACGTGGGCATACGACACAGATTGGTCCCCAGTCTTTATCGACCGTTACGAATAGGGTTACGGCCTGGATCAAAACTGGGGGTAAAGCTCCTGATCGATGACAGAAAGAGGTCGTGGAAGAACTCGTCGGGGATGAACTTCAACGGGGTGAGGATGAAAATCCAGCACTCCGATGAAGGCTCGAATGAGTTCAACAAGGTCGTGAGCGCACTCCGCATCTGGTGAGAGGGTCCGATGGAGGAATCAGCGGTTGGATGGGAGGGACGAGGTCGCTCCACCTGCAGCTGCTCCACCTGAGCAGTCTAAGCCACAGATGGATCTCCCAATGCACACGAGTACCTGTAAATGGTATGGTGACTCGAGGGTGTGGCTCCAGTCGAGGTTATTGCATAAGTAACATGAGAAGCGATGGTGGAATGTTGATTGGGTCTCCGGCGTACGTGGAGGAAAGAGACCTAGCCTAATCTCACTCTAAGGAGTAGGGTTTAGGATTATTAGGTTGCGGGGGAGGTAAAGCATGAATCGAGGAATCAATCTGTGCAGCTGGGTACGAATGACGAAGCTCTAGATCGAAGGTAGGAGCTAAGGTGTGTGCGACAGAGAATGATGGAAAGATTGGATCGAAAGTAAAAGTCCGGCCACGTTGAGCTACGATCCTCCTGACGACTCTCTGAAGGTCCTAATATGTTCACTCAATGGTTATAACTTCAACAAGGATTGCTAGGGTGGGAACGAGACGTGAGGGACGAGCTGTGGTGCCCGGAGGTGAAGCAAAAGGTTTTATAGGCAGCTTGGGCATCCAGAAAGATTGGCATGTTGCATGAAACCCTAAAGATATTCGGATTAACCAAAGGACCCATGAGAATGTTGGATGTATGAGGAATCTCGGGTCCGGATCTCGAGGCAAGAGGAGCTCAGAATCGGGCGGAAAAATCAGAGAAGGAGCTCTCACAAAGAGATGGCGACCTGACCCGAGCTAGGAGGGGGCATTGACTGGAGTCCATAAACTCTCCTGGACCAATCAGAAAAAAGGAATATACAAATAGTTCTAAATTCAATAAAATGATTTAAAAAAAGTGTATAAAAATGTTTATTATTTTTCAAAGTATTTTTCTGTGATTTTTACTTTTTTTTGGAAAATAAATTAATGTGCATACCGTATATAGTACTATATACATGTATAGTATACTTATGTATTATGTACAAGTATTTTTATTTTATTATTTTTACATAGATACCCTTATTTTATATTTTACTCATTTACAAAATAGCTTTAGGAAAATAAAATATTTTTTATTTTATTTTTTCAAATTATATACAAATATATAATAAATAGGGGATGTGTTTTATATACATATGTTTTATACAACTACTCGAGGATTTTATTTTTTTATTCCATTTTTTCTGATTTTTAATTTTGTTTTTATATTATTTTTAAAATATATAAAAGGGAGTCAAAATGATGATTTAATCTTATTTTGTGCAAAATAAATATATAATTAATATAGACAAGTATATGTAGTATTTACAATACATAGTGAGCCCTATCTCTCTCGACTTATTTAATTTTGCGATGAGGTCAATGTTTTACCTTCTTTTGGGGTTTGGGTCACTCTGCATTTATTCTAAATACATCATTCCTTTTCTTTTCCTTTATTCTTTTATTTTTGCACAAAAACATGCTAATTATGCAATATTAACACAAGCACGCAATTTGCTAATTATTGTATTTACAAATATTTTCATGATGTTTTCTTACGAAAAAGAGCTAAAATAAATGAATAAAGAGTGAGAATCAGGGATTCATAACATCCCCCATACTTTACCTTTGCTAGTCCCTTATCAAACACTTATTTGAAAAAGAAGTGAAAAGAAAAGAAAAAAAAGAATCAAGGTTGATTATTAAACTTATCTTTATTAAATTGAAGTATGGAGCTCCGTCCGACCTTTGGATTATTAGTTTATTGGAACCTTATTGGAAAATTGGTTTAAAACTTCACAACCTCTAAGCTCCAGCATTCTATGGTCAATACTCCTCAATAATCCAGATCAGAACAAGTCTACATATGCAAACCCTAATGACTATGCATCTTTCCTTTTACGGTGTAGGTGATATGTAGCTCCCCACCTCATAAATTACAAGGCAACAACCACCCACAACAAGGTAACTCTAATTCCTTAGTCCAACAGCTCTTTCCTTAGGAGCGGGGTATTCCCTTTTAAGTTCAATTCAACTGGCTCAAGAAGAGGGGAAAGAAAAGATTGGACTGTGACCAGTGTAGTCACGTATCCCTTGGATCCTAACTAGTGTTGCTAAGTCTCTCGCTGCAAGCTTCATGAGATGAGAAGGTGGAATACATAAGCTTTGCTTTATTCACTATGTACACTCCGACATGCATTTTTTCAATGATGCATGTCCATTTGTTTGTATTTTTTCATATTTCGTACTTTTTTATATGTATATGTACAACATATACACATGGTGCAACATCTACATAAGGAGTTTTTCTTCTTGAGCAGGTAGACTATTCCTCTTTTGAAGCATTATTGCATCCCACAACTCCTATCTTTAGACCTCAATGCTACTAGACCAAGTTGAGATGTGCATCCCTCTCTAAAGGAAGATGAGAGGTTCCACCTAGAAGTACTACCATCGTATACTACTCCAAGCCAAAGAAAACTGCTTCTTCATCACATCATACTTGTGGAGTTATGGGTAAGGTGTTGGTCCAAGTAAAGATATTGTCTATGAGAGTCATGCGTGCGTTGTTAAGTGTTCTACTTAGGCTCATCAAGATGACATGTAAACATAGCCTAGTGGACCTAAAGAATTAAGTCACCAATGGACCTGAAAAGTCTTAACCCAAATCCTAGAAGGTTCCTCTGAAAGTTAGGTGGATTAAGGTCTTTACCAAGCTCAATTTTCCAATTTAATTCAAGACTAGTTAAAATGTCAACTATAGTTCAGAAGAATATACAAATATGTACAAAACTTTTTTTGATGTAATTTTCAGAACATGCAAAATTTTTGAAAATGCTTGAATGCAAGAAAGAATGAAAGTTTTTGCAAAATATTTACACACATTTACAAACATTTTTGTGCAAACTTTTGTTTTTTAAATATTTTTCAAAAATTGTGTACTATATACATAATTTTGATACAAAAATATTTTAAAAAAGTTTTATACATAAAATATTTTTACAAACATTTGAACAAAAATATTTTTATGAGAAATTTCTTACAAACATGTATGTGCAAGAAAGAACGCAAGAAATATTTTAAAGTTTTAGTGATTTTTAGGTATAATGTTTTTAGCCATTTTATTTATTAACATACTGACACAAGGAATGAGTTATGGCTAAGGTATATATACAATATATACAACACCCCCATACTTAGCTCGAACGATGTCCTCAGAGTGATAAAAGAGTGAGCAAAGGAAGACATAACTCGTGCTAAGTATTGGGAAGTGAAAAGGAAGGCTATACTACAACGACAAATAAAAGAATGCAATAAATATAGGTCGGTGATACCCCCTATACTTAGGATCTAGTAATCCCAAGTATAGAAGTCTGTACACAAGGGGACAACCGAGGGTGGAATGTACATGGTCTACCTCCCCTATACTCAGGGTAAAATATCCTTATGTAAAGGCAACAAAACAAACGTAAAAAGAAGCAGACAGATAATCACAAGTCTGACACCCCCTATACTTAGGTTAAAGTGCAACCTAAGTACAACATAATCAAAAGATGAAGATGGGGTGTTAGACCAAAGAATGTGTGATATGAATATCTGGTTCTATACATGTACAGGGAAGAAATGATAATCAGGCTTGAGATGCAAATGATGTGAGCCAAAGATCACATCTCACGCAAAATGAATAGGGGCAACATCAACGATCAACAGATCATAATCTAGATAAGGCTTCAGGCGCTGACCATTAACTCGAAAGGTGGAATCCGATGATATCTCAGATATATCAATGCTGCCATTGTCATGCACCTTTCGGACCAAGTATGGTCCCTTCCATTTGCTTTGCAACTTCCCTGGAAATAATCTTAATCTGACATCGAATAACCATACTCAAGTATGCAATACAGGAACTAAAATGCAATTGTTCAAAGTTTTAGATTCAAAATATAACAAGAAATAAGTTGCAGGATGAAAATGCAAATTACCCCGATAAGGCATGCGACACACGTGACTTGAAGGCTGCGGGGGCTCTTTGGCAATAGTTCAAACTTCTGGGGGTGATTTTGCAATTCGCCAAAGATATTTCTTTTTGTTTTAAAATAGGAACTAGGGTTCCTTCATTTCCTTCTCAATTGGCCAGGATGGAAGTGTCACTGCCTCAGGTGGTTCCACATGGGGCGTAGGCGAGCTGCATAGGCGACAACGCCACGGGGCGGTTGGAGGATTGATGAATCTCAGATTCATCACTCTAAATCTCATTAATTAAGCCCAGATCCCTCAAAATCATCAGCATTTCTGCATCTATTCAGCATAGTTAGCATTCATGCATGTTTTCATAAGAATTACATTTTATCTCTTATTTTTGCACAATTAAGGAGCCTAAAATCTAACCAAAATTGACCCGTAAATAGCATAAATTCCCAGATTTTTAACTCATTCATGCTAGCTCTGAATGACCCAAAACCACCTCCACTGTGTACATATAACTAACAAGAATAAGTAAGCAATAAGAAAAAAATCACTAAGACAAATAAGTGGACCAAAAACCAAACCCTAGTTTCAAGATCTCCAGATTAAAGACCTCGTATCTTCCTCATCCAGTGTCAGTACTCACATTTGAACTAATGTGCATTCAAATACCTTCAAAACAAGACCAAGTTCAAGTGAATCGGAGCTCGTATGTGAAAGTTGGGTTTTGGGCCTCTTTTGTACATTTTGTATTTTAGCGGTTTTTGACCTAGTATTATATGTACATAATTAACCTATTTTAGTTGATTTCTTTTTCATTTGTCTTCTTTGATAAAAGTTTTATTAAAATATGCAAAAATCCAAATCCAAAATAAGCTTGAAATCAAAGAAAACAAATTGAGTCCGAGACTTCACGAACTACATGTACAAATTTGGTCTTTTTTCATGTTTTACTTTATTTCTTCTTTTATTAAATAATAAAAATCCAATAAAAATAATATTAATGTATAAATAATTATCTTTGATTTTACCATATTTTTTCCAGATTTTTATCTGGTTCAAAAAATAACAAAAAAATATAAAACCCAAAAATCAAGGTATTCTATGTACATGGGATACCCCAAAAATATAACTTTTTGCAATTAATCGATTTTGGTTTTGGTGTCTTAATGAAAGTTGTAGATCTCATCGAGGCGAGCAATATTTGTGAAGAAACTTCTTTGATGCGGAGAAATTTGCTTTTTTTAAAAAAAAAGTATTTATTTTTCGGATTTTTTTGGTGCTGACATGCGGCAGCTCCTGGAGCCACCACATCAGCCATTTTTGGGGTTATTTTAATTCGTTTTTATAAAAAAATTAAATAAAATAAAAAAATAAATCAGCGCACGTGCGAAGCACGTGCCCCAAGGCACGCGCAACGCACGTGCCCCACTCTCCTGCACCCATCGATCACCACGTGGTCCCATCTGGGCCCTTCTATCGGACGGCCCAGCGCCTGTCGTCAACCTGCCTCCTTTGGAAGCTCCGACTCCGCCCCAGTTCGTCCCTGAGTATTTCACCGTACACCCAAATCCCATTCCAACCCCACTACTTTTGTCGCCTCCCTCCGATTTCGCCCGCCGCGTATCCTCAATCGCATCCATCTCTGATTCAGATCTCCCTAATCGGACTCCCCAAATCCCATCTTCGATCGCGCATCAAACCGCCATCCTCGGGACTTTCCTCTTCTAACCAAACCTCCCTCACCCTATTTAAGCTCCTCACCCACCACCGATAACATCCATCCGTCGATTTTACCTTGGTCGCCCTCGCCATGGTGACAGCGACGGCGAGGCACCTTCGTGGTGAGATCCGAGGGTCTCCCCTGGCCCTCGTTGCAGACGGCCATCTCTGACAACCATCTGCCTTTCCTCTGGCCGCTCCTTGTTGTTGATCCAACGATGACGACAACCTCCACTGACACCCTCGCCGACTTCATCTCCCACACCGACCAACATCGACGACGACCAACATCAACCTTCCGCCCCCGACCACGATTTCACCAACCTACGCCTTCCTCTCTGCCACCAAAGCTCCATCACGTCATCGACTTCCACCGGCCAATGCGTCGACAGTCTTTTCCTCTGCTTCGCCATCGACTTCCCCGGCCCAGACGAGCATCACCAACTCTAGAATAGGCTCCCGTACCGGTCAACGCAACGCCCAGCCTCTCCTCCGATGACCCTCAGCCGTACGTCGGCCAATGCCCACCGCCCGATCGTTGCACCACCCGTCATCAGGGCCGTTGAAGAATAAGAGACCCCCAATCGTCAGATCAAAGGATTATCAATGCTTCAGATCGTCTCCGAGCTTAACTCCGAACCTAAGTCCGCATCAGGAGCCTCAGACATGTGGAAGTCCTCACCCAAGCCTCTATCCAAGTTGACTTCCACATGTGGGTGGCACGTGAGCCACTGGACATTTGCGAAAGGCCCCCGGGAGATTATTACATTTGCGCCAAAGCCCCCGTCGACCAGAGGGCACGTGATGTGCACGTGCCCCTGTGGAAATTTTACAAAGACACCATCCTCTTTATCGGAAATTAAACTTAGGTCCCCCACTGAATTTCTTAATATTTATTATATTTAATACTATTTACATAAACACTCCTATGTTACCTGGTAATTTTAGACCTCTGCATGACTTTATTTGATTATTAAAAAAAGCATGATGTTAGTTCATTAATTCTCTACATTTTGACATACCAAACTGCTTATGGATGATATGAGAATCGTGCCATATCTTTACTCTCTCCTTATACTGTAGTCTACTTGAAAAGGTTGTGTCTCTAAGCTCCTCCGAGGTTGCCAACTCTGCTTTCCTCTGATCTCCTATACTCTTTGGATCCAATAATAACTCTGTGATTGCCCATAGTGGCTAGTGCTTGACCTCCACAGGTAAATGGCATGGCTTTCCATAAATGAGACGAAAGGGAGATGTACCCAAAGGTGTATTGAAGGAAGTCCAATATGCCTACAAGACCGAGTCCAAAAGCTGTGACAAATCCCTTCGTCTGGGTAGACGACCTTCTGCAATATCATCTTGATCTCTCTGTTCGATACTTCAACAAGATCATTGGTCTTAGGATGATAAGGAGTGGCAACTCGATGGTTAATGGTTAACTTGTTAGCAAGGGCCTTTACCTTGTCGTTGATAAAGTGAGACCCCCCATATGATATCAATACTCTAGGAACCCTGAACCGTGAAATGATATTCTTCCTCAAAAATCGGCAAACAGTCTTAGAATCTGCAGTTCGGGTGGGGATGTCCTCAACTCAACGACTCACATTATCCACAACTAATAGAATGTACTTGAATCCCCGGATCTTAGGGAATGGACCCATGAAATCGATGCCCCATGCATCAAAAACCTCACAGAAGTGAATGGACCGCATCGGCATCATATCACACTGCCCACATGTGCCCATCCTCTGACAGTCAGTACAACTCTTCACGAATTGATCATAATCCTTGAAGAGGGTAGGCCACCATAGGTTGGATTGGATCACTTTCTGTGTTGTCCTTCTCCCAGAATGATGTCCTCCTACCTCAAGCTTGTGGTAGTATGTGAGGACGCTGTGGTGCTTTTCTTGAGGAATGCACCGACGCCATACATTGTCCCCTCCTTCATGATAAAGAATGGGATCCTCCCAATGGTACGACTTGGCCATCGCTAGGAAAGTTGCAAGTTATTGCCTGGGCCAACCTTGTGGAACTTTCTTGGCGACAAGATAGTTCACAATGTCAGTGTACCGTGGAAGCGAGGCGATAGCAAGGATTGCCTCACCTGGGAAGGTCTCCATAATAGTTGACATCCTCTCTGATTCCTCTAGGTATTCTAAACGGGAGAGGTGATCCGCCACCACATTATTGATTCCAAGCTTATCCTTAATCTCAATGTAAAACACTTGGAGCAGAAGGATCCATCTGATCAATTTAGCTTTGGCATCCTTCTTTTCCATTAGGTACAGGATGGCGGTGTGATCTATAAAAATCATCACTCTGGATCCAAGGATATAAGATCTGAACTTATCTAAAGCAAAGACTATGGCTAGCATCTCCTTCTCTATGATAGTATAGTTCCGCTAGGCAGCATCCGAAGTACGGCTAGCGTAGTGAGATGCATATGGCAATCCATCCCTCCTTTGTCCTAGCACAACCCCTATGGAAAAATCAGAAACATCCGTCATGATCTCAAATGGGAGAGACCAATCAGGAGGTTGAAGGATAGGAGCCTCAATAACTAATCCTTTGAGAGTCATCAATGAAGCTAGACACTTATCATCTAAATTGAACTCAGTGTCTTTCATCAATAGATCGGTAAGCGGTCGGATAATACGACTAAAATCTTGAATGAATCTTCGGTAGAAACCGACATGCCCATGAAAAGATTGCAACTACCATAAGTTGGACGGTGGATTGAGTTTGTTGATATCCACCTTGGTCGGATCAACCTCCTTGCCATTATTGGAGATGATATGGCCAAGCACCATCCCATGAGTCACTATGAAATGGATCTTCTCCCAGGATAAAACAAGATGGACCTCAATACAGTGCTAAAGTACTCGATCTAGGCAGTCAAGACATGCATCAAACCCGACGTCGTAGATCGAGAAATCATCCATGAAGACCTCTAAGAAATCACCCACCATATCCAAAAAGATGGACAACATGCACCTTTGGAATGTAGCCAGGGCATTATATAGACCAAAGGGCATCCATATGAAAGCATAAGTTCCAAACAGACAGGTGAATGCCATTTTGTCCTGATCTTCGGGCACTATGGCCACATGATTATAGACAGAGTACCTGTCATGAAAGCAATAGTGACACTTCCCAGCTAGCCTCTCAATGATATGATAAATAAATGGTATCAAGAAATAATCCTTCTTATTGGCTTGATTCAATCGTCTATAGTCCACACAGACCCTCCAAGAAGTGGGTACTCGGGTAGCTATCTCCTCTCCAAACTCACTTATAACTGTAGTGATGCCCGTCTTCTTGGGCAGCACATGTAATAGACTAACCCACTTGGAGTCGGAGACAGATTAGATAAAATTAGTGCTCCACCATTTTGATATCTCTTTCATGACCACATCTCGAAGATTCGGGTTAGTCGCTGCTGGAACTCACGCGAGGGCTTAGGATCCTCTTCGACATAAATATGGTGGGAGCACAGGGTCGGACTTATCCCCTGGAGATCAGATACACACCATCCAATCGCCTTGTGGTTCCTTTCAAAAGCCTCCATCAAACGAGATTCTTGCTCTACATCAAATCTGCTGAGATAATGACCGGGTACGTCTCAGGCTCACCCGCAAGGAATCTGTACATCATTGATTATGGTAAGGGATATTACTCTGGGCAACTAGGAGCTGGAAAATTTGGCTTCTGAAAAGTATGAGTAAAAGCAACCAAATTTGCATGGGAGAACTATATCTGATCCTGAAAATTTGGTAAAGATGGCTCTGCTGGTGTGTCTATAATCGGTGCAGGCTCAATCTCCACCCCAATTGTCGGCTCTGTGGAATTCAACATGGTAAATGCTCATCAAAATCATCCCAATCAATGTTTGAATCTGAGGGATTAGAATCATAACTACATGACATATAATCTGCTTTGCCTTCCAAATCGTGATCATCAGCCTAGAATATGTCATCTATCAAGAGTGTGATATCCGAACTATCATCTGCTGGAATATGTAATTCTACAGTGTATGAACGTGTGATAAGAGCTCGTGATATGGGGTTGGTCCAAACTGCTTCATCATCTATAATCACGAAGTTGCACTCCTGGTGGATGTCTTGCTCTGCATTTGTCATCTACACTATGTTACTAGACTGCTCGGAATAGGTTGAATCTCACGCTCTGGTCTCGTCGATCATCTCTATTTGTACACTCTCGCCCTCTACGTGAACGTATACCTTCCCACTATCACGATCGAACACCTCCTTGGTTGTGGCCAAAAATGGGCCTCCGAGTATGATGGGTGTATCTGTCACAGAATCAGAGATCTCCATGTCTAATACAACAAAGTCCACGGGGAATTTTAGGCCCTGAATTGTGACGACCAAGTCCTTCAACGACCCCTTCGGTCTCTTGACATATCTATCAGCAAACTGAAGGACTGTTCTGCTCTGTCGAAGAGGGCCAAACTCGAATCAGTAGAGTAAAGCTAACTGAAGAAGTTTGATAGAAGAGTCGCTGCCTAATAGAGTCCGATCGAACCGCTACTCATGAATATTGCATCTGACATATGGATCTCCTGCATATGGCCTCTTGTCTGGCAATAGGTTCTAGATGGCAAAGCATGTGCCACGAGTGAGCACATGAATCTCTGCATTATGATTCATTCTCTTCTTGCGGATGGTGGTCTTCTCTCTCAACTTCTTCTCAAGGAGAGGGATGTGCTCAAGTGCCTCCTGTAGAGTCAACTGAATCTGGAATCTATAGATCATATGCTAGCTCAACTCAAGCTGATGTGCCTTTTTTGGGTTTTCTTTTTTTATTCCCCTTCGTCGAGCAGAGTGCCTGAGGGAAGGGGATAGCTAGACCCTCCTCAGATAGAGGGTTAGGAATAGACTCATGTATGGATCAGGGAATGGAATCCATACCAATATCATCATGCAACATATATTGACTCAAAAAAGATACAAAAGCCTTTCCTGTATTCATATTTTTGGTCTTTTCCATTTTTCTATTTTTTGGGTTTTTCTCAAAACTATCATGAGATGAAAATCGGTGGCATCAGCATGACCCACAACATCAGTCTTCGCGGCATCAACACCGTGCTATGGCTCAACATCAAGTGAAATGGTGGCATCAGTACCACCGCCTGCATCTGGAGATATGAGAGCCTCAGTACCATCAGCTGGATCAACGTCCTTGGTGGCATCAGCGCCACTGTCATCAACATCATGAGCAACATCAACACCGCTATCCTCCTCCTCTAGCGCTCTCGGATCTCCATGTTGTCATCACTCAGACGAGGGACCATCGGCTAGCATCCTATCGCTCCTAAGTGTCACAAAATCAGCATCAAATATGTAGGAAGAAATATCACCCAAAGAATCATTATGAGTGGTAGTCTCTGTGAACTTTACTTGTTCATACTTCCTCTTCATTGATCAGGTTCGGCTCAATCTGAGCGGGTATGTAGGCCTTGCCCGTGATAATTTTCCTCATCTCCTGATGGAACTCATCCATTTACCGCACATAAAGATGCCTGTTGGTCTGAGAGTAGGTAGGCGAGATCGTCAAGGGTTGGGTTCTCATAGACTGGTCCTTGAGAACCGGACGAGTTTCCTCGTTGGATATGAGGCTGACTCTATTGATACTGGAGAGGGGGAGGTTGAGAATACTGTTGAGGCTGGAGTTGTTGCCTCCACTGTTGTCCCTGACGGTAGGGATGAGGAACTTGCTGGTAGTGCTGTGATGGCTGGGAGTACTGGGGCTGCTACTACTGCTTGCTGATTTGTCTAACCTGAGATGGAGGCTATTGATGCGACGAGGTACCTCCGGTAGACCACCAGAATCCAGGATGACCACGACGGATCCCGGGCTGCTGCCGATCATACCAAATACTATTTACTTCCATAAATGGCTCTTGCTCGTATGGTGAAGGGGGAAGAACTGCCAGGGGCTGATCGGCTGATACACCACCATCTGAGTGTCTTAAGGTGGTGGTGGTTGAGAGTAGTGTTGTTGCAGCTGGACCGGCTCTACCTGAATGTGATGGACCTGGCAGTATTGGGCAGATGGCTGGGTGGAGCTGCTACTGCTAGGATCAACTTGTGACCTAAGAAGGGGCTGAGAAGTTGTCTGTGCCTCCTAGAGACACATGAACTGGGTCTTCAGGTCACTAAGCATCTGTGCCAACTGATCTATCTAAGTGAGTCCCTAGCACTGCTTCTTCTCTGTAATCTCGATGTGGTCCAGCTTCTCGTTGATAATCCCCATTACAGTGTGGATGACTCTGCCTGTGATGTTGCTGCTAACAAAGTATAATGACCTACATCGACCTGTGCGATCCTCTAATAGGACACGGCCAGTGGGAGTGGCTTCCCCTGTGTGTAGACCCAAGTCTGAGACATCACTGTGTGATTTTCTGCTATATCCTCGTGGATGGCCTAGACTAGGTCCTCATCCTTGGCGAAACATGACCCCCCACATGAGGCATTGACAATACCCTACAGCTCTGGTGTCATCTAACAAAAGAAACTCTGGAGTAGATTGGGCTTTGATATCTCATGGTATGGAAACCGATCGATGAGCTCTCTAAAGAAATCCCAAGCCTCGTGAAACTGCTCATTCGGGATCATGGTGAAATTGTTTATCATGGCTCTAGATGCATTGGTCCGGTCGAGTGGATAGTACTTGTTCAAGTACTCGGTCCAGAGCTGCTCCCAGGTGGCGACGTACCTCCCCAAATGTTTCTGCCAGTAGGCTACTCTGTCAACCAATGCGAAAGGGAAGGCGATGATGAATCCACATTTCATCATCTTTATTCTATCATTTTGGGACCAAAAACCCTAGCAAATGCCTGTAAATACCCTTTATTTCAGCATCTTAGCATTCATGCATGTGCATCCTATTAGTGTATAAAATACTATAATTAAAGCCAAAATTATAGAATAAATAAAAGAAAAGAAAAAGAATAAAATATTGTAAATATTTTATAACCCGAAACCCCGAGACCTAGGCATCTTGATGAATAGGTCGACCAGGAATAAAGTAGGGGGAGATAAGGGTCAAATACCTATGTTATTTTATTCATTCTTTATTCATTTTGGGACCTATTTTTGGTTCCACTTTTTGTACATCAAATCAAGAAACTTTGTACATGAAAGTTGTAGATAATTTAATAAACAAAAATACAAAATTGATTTCACTAAAAAATGATGTGCAGATAAAAAGTTATGGTCTGAATAAAAATCCAGAATCCCAACTTCCCAGACCCGTATCTCACAACTGAAAACTCCAAGGCATCAAACTCACCTTTAATTGTATATAGAAGAAAATAAGCTATTTAATGGCGGTGGTTTCGCATTTGGCGGAGCTACGGTTTGAAAGTTGATATTTGGACCCTCATTGTATACTTGTACAGATTAAAATATTCAATTTATTATTTATTCATTATTTTTATATTTTTATATTTTTGTAATCTTGTAAATATTACTTATAATAATTATGCACATTAAAATTGGAATAAAAACCTAAAGAAAACTCAAAATAAAAACAAACATATATAGATTATAGAGGTATTATACCAATATGTATACCTATACAATACACTCTTGTATTTTATTAAATATACAAAACATATCAGAAAAATAAAATAAAAATATATATGTGAATACAAAAGTATCTTATAATTTTATAAAATAAGAAATAAAAATAAATAACATTAAAATACATAGAATAAAAATAAAGGCAAAAATATATAGGTATTATACCTATAAAGGGCTGAAAAGTGAACTTGTAAAAATAGGCCTCATAAAAATAATTAAAAATTGGAATAAAATACTAGATAAAATTATAAACAATTTTTATTTTATAACCTCATTAAAATAATATTATTTACTATTTTAAAATGATTTTTTAAGTGTTTTTTAGGACCTTTTTCCTAGTTGGTCCACGTGGACTAACCAGGGGGCCAGAAGAGTTGACCTCGGGTTAACTCTCTAACCCTAGGTCCTGTAGACTGTCAGGATGACTTTTGACCCCATTTCAAGTTTTTTTGGGGGTTGTTCCTTTCGCCAAACCATGATGCTTCCTTCATGGAAGTTTTTCCTCGATCAGAGCTCTTACACGCCCAAGGCTCTCCTTGGGCTGTGGAGCTCTGAATCGAGCTGTGCGTCTTGTTCTTTGGACACCCTCGTCAACTCATTAAAACCCAAATCCGATTCCCTTTTCAAATTTGAACCGCAAATCCATCCAAGTTTCCCCCCCTTGACCCCGTTAGAACTCTCTGGAGGTGACAGCTCCGTGGAGCCCTCGTCAAGGCGGTGGATCAGCAACACTTGGGCGAGTTCCAATCGACCTCCGGCCACCCGTTGAGGTACCTTCTTCCTCGCCCTTCTGGGCTTGAGGTCGTTTAATCCTCGTAGCTCTCGCTTTCACTTCGTTCCTTACAGTCAGAGTGTCATTTCCCCTTTTTTATTCACCTCACCCGCACGTCGATTCGCTCAATCGACAGTCGCCGGAGCCATCTCCGGCCACCGCTGTTCTTCACGCCACATGCCGCCGCACACCCCTATTCCTTTGCGCCACGTGATCGGGGCAATTTGCCCCCGATCATATCACCATTTTTTTTTGTGCAGGTAACGGAGCGTATCGAGGTTCTGGAGCTCGTTTGTGAGTTCGCCGGAGGTGGTTTGGGAGCCCCGGCTCCTCCCCCTTCGCCTGCGAACTTTGGTGGCTACTGCCACTTTCTGAAGCTTCAAGCGGCCAGAGGACACCTACAGGAAGACGGAGGGACCATCGGCTGGCCTGGAGGAGGCCGGAGGAGCACGTGCCACTGGATCCAAACTCGCCCTGGGCGAGTTCATCTCCTGTTCTTCCAGCCATCTTCCGCGCCGTCGATCTTCCGGCTGTTCTTCCACATCAGCAGCAGTCGTTGAATCGGGAGGGCCAGGACCGTCCATCTCCTTTCGATCATCTAATCCGAGCCCTAGATCGCGAAGCGGTATCGGGAGCTCCTGCGCCGCCACGTGTCCAAGTGGGTTAACTCCCACCGTCGGATCGAGCCCCTTGCTTGGGTAATTTTGCTAGATACCCCGGCGTTTTTGTGTATTATTAATGACGACAGAAACTTTCCTTTGCCGTTATTTATTTTTGTAATTTTTGCTAAAAACCCCCTGCACTTGTTCGTAATTATCTTTCTACCCTTGCCAGCCAAGCGCACGTGCGTGGCACGTGCGCGTGGGTATTTTGCGGCAAGGTCCTCACGGTTTTGGTATTTATTATTTAGTGCGGGAACTGTTTTATTTAGCTTACATTACATTGAAATTTTGCAAGTGCACCCTCGGGTTTTGAAGAAATCACATATTAGTCCTCGCCAGGCGCGTGCAAGTCACGTGCCCTGGTGGGAAAATTGCTACGATACCCCTGCGGTTCTTTGTATTTGTAATTGGTCCTGGGAATTCAATATCAAGTGTTAATTTTTGTGAAAATTTGCATGTATGCCCCTGGGATTTTGGATATTTGCACTCATGCCCCTGCCAGGCCTTCATTTTGTGCTTGCTTGCTCTATTTATTTAAGGCCTCATCTGAACTCGAAAATTTCTAAAAATTTGAACTTAAGCTCCTGTTAACTTGTACTTCCACGCCCTAATTTTAGTTTTTTATTTTATTTCATTTTTATATTTATTAAAAATCAAAAGCATGCTTTTTATTTACTGTCTAGCTTAGAAAATACCAAAAAATATTAAAATACCTCGAAAAATTCCAAAAAAAATCCCTAGTGTGTCTTTTAACCTATTTTAGTGTCAATCCAAAAATTACTAAAAATCTCAAAAGAAAAACCTTAAAAACTCAAAAATACATAAAAACTTCAAAAAAATATATAAAATCAAAGAAAAATCAGAAAAATACAAACTCAGTTCCTATTTGTGCTATATTTCATTAACTTTATTTGAAAATTAGTGTGAAAAATTTTGGTGACTGTTTACTAATTTTAATCCCTACATTACTCACAGCCAGTACATATTTCACTGTTTTCCCTTATTTCAGTATTTAAAAATACCAAAAACACCTTGAAAAATACTCAACAATCACAAAAACAGTAGGAAAACCTAAAAATATCAAAAAAAATTTAGTTCTGAATTTTTGGTTATTTTTGTGCATTTTTATAAATACATTACCACTTCTTTTATTACATTGCTTATATTTTCCTATATTGAAAAAGAAATTAAAAAAATATAAAATATAAAATTATAAAAATCAGAAAATTAAAAACCAAAATACAAAATTAAAAAAAAAATTAAAAATTAAAATCCCACAAAAATCCTTGCTTGCTTGCTTAGTGTAGACACTTCACATTCACTCACACACTTTTGTACTTCTACCATGTTTGCTCCCTGTGTTCGAACTCTCTGCATACTTGACTGCTATACACCTTTTGTACAGAGTTAAAAATAAATTTTAACTCCACATTTATTCCTAATTATTGATCTTTAGTGTGGGTTAATTGTTGATTAAATTCAGATTTTGATTGGTCGACACTTCGACTGTGTTCCCGCCTTGTGTGGAACACAAGACCTATTGATTTCCGCGTTAATCAAATGGCGCCATTGCCGGGGAGCAATAGCGAGTAGTTTACACTTTTGTCTATTTGTGTTTGTTGTCTACCATAGCTTTATTTTATCTCTCTTACACTTTTGATATATCTATTGATTGAGCTATCTGACCATTCTTCTTTTGTCTTCGTGCGAGGGACCGCGGAGCGAGGCGGATCGCCTATGTGATCCGAGGCAACCACATGAGGCGGAGACGGCTTTTGTTAAGCCAAGCCGGCAGGAGAGAGCAGGAGGAGTGAGAGAGTGATTAGATTAGATCGCATTTTTATTTTTGTGAGAGAGTGACTTTTACAATTTGTAATAATACAGGTACTTGGAATCTTGAACATTACCGGGCCTAATTTCTGGGTGTTTGTTCACCCGGGGGCTCACCGCGGCTTTTTTTCTCGCGTTTTTCTGTTGTCTTTTTCCGGTTTTGTTTTCCTTTTTTATTTCTTTTATGGATTGAGCCCTTAGACTCTAGGCATGCTTGATTCGATTAGAATAGGTCCAAACACACTAATTACCTTTGCATGTTCCTATAGATCGTATTTGGTCTTAGACTAATTAAACAGTTGGCTATTAGCTTTCGATCCGCGCGCCATGAGCTCATCCCACACAAGCACTTTCTCCTAACTCAAATGTGTTGAGCAGAGGAGGGGTGAGCCTAGACCGGACATTAGGATTTAGAGTTAGTGGCTAGCTTGTGGTTCTTCTCGCTAGTAGTTGCCTACCCTAGGACGATTTCCGCTTTGCATACCGCCATGTAGTATAGGTTTATAAATTCTGCTTTGCATCCCGCATGGAGAGAGCTGGGATTCGATGTAAGTCTTCTCACTTTGCATCCATTATCTAGGCACAAAGGTGAGATTTCCACCTTGGTGTCGACTTGCATCGGCTTTTCCGACTCTATTCTCCCTCTATTTTTGGACAAAGTAGGTTAAAGAAAATACAAAAACGTTAGGCGCTTGTTTGAATTGACTCAAAAGAAGCGATAACACAAAAAAAATTAAAAAAGGGACTGCTAAGAAAACCTTGACTAAAAATAAAATCGGTAATTGGATTCATTGTCTGGGGAGAGTAACACCCTCACATGTATTCAGGTTGCATGGGAAGGTCTCCTTCCAAGTGAGGTGAGTGTCTCGTAAGGATTAGAGCCCAAAACCCAACTTGTGGCTGCCTTGTGTATCGCCTAGATTTCCGAAGTATTGGCGCTACTATCGTATGTAGTCGAGTAGGGCTTGGTCACCATTGCTGACTCACTATTGTGTGAGCGCCGACCTTGTCCGAAGTACCGAGCATAGGCCACGCCTTCACGGGTGTGTCTGTTTCACCGGCTGCGTCCGAGTAGGATCTTGCACGCTCACGGGTGATTCCGTTGCGAGCGAGGTCTGAAGTATCGGTTTCACCTATCGGCTTCCTCCCTCTAATTCTTTGGTTGAGTAGGGATCCAGGAAGGGTTACAAGTACCTCAAAAAGCGCAAGTTACAGGTTACACAGGAGGAGGACAAGTACGGGAATACTTTTCCGGCTGTACTCTCTCTCCTTTAAACGTAGCGCTCTAAGGACTCGTGACAAGAATAATTCCTGAAAACAAGCTAAAACTGACAAGATAAAAGCCGAACCTTCACGGCTTCATGTGTTGAGTTGGTGAACTCACCCCTGTTTTGTGTTTGATTGCTAGATTTATTTAGGTCAAGATCAAAAACACAACACAATTGTGCACAATTTTGCTTTTCTCTCATTCCTCTTCTTCTGCATTCCCTCTGCTCTTCCTAATAATCAAGATGATGGGATGGAGATCTCTTAGGCTGACCTTGTCGGCACCGCTATCCAGCACTCCTCCTTATTCATCTAGGACTACCTCGGAGAGTCCGCTCTCCGAGCCTGAGTTTACATCCACCCTGTTCCCCCTCGACCACCCTTCCCATTCTCCTTCTCTCAGTCCAATACTTTCATAATTCAGTGCATCACAGAGTTCAGATCATTCGACAACACCTGAGATGGCCTCTTTTGCTTTTTCAAAGAATCCAGTGATGGAAGACAGAGGCAAGCAACCAGATGACCATGATCACCCTCCGTTCATATTTGATCAGGCGACCATCAACAATTCCTTGTTAGCATCCCTAGAGACTATGCAGAGACAGATCTGTGACCAGGGTACCTTCATGGGTGATCTGATGAGAGAGATAGCGCAGATGAGAGAAAACCGACCTGGGGGCGGTGGCGGTGGAGGAGGAGGAGGAGGACCTGATGCAGGAGGAGGTGATCCAGATGTTGAGAGACCGCCGCAGACCATCATGAGGGAATTGCACAACCCAGCTGCGTCCCTCACTCACCGTTGGATCAGAATCCCACCGATCCATGGAGACTTCGAGTTGCGGCCCCACACCATTCAGCTTCTACCCAAATTCCATGGGTTGACGACCGAAGAGCCACACCTCCACCTCCAAGAATTCGAGATGATATGCAGCACCATCCATGACAGGTTGATGACTGAGGACACGATCTAGATGATCGCCTTTCCATACTCCTTGGTTGACAGAGCCGCATACTGGCTCAAACACCTCGGGCGATTCATCGACACATGGGCAGATCTCCGGACCGTGTATCTGAAGAAATACTATCCTCTCGGCCGGACCAATGCAACTAGAGCAATGATCAGCAATTTTGTCATGATCCCAAATGAACAATTCCATGAATCTTGGGATCGATTCCGAGAGCTCATCGACCGGTGTCCACATCATGATATATCCAAGCACAATCTGGTTCAAAGTTTCTTCTGTGGGCTAACACCGGAGCTGCAAGTGCTTGTCAACGCCTCTTGCGGTGGGTCGTACTTTTCAAAGGGTGAAGACGATGTCTGGACCATTTACGAGGGCATGGCAGAAAACTCAACCGTAATGGCCCAAGCCCGAGTCTACACGCAGCAGAAGCCCGCGCAAGGAGCGGGATCATTCCAGAGGATCACCCGCATCGATGCCGGTCCCAACACAGTGTCGGCAGCCGCAACCCAAGCTGAATCAGACGCAGCCGACTTGGGCATAATTAGTGAGAAGCTAGACCGTCTCGAGATCCTCATGAAGAAACAAATGCAAGGCATGGCCCAGATGGACCAGATCGCCAAGACCATGAGTGACCTGAAGACGCAGATACTTTGCGTCTAGGAGGCACAGACTCATTCCTAGTAGCCTCCTAGGTCACGAGCTGACCCCTGCAGTAGCAGTTCTAACAAAGCCACTACCTCGTACGGACAGGTGAACCATATTCAGGCAGAGCCGGTTCCACTACTACAGTACTACCCAGCACAACCGCCATCTCCAGACACTCAGATGGTGGTGTATCAGCCGGAGCAGCCACTGGCAGTTCTTCCTCCACCCTCCTTTGAGTAGGAACCATTGATGGAAGTCAATGGGATTTGGTACGACCGGTACCCTCAGCCTGGGATCCGTCGTGATCATACAGGATTCCGTTGGGGCAACGGTGGCTCCTCCTCCCAGCAGCAGAATCCTGCCCAAGAACATCAGAACAGCCAGCCACACCAGCAGCAATAGCCCCAGTATGCCCATCAGCAACAGTATCAGAGTGGTCCTCGTCCTGCCTATCAGGGACAGCAGTGGAGGCAGCGACAGCAGCCTCAGCAATCTTATGCCCAACCAACCCAGAACTATACGTACCAGCAACACGAGCAGCAGCAGCAACCCCATTTCCAGCAGGGACAACCATCTGGTTGTCAGGGTCCCACCTTTGAGAACCCAGCTCTCGATGATCTTGCCCGCTTGCTCTTCGAACAGCGAGCATCCTTCCGACAAGAAACCCGCTCAGATTGAACCTAATCCGAACAATCTGAAAAGGAAGTCTGAGCAGGTAGAGTTTACAGAGGATACCTCTCCTAGTGACTATTTGAGTGATATGTCTTATTCTCTCTATGATGCTGATTTTGTGACTACTAGGAGCGGTAGGATGCCCGCAGGCGGCGCCTCTTCTGAGCGACAACCTGATGCAGAACCAGGAGCGCCAGAGGAGCAGAGTAGCGGTGCTGATGCCGCTAATGATGATGTTGAAGACGGTGGTGTTGAGGCCACCAATGATGGAGATCCAGACGACGGTGCTGATGCCATCGTGAGACCAGATGCAGATGGTGGTGCTGATGCCACCATTTTGGATGCTGAGCCAGAGCGCGATGCTGATGCCGCAGAGACAGGTGCCGGTGGGTGTACTGAGGCCACCACATCTACTTTTGTTGAGCCTCCCTCTGTGATGTTCCCAGATTTTGTACCTAGGGACTGTGGAAACAAAAAGAAAAAAAAAATATACATAAAGGAAAGTTTTTTTGTTCACATTACGGATCCATATGTGATGCATGATGATGATTGTATGGATTCTCCTCCATCACAAGCACAGGGACCTATTCCTAGTCCTCCATCTGTGGAGGCCCCTACCATCCCCTTCCCTGAGGCACTCCGCCGAGCGAAGGGGAATAAAAGAGAAAATCCTAAAAATGATCAACAGGTAGAGTTCAGTAATCATATGATAGACAGATTCCATATTCAACTGACTCTACAGGAAGCACTTGAGCACATCCCCCTCTTCAAAAAACAATTGAAGGAGAAAACTACCATTCACAGGAAGAGGAGGAATCACAGAGATCAAATCCATGTGCTCACTCACTCCACTTGCTGCACCATCCAGAACAAGCTGCCAGCCAAGCAACCAGATGCAGGAGCTCCCTATATCAGATGCGAGATTCAGGAGCAACAATTTGATCGCACTCTATTAGACAACGGCTCTTCAATTAACCTTCTTCCGGCAGCCTTGCTCGACCGATTCGAGTTTGGTCCTCTTCTTAGGAGCAGGACAGTCCTTCAGTTTGCTGACAGGTCGACTAAGAGGCCGAAAGGGTTATTGAACGACGTGGTCATTACCATTCAGGGCCTGAAATTCCCCGTGGACTTCGTTGTGTTGGACATGGAGATCCCTGAGTCGGTAACCGATGCCCCCATCATACTCGGACGTCCATTCTTGGCCACAGCCAAGGCGGTGACCGACCATGATAGCGGGAAGGTATGTTTTCGCGTAGAGGGCGAAACGATACAAATAGAGACGATCGAAGAAACCAGAGCCAGAGAGTTAGAATGCTCGGAGAAGTCAAGCGAAGTCGCGTAGATGATAGAGGAAGAGCTAGACATCCACCAGGCATGTGATTTTGTGATGACTGATGATGAATCCAACTGGATAGATCCTGTAGCACCGACCCTCGCCTTGCCTACAGATTCACTTTATCTAAAGCTCATGGCAGTCGAGAGCCGGGAGAGCACATCCCTGGAAGAGGATATACCAGAGGCTGACAGTGTTGTGATGAGTGGTGCCGATGATTTTCATTCATGCTCATCTTCTTCTGATCCCTCGGATTCAGACATTGACTGGGATGATTTTGATGACTATTTTACATGTCTGATTCCTTCTGAGCCAACAACCATGACAGAGTCCGAGCCAGTGCAGTTCATTGATGATTCAGCAGGCCGCCCTTCGTCAGAAATTCATGTAGAGCGAGAGTTCTCCCATGCAGACTTGGTCGCCTTCACACAGACATATCAGAAGCCTAATATGCCGCCTCCCAGTTGTCCAGAACTGAAGCCTCTGCCGCAGTCGTTGAAGTACAGATTCCGTGCGGGTGAGCCAGATATGCACCCAGTCATTATCTCAGCAGGTTTGACTGGAGAGCAAGAATCTCGTCTGATGAAGGTTCTTGAAAGAAACCGCAAGGTAATAGATTGGAGTATAGATGATCTCCAAGGGATTAGTCTGGCTCTGTGCTCTCACCACATCTATCTTGAGGATGACGCTAGGCCGTCGCGTGAGTTCCAACGACGGCTGAACCCGAATCTCCGAGACGTAGTCATGAAAGAAATTTCAAAGTGGTGGAGCGCTGATTTTATCTACCCCATCTCCGACTCCAAATGGGTCAGTCCGCTACATGTGGTACCCAAGAAGACGGGTATCACAACAGTTGTCAATGAGTCTAGAGAGGAGATCGCTACCAGAGTACCAACTTCTTGGAGGGTCTGTGTGGACTACAGACGATTAAATGAGGCCACCATGAAGGATCACTTCCCGCTACCCTTCATTAATCAGATTATCGAGCGGCTAGCTGGGAAGAGTCATTACTGCTTTCTTGACGGGTACTCTGGATATAATCAGGTGGCCATTGCGCCCGAAGACTAGGAGAAAACGACATTCACCTGTCCGTTTGGGACTTATGCTTTCAGATGAATGCCCTTTGGTATATGTAACGCTCCGACGACATTCCAAAGGTGCATGTTGTCCATCTTCTCGAACATGGTGGGTGACTGTTTAGAGGTCTTCATGGATGACTTCTCGGTCTATGGCGACGGGTTCGATGCTTGTCTTGACTGCCTAGACCGTGTGCTTCAGTGCTGCATAGAGGTCAACCTTGTTTTATCTTGGGAGAAGAGCCACTTTATGGTGACTCAAGGGACGGTCCTCGGTCATATCGTCTCCAACAGGG
This sequence comes from Ottelia alismoides, assembly GCA_037367405.1. Taxonomy (NCBI): domain Eukaryota; kingdom Viridiplantae; phylum Streptophyta; class Magnoliopsida; order Alismatales; family Hydrocharitaceae; genus Ottelia; species Ottelia alismoides. Next base: position 204,145 of record JAZKJV010009178.1, read on the forward strand.
GTATGGAGGTCGATCCGGCCAAGATGGATATCATCAGAAAACTCAATCCGCCGTCCAACTTGCGTCAGTTACGGTCTTTTCTGGGGCATGTCGGTTTCTACCGACGGTTCATTCAGGACTTCAATCGAATGACCTGACCGCTTACTGACTTGCTGACAAAAGACACTGAGTTAATTGTCAATGATAAGTGTCTTGCGTCTTTCGAGACTCTCAAGGAGATGGTTGTTTGAGCTCCTGTCCTTCAGCCACCCGTTTGGTCTCTCCCATTCGAGATCATGACAGATGCTTCAGATTTTGCCGTTGGGGCTGTGCTTGGACAGAGGAGGGATGGTTTACATTTTTCCATTCACTACGCCAACCGGACTTTGGATGTCGCTCAGCGGAATTACACTGTGACTGAGAAAGAGATGCTGGCTGTAGTCTTCGCTCTTGATAAGTATAGATCGTATATTCTCGGATCTAGAGTAACTATTTACACTGATCACACCGCCATCCGGTACTTAATGGCTAAGAAGGATGCCAAAGCACGTCTGACCAGATGGATCCTTCTGCTCCAGGAATTTGATATTGAGATTTAGGATAAGCCTGGAGTCAAGAATGTGGTGGCGGATCATCTGTCCAGATTGGAGAATCTTGAGGAATCTGAGCCCAGCGCACCTATCACAGAGACATTTCCAGATGAGGCGATTTTGGCTGTCACCTCGCTCCCGTGGTACGCCGACATTGTGAACTATCATGTAGCCAAGACGGTCCCACAAGGTAGGCCCAGGCAGAAACTCGAGACCTTCCTAGCGAAGGCCAAGTTTTATCATTGGGAGGATCCCGTCCTTTATCATGAAGGAGGGGACAATATCTGGAGGAGGTGCATTCCTCAAGAAGAGCATCATAGAGTCCTCACATACTGCCACAAGCTTGAGGCAGGAGGACATCATTCTAGAAAAAGGACAGCACAGAAGGTGCTTCAATCTGGCCTATGGTGGCCTACTCTCTTCAAGGATTCTGATGAGTTTGTGAAGAGATGTACTGACTGTCAGAAAATGGGAACCTATGGACAGAGAGACATGATGCCCATGCAACCCATTCACTTTTGTGAGGTTTTTGATGCATGGGGGATTGATTTCATGGGCCCATTTCCTAAGAGCCAAGAATTCGAGCATATTTTGCTCGCTGTAGATTATGTCAGTCGATAGGTTGAGGCCATCCCCGCCCGACCCGCAGATGCTAAAATCATTTGCAAATTCTTGAGGAAAAATATCATTTCACAGTTTGGGGTACCTAGAGTCTTGATTTCAGACGGGGGTCACATTTCATCAATGACAAGGTTAGGGCCCTTGCAGACGAGTTCGGCATTGACCATCGTTTTGCCACACCGTATCACCCTCAGACTAATGGTCTTGCCGAAGTTTCGAACCGGGAGATAAAAACAATCTTGCAGAAAGTTGTCCGCCCAGACCGAAAGGATTGGTCACAGCTTTTGGACTCGGTCTTGTGGGCTTATCAAACTTCTTTCAAGAATCCATTGGGAACATCTCCCTTTCGTCTCGTCTATGGCAAGCCGTGCCATCTGCCAGTGGAGATCAAGCATAAATCTTTTTGGGCAGTAACTGAGTTGCTTTTAGATCCTGAGAGTATAGGAGACCAGAGAAGAGCAGAATTGGCAGCCCTGGAAGAACTGAGAGACACAACCTTTTCCAACAGCCTGCAGTACAAGGAGAAAGTGAAGACATGGCACGATTCGCATATCAGCCATAAACAGTTTGAGCAAGATCAGAGAGTATGGTTGTTTGATTCCAGACTGAAATTATTCCCAGGGAAGTTGTAGAGCAAGTGGAAAGGTCCCTATGTGGTCAGGAAGGTACATGACAATGGCAGCATCGACATATCCGAACCGTCATCTTCCTCTACCTTCCACGTCAATGGTCAACGCCTGAAACTATATCGAAATCATGATCTGCCGACCATTGACGTTGCCCCCATTCTTCTGGTATGAGATGTGCTCTTTGACTCACATCATCTGCATCTCATACATGGTGTTCACTTCAATCTTCCGTTGTACAGATCATCTGTCCATATCACTCTTTCATCTGTTGATTTACTTTCTTCTTTTCTTCTTTTCCTTTATCTATCAAAAAGGTGCCGCCCGTGTAGATAGTTTTCCATACTTAGGACGTACTTTGTCCTAAGTATAGGGGGGTGTGCACCCCAAGTTTCTCTATTTTTCGATCCTCTCCATTGTCTCCTCTTGTTGTCTATACTTAGGGATATCTTACCCTAAGTATAGAGGGAAACAATCTGAGTACGATCTGTTCATTCCCACCCTTGACCCACCATGCTTTCTGTATAGTCTGCTATACTTAGGATTATTTGACCCTAAGTATAGTGGGGACGGACAACTTCTCATTGGTTCATTCATGTATTCTTTAGACTTGTCTATACTTAGTACGAGTTATGTCTTCTCTTTTATCTCCGATCTATGAGGACATAGCTCAAGCTAAGTATAGGGGGGTCGTATATACTACGTATATACTTTAGCCATAACTCATACTTTCGTATTTTCTTAAATAAAAATGGCTAATCATTCATTAAAATTCATTAAAATCTTTAATAAAAAGATGTCTCGTTCCTCAAATTCTTTTTGTAATTACTGATTAATAAATCAGGTGAAAATGTTTTTTCTGCAAAATGTTTGAAAAATAGTTTGAAAATCTTTGTGAACATCTATTGAAAACTATTTTGAAAATATTTTGTTACATGTTTTCAACCTTTGTAAAAATGTGTGGTCTGTAAAATTTCTTTTCTTTGTGTGAAATAAAATGTTTGAAAAATGATTTGCAAATGGTTTGAAAAATGGTTGCAAAAATATTTTGAAAAATCTATCTATACTGTTTTGAAAGCCTTTGCAAAATGATTTTCAAATGTGTGTACATGTTTGTAAAATGTTTGAAAAAACTATTTTGGACTATAGTTTTCAAAAATTGTTTGAAAAACTTGTGTCAAATAAGTTTGAGGAATACATACATCATACCAAAACCCACTATATATATGTATAAAACTGACCACTTACCCTTGTAAATTCATAAAATCCACTTCTTGTAATTATAAGAAGCACTCCAGTGTACATATTTTCAACCTAGTTTTTAGCCAAAATCTTTTTTGTTTTTCACAATTCCCAAAAACATTTGCAAAATTAAAATCCAAAAACATGTGAAAAATCTTTTTGAAAAACCAAAAAAAAACAAAAACAAAAAAATGCATATGCATCATTATCATCTTTTCAAAATTTCATAAAAAGTTCAAAATCTTTGAAAATTGCATCACAAAAATATTTTCTACATAGCATTGCATAGCATTCGCATTTTTCGGATTGAGTTTGATAGTTAAACAAGTCTAAGTAAAATCCGAAGATTGGAGCTTGATTGGAAATTAAAATCTACCTAATAACAGGAACCTTATAGGAACTGGGTTTGAGGTACTTCAGGTCTAGTTGACTTAATTCTTTGAGGATCACGAGATTTAGTTCAATGGATTCTTGACTGCCTAAGTAGAGTATTTCGGAGCACACGCACGACTCTTGTTGATAATAACCTAACTTGGACACATGCACCTTTCGCATGGCTCAACTCAGTTGGAGTGGTGTGGGGATTGGATTTGCCGGTATGAGACGCACACAAGTGGAAACATTTGTCCTCCTCTAGGGAGGGAAGTGCACTCCAACCCGTCCAATGATTAGGAAGTCTAAAGACAGGAGGCTGTGGGTTGCGATAAAGCTTCAAAAGAGGGATAGTCTATTGGCTCAAGAGGAAAAACTCCTTATGTAAATGCTGTTGTATATAGTATTCAAAAAAAAAAGTTCAGGCATGTACAAAAATAAAAAGCCTGCAAAGTATGTACAAAGTCAATAAGCAAGCTTGAGTTCAAAAGTCATATCATGTGAGCCTGCAGCAGGATGACTTGACTACACTGGTCTTGCATCCCAGGATAGGTAGCTACACTGGCTACCGTCCATTCTTCTCTTCACCCCCTCCTCTTGAGCTGGTTGCCACTTGAACTTAGAAGGGAATACCCCGCTCCTCAAGGATGGAGTTATTGGATTGGGGAATCATTGGGTTGTCATACTGGAGAAGTCAGTCTCTTTGTCATTCTAGTTGGGGAGAGCCACCATCACTTACACTGTACAAGTCATACTCATAGTCGTAGGAGTTTGCGTATGAGTTGAAGTATTTCTGACCTGCCTATTGAGGAGACTTGGACAGAGTTTTGGGATTCTCAAGGACTGTTGAATTTCAAACACGGTTCTCACTAAGGTTCCGCCCACACTAAAAATTCCAAAGGTCCAACTTAAGCTCCAGACTTTGATTTTGTGAAGACAAGTTTGATAATTAAATAAAAACCAAGTTCTTCTTTTTCTTTTCTTTCTTTTCTTTTTGCACTTATTGCATAACTGTTTGCTAGGGACTAGCAAAGGTAAAGTATAGGGGGATGATGAATCCACATTTCATCATATTTATTCTATCATTTTGGCACCAAAAACCCTAGCAAATTCCTGTAAATACCATTTATTTCAGCATCTTAGCATTCATGCATGTGCATCCTATTAGTGTATAAAATACTGTAATTAAAGCCAAAATTATAGAATAAATAAAAGAAAAGAAAAAGAATAAAATATTGTAAATATTTTATAACCTGAAACCCTGAGACCTAGGCATCTTGATGAATAGGTCGACCAGGAATAAAGTAGGGGGAGAGAAGGGTCAAATACCTATGTTATTTTATTCATTCTTTATTCATTTTGGGACCTATTTTTGGTTCCACTTTTTGTACATTAAATTAAGAAACTTTGTACATGAAAGTTGTAGATAATTTAATAAACAAAAATACAAAATTGATTTCACTAAAAAATGATGTGCAGATAAAAAGTTATGGTCTGAATAAAAATCCAGAATCCCAACTTGCCAGACCCGTATCTCACAAGTGAGAACTCCAAATGCATCAAACTCACCTTTAATTGTAAATAGAAGAAAATAAGCTATTTAATGGCGGTGGTTTCGCATTTGGCGGAGCTACGGTTTGAAAGTTGACTTTTGGACCCTAATTGTATACCTGTACAGATTAAAATATTCAATTTATTATTTATTCATTATTTTTATATTTTTATATTTTTATAATCTTGTAAATATTACTTATAATAATTATACACATTAAAATTGGAATAAAAACCTAAAGAAAACTCAAAATAAAAACAAACATATATAGATCATACAGGTATTATATTTATATGTATACCACTACAATACACTCTTGTATTTTATTAAATATACAAAACATATCAGAAATATAAAATAAAAATATATATGAGAATACAAAAGTATCTTATAATTTTATAAAATAAGAAATAAAAATAAATAACATTAAAATACACAGAATAAAAATAAAGGCTAAAATATATAGGTATTATACCTATAAAGGGCTGAAAAGTGAACTTGTAAAAATAGGCCTCATAAAAATAATTAAAAATCGGAATAAAATACTAGATAAAATTATAAACAATTTTTATTTTATAACCTTATTAAAATAAAATTATTTACTATTTTAAAATGATTTTTTAAGAAATTTTATGAACTTTTCCTGGTTGGTCCACGTGGACAACCAGGGGGCCAGAAGAGTTGACCTCGGGTCAACTCTCTGACCCTTGGTCCTGTAGACTGTCAGGATGACTTTTGACCCCATTTCAAGTTTTTTTGGGGGTTGTTCCTTTCGCCAAACCATGATGCTTCCTTCATGGAAGTTTTTCCTCGATCAGAGCTCTTACACGCCCAAGGCTCTCCTTGGGCTGTGGAGCTCTGAATCGAGTTGTGCGTCTTGTTCTTTGGACCCCCTCGTCAACTCCTTAAAACCCAAATCCGATTCCCTTTTCAAATTTGAACCGCAAATCCATCCAAGTTTTCCCCCCTTGACCCCGTTAGAACTCTTTGGAGGTGACAGCTCCGTGGAGCCCTCGTCAAGGCGGTGGATCAGCAACACTTGGGCTAGTTCCAATCGACCTCCCGCCACCCGTTGAGGTACCTTATTCCTCGCCCTTCCTGGGCTTGAGGCCGTTTAATCCCCGTAGTTCTCGCTTTCACTTCATTCCTTACAGTCAGAGCGTCATTCCCCCTTTTTTATTCACCTCACCCGCACGTCGATTCGCTCAGTCGACAGTCGCCGGAGCCATCTCCGACCACCATTTTTCTTCACGCCACACGTCGCCGCACACCCCCATTCCTTTGCGCCACGTGATCGGGGCAATTTTCCCCCCGATCATATCACCAATTTTTTGTGCAGGTAACGGAGCGTATTGAGGTTCTGGAGCTCGTTTGTGAGTTCGCCGGAGGTGGTTTGGGAGCCCCAGCTCCTCCCCCAGAGCCTGCGAACTCTGGTGGCTACCGCCACTTTCTGAAGCTTCAGGCAGCCAGAGGACACCTGCAGGAAGACAGAGGGACCATCGGTTGGCCTGGAGGAGGCCGAAGGAGCACGTGCCACCGGATCCAAACTCGCCCTGGGCGAGTTCATCTCCTGTTCTTCCAGCCATCTTGCGCGCCGTCGATCTTCCGGCCGTTCTTCCACATCAGCAGCAGCAGTCGGATCGGGAGGGCTAGGACCGTCCATCTCCTTTCGATCATCTAATCCGAGCCCTAGATCGCGAAGCGGTATCGGGAGCTCCTACGCCGCCACGTGTCCAAGTGGGTTAACGCCCACCGTCGGATCGAGCCCCTTGCTTGGGTAATTTTGCTAGAAACCCCGGCATTTTTGTGTATTATTAATGACGACAGAAACTTTCCTTTGCCGTTATTTATTTTTGTAATTTTTGCTAAAAACCCCCTGCACTTGTTCGTAATTATCTTTCTACCCTTGCCAGCAAAGCGCACGTGCGTGGCACGTGCGCGCGGGTATTTTGCGGCAAGGTCCTCGCGGTTTTGGTATTTATTATTTAGTGCGGGAACTGTTTTATTTAGCTTACATTTTGTGGAAATTTTGCAAGTGCACCCTCGGGTTTTGAAGAAATCACATATTAGTCCTCACCAAGCGCGTGCAAGTCACACGCCCTGGTGGGAAAATTGCTACGATACCCCTGCGGTTCTTTGTTTTTGTAATTGGTCCTGGGAATTGAATATCAAGTGTTAATTTTTGTGAAAATTTGCATGTATCCCCTGGGATTTTGGATATTTGCACTCATGCCCCTGCCAGGCCTTCATTTTGTGCTTGCTTGCTCTATTTATTTAAGGCCTCATCTGAACTCGAAAAATTCTAAAAATTTGAACTTAAGCTCTTGTTAACTTGTACTTCGACGCCCTAATTTTAATTTTTGATTTTATTTCATTTTTATATTTTTTAAAAATCAAAAGCATGCTTTTTATTTACTGTCTAGCTTAGAAAATACCAAAAAATATTAAAATACCTCTAAAAATTCCAAAAAAAATTTCCTAGTGTGTATTTTAACCTATTTTAGTGTCAGACCAAATATTACTAAAAATCTCAAAAGAAAAACCTTAAAAATTCAAAAATACATAAAAACTTAAAAAAAATATATAAAATCAAAGAAAAATCAGAAAAATACAAACTCAGTTCCTATTTGAGCTATATTTCATTATCTTTATTTGAAAGTTAGTGTGAAAATTTTTGGTGACTGTTTGCTAATTTTAATCCCTACTTTACTCACATCCAGTACATATTTCATTGTTTTCCCTTATTTCAATATTTAAAAAGACCAAAAACACCTTGAAAAATACTCAAAAATCACAAAAACGGTAGGAAAACCTAAAAATATCAAAAACATTTATTTCTGAATTTTTGGTTATTTTTGTGCATTTTTATAAATACATTACCACCTCTTTTATTACATTGCTTATATTTTCCTATATTGAAAAAGAAATTAAAAAAATATAGAAAATATAAAATTATAAAAATCAGAAAATTAAAAACCAAAATACAAAATTTAAAAAAATTAAAAATTAAAAACCCAAAAAAAACCTTGCTTGCTTGCTTAGTGTAGACACTTCACATTCACTCACACACTTTTGTACTTCTACCCTGTTTGCTCCATGTGTTCGAACTCTCTGCATACTTGACTGCTATACACCTTTTGTGCAGCGTTAAAAATAAATTTTAACTCCACATTTATTTCTAATTATTGATCTTTAGTGTGGGTTAATTGTTGATTAAATTCAGATTTTGATTGGTCGACACTTCGATTGTGTTCCCCCCTTGTGTGGAACACAAGACCTATTGATTTCTTCGTTAATCAGGCGATCATCTTGATCGTGTCCTCGGCCACGAATCTATCATGGATAGTACTGCAGATCATCTCGAACTCTTGGAGATGGAGTTGCAACTCATCGGTGGCAAACCCATGGTACTTGGGCAGAAGCTCTGAATGCTATGGGGGCGAAGCTCAAAATCACCCAGAATCCATCGATGAGTGAGAGTTGCACCAGGGTTGTGCAACTACCTCATCGTGTGTGGCGGTCTTTTCTCTGGCTGATCATCTGCTCCTCCGTCTCCTCCTCCAGTTACTCCTCCAGCTGCAGCTATCTCTCCACCCACTGGTCTCTACGGCTCTCCTCTGCCGGCTCTCATCTCCGCGAGCTCTAGTCGCACATCTATCATAAATCCTCCCTGGTCACTAATATATCTCTGCATCGTCTCTAAGGATTCTAGAAGTGTGTTGTTGATGGTGCCCTCATCAAGAACATATGTGGAACCCTGGGGCTTCTCATCGGTGTGTTCCTTACTGCTGGCCATCTCTCGGGTCTCTGCAAAGACAAAGAACCCAACTCAAGTGCCGTCAAATGAACATAAATCTATGCTGGCCTTTGCTCTAGCACCTCAGGACTGTTGGAAGAAGGGTAGTTGAGGGGGGAACAAGGTGGTAGCGAACATAGGTCCAGAGAGCGGCTATGGGCACTCCAAAACATCCCTAGATGAGTGGAAAGGAGTGCTCGAGACTGTCAAAGGCTGCCTAAGGGACCTCCTTCCCATCATCGTGATGTAGGGATGAATGCGGATGAGATTTGGAATGCAAACATGATCAGAAATCAAACCCCCATTTCACCTACGCAAAAGTGAGCTGACGATTGTGAAAGCTGAGTCGTTAATATCTTGTCCATTTTATTTAGGTGGTCAATCAGTCTATCAGAGCAATTAAGCGAGATATTGGGAACCCGATGCTCCCAGGAGACTGACCAAATCCCACAGTCAGTTTTTCCCAGCCAGTATGGATTGCAGACCGTTTATCGGCTAACCGATCCATCCACTTTGCTCCAGAAGTCCCATACCGATTAATGGCTACCCGATGAAATCCTTACTGGAGAACAACCAACCACAATATGGTAGTCTGAAGGGTGTTCAGGTATGGCTCTAGCCTAGTGTGTGGATCACTCTCTCGCCAACCAATGAGGGGGTGACTCTCCCCAAAATAAGAGATTTTATGATGAAGTCTATTTTAGGGTCCAATTTGCATTAGCAGTCCCAATTTTATTGTTTTCATTTTTTTAGGTATTTTTCAAATAGAAGAAACGCCTAACGAATTTTTCGATTTCCTTTGGTTATTTTGAGTCTAAAAACAAGGGGAGGAGGTCAAAAAAGCTGATGCACGATCAAACACTATGATACATGCAGAGATAGAAATGCGTACCTGTCTCCAGCACTCTACATGTATGGTGATCCATGCATAAATTAAAAGATGGAAAATAAACTAACTATACGATGCACGAAGAAATTAACCTTAGACGAGCAATTTCTAATGATCATGAAGAACAATAGCTAATTAATCAGAGAGAGGTCTAAGTCTGGTCTCGGATGTTGATCGTTGTCTGCCTCAACGGATCCTGCACGTGTTGTATACGACCTCTAACAGCACATGGCCTCTCATTCGATCAAGTTAGCTTTTTTATTATTTATTTTAGCTGGGACCAATTATAATCTATTAGAACAAGAAAACAATTAAGTGTTGGGCCGTAGCTATTTATGTCACAATCACCAAAAACCCTAAGTCCAGGGGCCAAAATTTCAAAAATCAAATAGAAAAAATGCGATCAAAACAAAAACCGTGAAGAAATCCGTTGAGATCCCCCGAACACACCAGTGCTCGGCGAAACATACCCTGAAATGTCTAAGTGTCCTATATAGAGTCCAAGTCCATAATTATGAAAATAATAATGATCTGATGAAAATTAACTATTTGTCTAATGAAACTATGTCCTCCTGCTATTCTGCTACTCCTTAGTTGTTGTCTCCTCCAACAGAAAGACGAAGCATCTCTCGGGCGGTTCCCTTGCACCAAAAGAGAAACAGAGAAAATGTCAGAAATAGTTTTATCAGATAGGTATCAAATTAAGCAAAAATAGAAAAATGAGTACTAATTCGTGCTCCTCGGCAACGGCGCCAGTCTGATGAACGTGCCATGTAATTCAGGTAAAGTAAACAAATAATATAGGTTGTTACGGCCCAAATCATCAGTCTCAGTCAATCAAGAAGAAGAAAAACCACGCAAGCAAATAAAATAATCAAGCAAAATGTAAGCAGTCTCGCTATTATTTTTACCTCGTATAGCAACCAAGGTCGAACACACGGAGCAAGGAAATGTACGAAGTAGACAAAATTCAGAAAATAAAATAAAATTTATTTTGGGTGGTTTTAATTTTGCAAATTTTTATATTTTTAATAAAGAAGTAAAATCTAGCAAATAAGAAAAAATGCACACGATAATCTTTTTATAATTTTAATTTAGGCAAAAAATGCTCAGAAAATTACAATAAAAATATTTTTGAATTTTTAATGTATTAAAGTGTTTTTTGTAGTTTTCTTGAGTTTCACAAATGTTTTTATAATTTTATAAAAACCAAACAATGACTAAAACTACAAACAGTGTACAACCAGTATTAAATTGCAATTTAAAATTAGTTAAAATGCCCTAAAATCCTGGGGAGCAATTTTATGATAAACTAGAGATAGAATACAATAAACACGAAATGAAATGATATTTTTTGTTTTTCTTAAATTTTATATGATTTTTATAAGTTTTTAGGATTTCTATAATTTTTAGAATTTTTATAAGGGATTTTCAAATGAAATTACTATGTAAACAAAGCTCATGAAAACACACAGGCAAGAAATTTGGAAAATTGTTTAGGGCATTTTTTTAGAATTTTTATGTATTTTCCAAAATGAACAAGACACTTTTAAGAGGTTTTTTTTTCAAAAATAAAAAATGCAACAAAATTAATTCACAAAAATTATGATAAATACGACGTGTCAACATGAGCCAACAATAATTTTTAGAACATTTTTAGGATTAATTTGTATTTATTTAACTAAATTAGAGACAAATAATTTATAGGGACCTGTATGCAATTAAAACAATGTTCCAGACCAAATAATAGCATAGATGAAACGTGTAGTGCCAAACTTGCAAAATATCCCGGCAAACACATGCGCAACACATGAACCATGCTCGTAGGGGTATAAAAGCAAATCTTAAAAACTTACCAATCAAATCATAACATCCATAAAGTATGGGGCAGAGAATGCAAATAACCCAAAAATGCACGTGGGACTACAGTGAGCTCAAACAAACACGACCTAAATGCAAATATGTAAAAGAAAGGGGTCCAAATTACAAATTGTCCAAAATAAAATGAACTACGACAAATACTTAGTAGACTCAATAATAAATGCAAAATAAAGAGAGGGTATAAGCAAAATATACCCTTGTAGGACAGTTGCCGGACCCGTGGGGACACGTGGCGAGCTCTAGTGGAGGTGCAGACGTGCAGACCTGATCAACTGGCAGCCTCAGATCTGAAGCTCTAGGGAATGTCAGCTACGTGTAGTCGTGATGCGTTGCTACAATACTGATCTGATGGTTCTAGAAAAGGCATGGACGTACGACACATATTAGTCCCCAGTCTTGATCGATCGTTACGAATAGGGTGTGGATGTACGACCTGGATCAAAACTGGGGTAAAGCTCCTGATCGACGGTGGAAAGAGGACTTCAAAGAACTCATAAGGGATGAACTTCAATGGAGTGAGGATGAAGATCCAGCACTCCAATGAAGGCTCAAAAGAGTCCAACAAGGTCATGAGCACACTCTGCATCTGGTGAGAGGGTCTGATAGAGGAATAAGCAGTCGGATGGGAGGGACGAGGTAGCTTTACATGCAACTGCTCCGCTAAAGCAGTTTAGGCCTCAAATGGATCTCCCTGCACGCACGAGTACCTGCAAATGGTAGGGTGACTCGGGGGCGTGGCTTCGGTCGAGGTTATTGCGTAAGTAACAGGAGAAGCGATGGAGGAATGCTGATTGGGTCTCCAACGTACGTGGAGGAAAGAGATCGAGCCTAATCTCGCTCTATGGAGCATGGTTTAGGATGATTAGGTTGCGAGGGTAGGTGAAGCGTGAATTGAGGAATCGATCTGTGCAGCTGGGGACGAATGTCGAAGCTCCAGACCGGAGGTAGGAGCTAAGGTGTGTGGGTGGAGAAAGATGGAAAGATAGGATCATAAGTGAAAGTACAGAGGATAGGATAGGTACCTGAAGGTTCAGAGGTGCTCCTACGCTACTGGAAAAGATGATCATCGGGGTAAGGGCCTCGACCACGTTATGGTAGGCGGGGAGGCTACACACAGCGGAGAGATTTAGCCACGTCGAGCTACGAGCCACCCGGCGAATCCCTGAAGGTCCTAATCCGCTAACTCGATGGTTATCACTTTAACGAGAATGGATATTGTTGAAACAAGATGCGAGGGACAAGTTGCGGTGCCCGGAGGCGAAGCAAAAGGTTTTCTAGGCAGCTCTGGGGTCCAGAAAGATCGTCATGGCACACGAAACCCTATAGCGATTCGGATCAATCAAAGGACCCGCGAGAATGTAGGATGTATGGCAAATCTCAAGTCCGGATCTCATGGCAAGAGTATCTCGGAATCAGGTGGGAATAATCAGAGATGGATCTCCGGCGAAGAGACGACGACCCGACCAGAGTCAACAAACCTTCCTGAACCAATCAAAAAAAGGAATGTACAAAATAATTCTAAATTCAATAAAAAATAATAAATGAAATCAAACTAAAAAGTGTATAAAATAAAAAATGTTTATTTTTTTCAAAGTATTTTTATGTGATTTTTAGTTATTTTTATGAAAATAAATTAATGTATATACTATATCTATTATATACAACTATGATATACCTATGTAATATGCACAAGTATTTTTATTATATTATATTTCCATAAATACCCTATTTTATATCTTAATCCATTACAAAATAGTTTTATGAGAATAAAGTAATTATTATTTTATTTTTGCAAATTATTTACATATATATAATAAATAGGGAATGCTTTATATACATGTGTTTTATAAAATGAGTGGAGGATTTTATTTTTATTTTTATTCAATTTTTCTGATTTCTATTTTATTTTTATATCATTTTTAGAAATATATACAAGGGAGTAAAAATAATGATTTAATTTTATTTTGTCAAAAATAAAAATATAAATAATATAGACAAGTAGAGGTAGTATTTACAATACATAGTGAGCCCTATCTCTCTCTACTTATTTTATTTTACGATCAGGTCAACGTTTGACCTTCTCTTGGGGTTTGGGTCACTCTGCATTAATTCTACATGCATCATTCTTTTATTCCGTTATTCTTTTATTCTTGCACAAAAACATGCTAATTATGCAGTATTAACACAATCATGCAATTTGCTAAGTTATTGTATTTACAAATATTTTCATGATGTTTTGCTACGAAAAAGAGCTAAAATAAAAGAATAAAGAGAGAGATTCAAGGATTCATCACGTGCGTCGTGCGTGGTTGGGATGATTTGCATCGACACCCCTGAAGTTTGACAAAATTACCAAAGAACCCCCGCCATCCAAGGGATGTGTTGCGCATGTGCCCCCTTGGAGTTTTTGCAAGAATACCCGAATGGGGCTCGGTAATTCTCTTGAGGTCCTTATGAAGTTTTATTTTTATTTTCCATTCTGTAATATTGCAAATAGAACCCTGAGTTCCTCTGTTAATTTAGGCCTCTATTCTGCATCAATTTATTATTCTAAAAATAAAACTTTGTTGTACAACTAATTCTCTACAGTATGACATATGCATTATATTTTTGTGATATGTGGTTATTTAATAATTAATATTCTTCCCTAGAATTACATATTTTACACAATTTATGCTCATAAATTCATATAAAATTATCCACTACTCGAAAAATTGTCAAAAATTCACGGATTAGAGAATTAGTTGTATTGAACATTGTGCTTAAAAAGAATTGCATTTGCATGCATAGTTTTCTCAACAAAAATTATTTTGGGCATTTCAGTAATTGAATTTTAATAGGTGTCAAACTCATTTCAGCAGTGTAAATTTGATAATTAAATATAATTTAATAGTCATAAATAAATAATGTGAATGTGATATATATTATTTGGACACATGAGGAGTCATCTAAGATTATTAAATAAAATTGAATTATCAAAGGTATGACTAATGTTGATAATACTATACATAATAATCATAAATATTATAAATAAAATATATAGTATCATGGAGAGATTCAATTATAAATATAATTTACAATTTATAAGTTAATGTGAATAGGATTGACATTATACAATTAAATGTGAATAGGATTCACATTGTGTATTTAAGTGTAAATGTGATTTACTTTTAATATAGGATGAATGAATAAGATTCATGATTATAAATGGCATGATTTAAATTATCACAAAACAATTCGGAATTATTTTGGTGAATAATTATGCAACTGAAGTTATTGCACATGTGGAATATTTGATGAGATGTGAGATCTCATCAATTATGGAACGAGAGAGCCTCCTTGCCCTAATAGGAGTGGACTGACACCTTGAGTCCTAATTCTTGGTGGTCGTCTAGCCTGTGTATGGAAGGAGGCTGGTTATCCTTCCAAGTAATCCCATGTAGGTTGATTTAATTTAAATTAAATTATAAAGATGAATCTCCAATATGTTTATTTACTTTTAAATTAGTTATTTTCTATTGTAAATTTTTGCAACAAAATCATGCCCATTGATTTAAAAGAACAAACTTATATATACCATTAATTATATATGCACACGGATTAGGATCCATAAACATCCAATTTGTTATAAAAGAAATGCTAGACCTAGCTCCTTCTCTTACATAAAAAGTAAGAAACAAATCTCTCTATCTATCTCCCTCTTCTCATACACTCCCAAGATCTATCTCTCTTTCTCTCAATATTGTGGTCATCCACTCTATTGACTTAGAAAGCCTCACAGTCATTGCATCATTATTGTACTGCTGGATCGACTGCTTGTGAATCTCCGCCTTCTTCGATGCATCTTGCTCGTGAGGAAGACCATCGGTTTCATGAGACAAAATCAGGATACTCCGCACTCATATTATCAACTCGGATTACGAGATATACGTGTCTCATCCACGTACCTGCAAGTGCATCCTTCATTGGTTAGGACTTGAGACATGAGGTCTCTTTATTTAGAGACACACGATCGCAAATTCGATTCAAGAGGTAATCCTTTTTCTCATTTGTGATCATGATGCAACGATTTGAGAAGTGTTTTCAAGTCACGTGGTTTCATCTATTTGATTTTTTTTAAATTTTGATGCCCGTTGCCACTAGTATCACTAGTTGCCGTTGATCGTATTTGATGTGATATACGTACTTCTTTGATGCGCTAAGACGTAAACCGTAGCCTTCAAAATGTTACAAAGGAAGTGGAAAGTAAACGACACTTGTCAGATGAGTGATGGATCTCAGATTCATCACTCTAAAAGATGTGCGTTAAGCTCAAATTCCCAATATTCATTGGCATTTCTTCATATATATCGCATAATTAGCATTCATGCTTGTATGATTAATAATTTCTATTTATCACTTACTATTGTATATAATAAGATGCCAAAAATCCCAGCCCCACCGACCTGTCAAATAGCCTAATTTTCCTGATTTTTAACTAATTCATGCTAACTCCAAATGACCTAAAACTACCTCCATTCTATACATATGACTAACAAGAATAAATGAAAAATACAAAAAAAACACTAATATAAATTAGTGGACCAGAAACTCAAAACCTAATTAAGGATTTCAAGACTAAAACATTGATATTTCCTTACACAATGTCTGATATAATCCTACTCACTTTTGAACTAATATACATTCAATTACCTTGAAGTATCACCATCCTCCAACTTTCAGGCACGAAAGGAGTATGAGAAAGGGGCCAGAAGGAACTCAAAAAATTGGAGGAAGTCGAGTAGAGGATATATGTATAGGCGAGGTGGATAGGCGGGAAGACTGAGGGAGATCGATCGAATCTAAGTCGCATTGCCCTAGGAGAGGGCTTGACGTGGATCTATGATGTACAAGGAAGACATTACATGATATGTCGCATCCTCCTCAAGCGACATATCACACACGAAAAAATCAAGAAGGATGGTTAAAAATTAGTTGACAGAGGCTACGACAGTAGGTCAGTGACTCTGGTTGGTCCACGTGGACAAACTAGAAAAACCCATCCCACAAGGAATTGGATATTATTACTAATTATTAAATGAGTTTATTAATTTTAGATTATAAATTAAAAAAATATTTTTCCTAAATTATTTTATTATGATGTTTAATTTTTTATAGATGTTATTTATTAATAGTTACTTATTAGGCCTTAATTTTAGGTATATTTACTTATGTTTTTAGCTCTTTTATTTTTATTTTGTATTTTGTATTTTTTTTAGTTTAGTTTATTATTTCATATAATTATAACTTATTTTTATATGCTTAAATATATTTTTATTATATTTTTCAGATATATTTTATACACTTAACTAAATAGATGTATTAAATATATAGGTATAAGTATAGGTATTTCATCTATGTATTTTCCTTACATAATTTATTTTAGTGTTTTATTTATTGTTTTATTTTAGTTTTAATATGTACATATATTATAAATTATTTTACAAAATTATAAAAATATATAATTACAAAAATATTAAAGAATGAGTAAAATGATTATTTTTTTCGGGTGTAGTATACAAAAGGGGTCCAAAACCTAACTTTCACACCTTAACTTCAAAAATATGAAACCACCTTCATTAAATAGCTTATTAAAAGTTATACATAATTAAAGGTTATTTTGATATATTTTGAGTTTTATTTTCGAGATATGGGTCTAGAGAGTTGGGATTTTGGAATTTTATCACGAGTACATCTGTTACACTATATTATTTTTATACAATTTTGTATTTTTCTATATTTTATTATCTACCATTTTCTTGTTCAAAGTTTTTTTATTTGAAGTACAAAAAGTCGAAAATAAATTTAGTCGTAAAAATGAATAATAGAGAATAAATAAAATGAATTTTTATTGTATTTTGGACCCTTATCTCCCCCTACTTTATTCCTTGTCGACCTAGTCATCGAGATGCCTATATCTCGGGGTTTAGGGTGATAAAATATCTTTGATATTTTATTCTTTTTCTTTTCTTTTATTTGTTTTATAATTTTGGCATTAAAACAATCCTTTATACAAATATTGTACAATAATGCATGAATGTTAAATTTTGCTAATTATGGGTATTTACATGCATTTACTATGGTTTTCAAGGCCAAAATTATAGAATAAAGGTGATGAAATGGAGATTTATCACCCCCATATACTTGGTTTTGCTAGTCCCTAGCAAACACTATGCAATAAATGCAGAAAATGAAAAAAAAGAGAAGAAAAAGAAGAAAGATGAATTAAGCTTAATATTTAAACTTTTCTTCACAAAATCAAAGTTTGGAGCTTAAGTCAGACCTTTAGAATTTTAGTGCGGTCGACACCATATTGGGAATCAGATTTGAAATCCAATAGCCTAACAGAATCCCAAAACTCTTCTCAAGTCCCCTTAATAGTCAGGCCAGAATAGTTCAACTCATATGCAAACCCTTACGACTATGAATGTGACTCGTATAGTGTATGTGATAGTGGCTCTCCCCAACTGAAATGATGAAGAGAATGACTTCTCTAGCATAACAACCCAATGAGTCCCCAATCTAGCAACTTCTTCCTCGAGGAGTGGGGTATTCTCTTCTAAGTGAATGTGACAACAAACTCAAGAGGAGGGGGTGAATGGAAAAATGGACGACAACCAATGCAGCTACCTATCCTAGGATTCAAGACCAGTGTAGTCAAGTCATCCAGCTGCCGGCTGACATGATTTGACTTTGAAGCTCAAGCTTGCTTATTAACTATAGAAATATTTACACTCCTATAGGCATTTCATTTTTAATTATGCCTATCCACTTTTTTGAGTTTTTGGTTTTTTCTCTTCTTTTTGTGAAATACTATATACAACAACATTTACATAGGGAGTTTTTCCTCTTGAGCCAGCGGACTATCCCCCTTTTGAGGCATTATTGCAACCCACACTCTCCTATCTTTAGACATCACTGCTACTAGACGGATTGGGGTGCACTTCCCTCCCTCGATGAGGACAAATGTTTTCACTTGTGTGCGTCTCATATCGATAAATCCAATCCCTTCATCGCTCCAACTGAGTTGATCTAAGTGACTGGTGCAGGTGTCCAAGTTAGGCCATTATCAACAAGAGTCGTACGTGTGCTCCGAAATACTCTACTTAGGCAGTCAAAAATCCATTGAACAAAGTCTCACAGTTCTCAAAGAATTAAGTCAACTAGACCTGAAGTTGCTTAATTCCAGCTCCTATAAGGTTCCTGATATTAGGTAAATTTAAGGTCCAACCAAGCTCTAATCTTCAGATTTTACTTATTTGTTCAATTATCAAACTCAATCCAAAAAATCTGAATGCTATGCAAATGCAATGTTTAATGTAGAAAATAATTTTTTGACGCAATTTTCAAGTTTTGAACTTTTAGTGGATTTTTGAAAAAGATGATGCACATGCAATTTTTTATATTTTTTCAAAAAGATTTTGCAAATGTTTTTGGGATTTTAGAATGCAAAAGATTTTGTATAAAAAAATAGGTACCAATATTTACATGGGGATGCATCTTATAATTACAAGAGTTGGGTTATAAAGAATTTACAAGGGTTAAGTGATCAATTTATAGCTATGTGTATATAGTTAATCAAGAATTTTAATGTGATCTAAATATTCCTCAAACCTATGTGAAAATGAATTTTTTAAACAATTTGTATAACTTTAGTACAAAATAATTTGTGCGAATAATTTTTACAAACATTTACGCACATTTGAAAATTATTTTACAACGGTTTTTCAATGAGTATATATAGATTTTTCAAAATATTTTTACAACCACTTTCCAAACATTTGCAAATGATTTTTCGAACCTTTTTGTTTCATACAAGAAAATAAATTTTGCAAACAAAACATTTTTACAAAGGTTGAAAATATTGAACAAAATGTTTTCCAAAAAAAATTCAAAAGAAATTTCAAATGGATTTTCAAACTATTTTACAAACATTTTGTAAAAAAAATTTTTACCTGTTTTATTAAACAGTAGATAAAAAAAGAATTTGAGGAATAATCAACATATTTTTATTACGTGATTTTAATGAGATTTATAAGTATATTATGTAGAGATTTAGCCATATTTATTAAAAATTTGAAGGTACGAGTTATGGCTAAAGCATATACGTAGTATATACGACACTCCTAATCATAGCTTGAGCTATGTCCTCATAGATCAAAGAGAAAATAGAAGACATAACTCATATTGACTATAGAAAAGTCTAAAGAATAAACAAATGAAGAAATAAATGAACGAATGAGAAGTCGACCGTCCCCCCATACTTAAGATAAAATAATCCTAAGTATAGCACACTGTACACAAGGCAGGGAGGGTCAAGGGTAGGAATAAAAAGATCATAGTCAGATTGTCTCCCCGTATACTTAGGGTAAGATATCCCTAAGTATAGACAAGAAGATGGGACAATGGAGAGGATCGAAAATTAAATGAACTCGGGGTACACAACCCCCTATGCTTAGGACAAAGTACATCCTAATTATAGAAGACTAACCAAAACAGGTGACACCTTCTTGGTAGAAAAAGAAAAATGAAAAGGAATAGAAGAAAAGAAGAAAAGAGAGATGAAGATGGAAGAAGAGATTTGAGAGAATGTGCACACCAATCCACTATGCATAGGGTAAAAGAGCCCAAGGTATATAAAACGACAAGAGTGAAGAAATGGAACAAAGAAAGAACAATCGGCTCGTCCACCCCCTACTTAGAACAAAGTACGTCCTAAGCGAGGCACACATAAGAATGGGGTTGATGAGCGACACGGGAGATGGAAGGAAGATAAATGGAATAAAATATAAAACATGAATGGATATAAAAAGAATCAAGAAGGTTGAAAGTGAACCTTCTTGCGAGACAACTAAGGAATGGATCTGAAAAGTTAAAGGTTGATATCGGGGTCCACAATGGATGGAAGCCAATCAGGATCGACCTGGTGAAGATCCTCAGGACTTGTAGACTATGAAGGCACATACGAGTAAGTGTAAGTAGTGTGGTTAGGTTTGGCCTTAGGTGTCTCGTAGATGCCAGAGTGAAAAGGGAAGAACTCATCATTGGAAGAAGTAGAGTCAAGGTCGTCCTGTGAGGTCTCTCCTAGATCAAAACCAAAAGGTACAAACTCATCTGTGGAAGTAGTCAAGTCATGTTCGTCCTCTACAGTCTCAACTGGATCATTATTCTCATTAAAAGGCTTCAATTCCTAAATAAAAGCAACCTTATCAAATTCAGCCTTAGTTCATCAATATCCTCCCTCCGCTCTAAAGTGTCAATCGTGTAAATCCCTACGGATGTCATCAACACATCGCCAAACACCTAAAGAAGGAACTCTGAGGTCTATGCTTTTTGAGTCTCCCTCCATGGGGAGGAATTCCTGGGTCTCAGTGGAATCCGATATGTAGCAGAAGTCTATGATAGTCTCATCAATGTCATAGTCCTCGAGGTCAGCTAAGATAGGTGAAGGTGCATCAGGTGCAGGTCTCTGATTGATAGTGGGTGCAGTGATAATCATCTCGCTTTCGTCAACAGGAAGGAAGTGAATCTCCCCTGATCCATAATCAACAATGACCCTCGCATAGGAGAGAAAAAGTCGTCCCAAGATGACTGGAGAGTTCTCCCCAGTGGAGGTCTCCATGGGCAATACCATAGAGTCAACAGTATAGCTCGTGCCCTAACTCCAAATGACAACGTTTTCTAGAATACTCTTCAGCCTCTTGATAGATCCATCAGCGATTTGAACTATCATCATGGTTTTATTGAGAGGCCCTAAGTGAAGAGACTGTACCGGCGAGAAGGGTATGATGCTAATTGAAGCACCGCCATCAAGGAAAGTGTCATAACATGTATGGTCGGAGATATTACAACTAATGAAAGGTGTAGTAGTATTCCTTTTCCAAGAAGAATGACAGTGGGTGATGTCATGGGTAGTGGCCATGGTCAAGATATGACGCTCAGATCTGTTACTGTGCTTTCGCTTCTTGGGTTGAGGAGCAGATGATTATGTCATGGCCTAGTGAAGTGGGGCTTCAATGATCTCATGAATGGTGGCCACCACTTCAGGTTCAGTCAACAATTTTTTTATTTTTGGAACTCCTCCAAACAATATAAGGAGATGGGAATCAGAATATACACAACGCTAACTAAAAGCGGTCTGTACAGTGTCGTCCTTGACATCAAGGATGGGACATGGTGTGAATGTGTGTGTGGTCAAATGGACTAGAATATAGGCCCTCTCCTCATAGTCTGAATCGACTATATGTCTCCCAAAATATTTTTGGATTTTTTAATCTCATTTTTTGTATTTTAGGCAATTGCAAGCACTCATGGGAGTCCTTAATCAAGTCTGAATCATCAGATCATGAATCATAAATATGGATCTTATTTAGGCAAGTGAGGTCGTTCTCGAATTCATATGCTCCATGAACTCAGACAAGGTATCAAGTGTAGACATCAAGAGAGGTCACTCCAACAGATCAGTCTCAAGTGGATGTGAAGGGGGAAGATGTGAAGGTGGATAATAATCTGAGGCCTGACACTGTGGCTGAGATGGATATGTACAAAAATTAGGAGCAAAGTCCTCCTAGAAGAAGGGAGGTGGACTCACTGGAGGGTATGAGGGATCCGCGAAGTCCGGATAAAAAGCGCTCAGTTGGACATCTCAAAACAAAAGGAAAATAATCAGGAGAGTGCATTGGTCAAGTCAAAAGAAATGATAAGAAAGGAGCAAATGCGTAGAAAGATCGAGGATACACATAGGCAAACAAAAACAAACGCACACAAAACAAACACACCCCTCAATTCTCCTACTCGACTCGGTGAAGACCGTGAAAGTTCGATCTTTTTATCTTTTCTATTTTAGACTTAGGTAAGCAGTCAAAAAATTGTACAATAACTTAGGTTTGGCTAATGGGATTTTGGCACTAACATTAGTGTGTACGCCAACAATTTAAAAAAGACAATGAGGGGATTACTCACCCCATGAAAAATATTTTTCTTTTGATGTATTTTAGGGTAGAGTAATGTTAGTAGTCCCAATTTTATTGTTATCACTTTTTTTGAATTTTTAATAGGTAATGCATGACCCTATCGAGGAGTCGATTTTACATAGCACCTAGGTGGTAAAAATCAAAGGTAGAGTTAGAAAAGCAATGCGTAGCGAAAACTATGATGTATGCTAAAGAGAAATGCTCACCTTGCCTCTAGCACTCTACATGCAAAGATGCTCAGTAGAGTTGAAACCTATCTATATGTGAATGCTGCCAATGAAATCGCCCTAGATGAAAAACTACTATTAGCATGAAGTGTTGGACATGCGAGCCCACGACGAGCCATTATGCTATAAATGTTATTGCAAATATCATTCCCTGATCTGAAATCAAGAATAAATATTTTTCATAATAGGTCCCTTAGTACAATTAGGGTTATGTACCATGTCTATCTTAATAATCATACAACTATTGTTTCAATTATTGAATCATAGAGGCTGGTGCTTGGATGAATATCTAAAGAGTTAGATTAAGGACTCATCAAGCACCGTCAAATGATTGTTAAGAGATTATCTCCAGTCTAAGTAGGAGATGGCAATCCTTTCTCATTTGGCTGATATCTGACCGACCTCTTGATGCAGCTCCTCTGCATGGGAATAGAGATTTGGAGGTGTCGTATTAATTAGGTCAAAGATTTGACTTAAGGAGATCGAGATAACCAAAGTCCTATGTCATATGCTGTCATGATATAGGCACACATTCTCTGACTGGAGATAGAAGTGCTACTATATGTCTGAGTATGTACATTTGGCAGACCAATAGGTTGATGACCTAACCCAGGTCTATACACCGGCGCACTGGTGTGCATATTAGGGCATATGAGTAATACAATCTCTTAAAGGGACCATACGTGTTCATCTACTGAACCGGAAGACATGAGGACACTCATGAGATATTGGAAAGAATCAAATTCTATGCACGTTCGTCTCGTATTGGAAGCTTGACTGAATTTGTAGGTTTGATATATGCTTTTGAAAAGTATATAATCAACATCTGGGTATGATATATGTTTTAGAAAGTATATGATCGATACCAACTCCCAATAATCAAATGAGAAACTTGATGACAAAACTCTGAAGTAGACAGTGTAAAATTGATCTTATACTTCGGGTTTATTTTGGGTCTTCCACAATGTAGGATGTATAGGTATTAGGAATATCTGAGGGTTATGTGATCATAAACGATTGTATAACCATGACGCTTCCATTATGAGGGAGTGATGAATCAGGTCTGGATTTTAGTGACTCTTCTCATAGAGAAGTAATCTAATCTTAGTTTAAATGTTGGACATTGATCTAGATGTGATTCAGATATAATAAGAAGATTAGATTTGTGGTCTTGATTTAATCAAACATCTATGGGAGGTCCGAGATCTGGATTTGAGATGTGATCTCAATATCCAAGTCACTATACGTGGAACAATACAATCGCCCTGTCCTTATCTCCAAGTATCTGCGGAGAAAGCGCATTATCCTCGGAAGAGTTCATGGATAATTTCATTGTTGATATATGTATCCGAGCATTGAGAAAGTGGATAATTAAATGTGATTTAATTATCATGAATAATGTGAATTTGATTCATATTGTTAGGAGAGTTATCTGATATAATTAAATGTGATTTAATTATGAAAGATGTGAATAATGTGAATGTGATTCATGTGATTTGGACACATGAGAAAAGAGATCCAAGATGATTAAATGTGATTTAATTATAATGGATATGAATAATTTGGTTAGCACTATCTATATTAATCAGATATATTATAAATGTGATTTATAATATATTAGAGAGAGAATATTATGATTTATATTTGTTTATTAATTGTTAATGTGAATTGGATTCACATTGAATGATTAAATGAAAATATAATTACATTTTGTTTTGGGTTGTGAATGTGATTCTCATAATTTCAATGGCTTGATTGATGTTTTTCACAAGATAATTGTGAATTATTTTTGCGAAAATTATTATAACAATTGTTGTTCTAAATCTTGCAGATATCATGAGATAATGAGATCTCATGAGATAATGAATTATCATGAGATAATGAGATCTCACGAGATGATTGGTAGTCGTCCCCCTTTTTGTAGGGAAAGAGGTTAGTCTCCTCATTATCTCATCTCAAGTCAATGGTGATGTCAATATAATTTAATTCAAATTAAATCATTTGTTGTTGTGTTTTTACAACGACATCTTAGCCATTGAAAGAAACACAAATCAATCTCAACCATTGATTGTGTGTTGTCCATGGATTGAGATCCACGAACTCCCAAAAGCCTATATAAGAAGAGGCACCCCTTGCTCTTCGCATGACACGTTGACAATTGACGAATTCTCTATCTCCCTCTCCATTTCTCCACATGCCAAGCCTCTCTCAGTCTCACGCAGTGGCCCTCCACATTGGAGCCCTTGTAAGAGTCATCATCGTTGCAGCACCGTCGTCATGTTGCTGGATCATCTACTCGTGGATCTCCTTCAGTACGCCTCACTTGTGAAGAAGATGTCGAATCTCGTGTGGCGAGATCAGGAGATTTAATGCTTGGATGATCAACTTGGATTGCGAGAAGGATGCGTCTCATCAACACGCCCGCAAGCGTCTCCTCCATTGGATTAGACTTGAGACAGGATATCTCTTCGTTTAGAGACTTGATCGCAACCACGCTTCAATAGGTATCCCTTATACCTATTGTGGTTTGGATGAAATGATCCGAGAAAGGTTTTTGCAACATGTGGTTTCATCACATTTAATTTTTTTTAAATTCTGCTATATCGAGCAATTATTGCGACTAGTTGCTCACTATCACATTCCATGCGATCCACACACTTCCGTGATAAGCTTGAGTATCTTCCCATATCCTTCAAGTGGTATCAGAGCCAGGTTGGAGGTTTTGTAATCGATCCATAAACCTAAGAAGATTTGGGCTCGATAGGGTTCGTGAAAGTTTTATCGCATTTCAATTTTCGCAGCCCTGTTTTGTGATAAATTTAGGCCATCTTTAAAATTTTTAGACATTAAATTTTAAATTGTATAATGTTCCTCATTATTTAAGGAAACATTAGGATTTGAGTTTCCAAGATTTGGAATCCGATAACTCAAGATATGATCATTTTAATGAACCTATATCCACTGTTTTGGGGATGGCGAATAGTGACGTAATTAAGGAGTCAATTACTGTTTTAAAATGCCTGGAAATGCGTGCTAATCATATAGGTTCTGTTTCAAATCAAGTTAGAAAACTTTATAAACTGATTTTGCTTAATTTGGATTTAAAATGAATGAGATGTGCTAATTTTAGTAAGTTAGGGTCTCTGCTGAAAATTGCAATCCTAATCATGAAACTTGTGATAGTCATTTAAGAAATTAGTGAAATTACACCTTGTGATAGTCATTTAAGAAACTTGTTAAATTACTGGTTAATTTCCTGGATTAATTATGGATAATATTTGGGAAATATTTGAATGATAATTGTTCCCTTAAATGATATTGCCTCAACCAATAAATATTACATTTGATATAGATCACCAATTAGTTACTTGATACACTTTCAACAAACATGTTTCTTGAATAGGTTTGGGAATTTGTCTAATAAAAATCCTTATAATAAGAATGGTTTTGATTCTTACTATATGGTATACTGTCGATTGAAGAACCGATGAACATATAAAATACACAATGATCGATTTGGCCTTATCCTTTCCTGGGGTGGATATGGTGTCTAGTTGGGGAATGTTGGGGTAGCAGGTTGCACCGTGTCCAGTCTGTCCCACTTCCGTCGGTACTGGCCATGAGAACGGGTAGGGACTCGATAATGCTGGAGAAATCATGGTGTATTTTCAAATTATTAAAATATGAATTAATACATACTTTGAGATAATACCATATATTCAAGTAACAATCAAGCTTGTTGATTGAAATGGATTGATAATTGATTTAATGTGCTTAAATGAATTATATCCTATTAAAAACACTCTATTATGAATAGATATGTATTTTCCTTGGAAGAATTAATTATATGAATATGATTCATGATAATTATTTGAAATTTGAATAAGAGGTGGAGGATCACATAGGTGACATCCATGGTCTCCCCTCAAGGCGAAGGGTTCCATCACCAGATATTGTATGTAGGAGATGCCTATCCAAAGTGACAGCTCCTGCATACAATCCATTTGGATCGGGCTCTTCGCTTCTGGAAAGACTTAGGACCTATGCGTAGTGACCCCAATATCGGGTCCTCATATTATTTGGGTGATATTGGATTCTGCATAGCGAGTTGTATTCCTATTGACGGTTGGTTCAATTAATGATGGGTCAACATCACCTTAGGGGTGGTGGGCCCGGGTGTTTATGACAGAATTCGAGATGCAAGTTAGACTTGCAAGGCAGAATATGTTCCCTCTTCTTTTTATCCGAGTTACAGGTTCTCATATTATTGGGATGTGACAAAGATAAGAAAGGAGATCCCAGATCTTGCTTGAGATATAATGGTAAGTATATATCTTACATTGAATGTGATTAAGGGAATGAACTTTCAATGTTGACAAGGCAAGACAACTTTGATATAAAAGTTACTAAATCAAAGTAAAACGTGTATATATATTTATATATTTATATATTTATGCAAATTTCTTATTTCAGATAATCCTTCATTAAGCCCACTCAATAATATACTAAATAATAACCAGTCTAATATCATGGATTGGATCCCTAATCAAGATGTTGCACTAACAGTTGTACACATAATTTGCGTGGTTGCAATGTGCAAGTTTCCTCGTAATAATGAGGAATGACAATTAAATAGACCATAGCTCTACAAACCTAGGGTTTGTATGTCTCTATAGTCCTGATCTTTTGTAGAATGTACTTTGGGAGTGACATGTCGATGATGATCGTAATTATCAAATAATCCTTATAATATGTAAGAAGATGTTATGGCATTCATATGTGCTCTTGGCATTTAATCATGAATTACATGGTTCACTGCATCATGCAGAATGGTAGCTCTATAGGATATGACGTATTCAAAATGTTTGAGTACCTACCTGAACCTAAATCCTTAAGAGTTAAGCTGTATGTAGATATTATGAGTGTCATCATTCTACTATCTATACTCTAGTCTTTCATGAAGCTTCATAATATTCATATTGTATGAATTTAATGAAGCATGTATAAATGTTGAATTTTCTTATATTGAAATCTTTTGAATTCAGCATAAGAGAACCTTTGTCTTAAGCAATGGTTGTCTATAGATCAAAGGAGCGCAGTGGAAGCATGGGTCGGACCCAAGTTAGAAGGAAAGTCAAAGAGTCGATTGTACTTCTATTGTTTCCACACATATGACATCTGAAGAGTTGGATAAATGTCAATACTATAAGATGCGGATGTATTGATAGTATGGCTATCAAGTCTATCTTGGATCCTTAGAGAAGGACCCAGATATTGCATTGGAATAATCTACATCTACATATAATCATTGAAATTGACTTTCTTATTCGATAAGATAAAAGTCTAATAATTGTATCTCATTTTTCTAGTAAGACTTGCAATTTGTTGCATGTATTTTAGAAAACTAGAGAAAATTTGATATTAAGGTTTAATAGTCATCTACATGGATGTTGATGCAATTGTTGCAATGATCACTATTAGAATTATAGACCATATTTCCGGTGGGAGAGCCCTTTGTCTTAGAGAATGTCTCTATGACCTAGATATAAGAATACACTCATAGTTTATTTCTAAATGTTGGAATAAACATTAATTCTGGAATATACCTATCATAAAGTGTTATGATGGACATAATTCTGAAAGTAATCTAATAACTAGAGGACTCTACTAAAGTAGAAAATTAATGAATGATTCATTAAAATTTCTAATATTGAAATTTGAACCTTAAAAGATCAACAGGAAGATGAAGATCAATTATCTGGCATCAAATCATGGACATATGTCTGTTGATGAGATCAATAGACTAGTAAGAGATAGAACTTTAGATTGTCTGAAATTTCATATCATACATACTAATGAATATTGTATTCAAAAGTGAAAATGTCCAATGCACCCTTCTCTAGGAAGGGTGTTAGATGCCAAGGTATTCAAGATCTCATACATATTGATGTATGTAGATCATTTGTATCATAATAAACTTTGATGATATGTGATATCATATGATGATTAATTGTGATATGAAATTTCTTCCCTTCAACTAAGAAAGCTTTGAAATGTTCAAAGATTTCATAATTTTTTTGATTTAGAACCAAAGTTTGAAGGAAGATGAAATTAATTTGATCTAACCTAGGTAGCTTGTACTTATTAGATGAATTCAAAGGAATACCTTCTGGAGATATGAATGTCATTCCTATCTCACTCGTACTAATGCGCCAAAACTCAAAAGAGTTGTAGGGAGATGCAATTGGATCGTGTGTTACATGATATGATCAATGATGAATCTTATCATAATTACCTCTTAGTTTCCAAGGTATATATATGTAGTAGAGACTACATTATATATCCATAAAAAGGTTCCATGCTAGTATGCTGGAATCATGCACCAGAGAGTGCTACTTTATTAGGAAAATAAAGGATGGTATTGGATATCTACTTTATGACCTTAAGATTCGTAAAAGATCTCATCTCTAAGGATATGATTCTTATAGGATGACTCTCTTGAGAATCAAGATGAAAATGAAGTGAAGGAACTCATTTAGTCTTGAAAAAATAATGAGGCTCCTGAAGCCGGAAACTAAAGGCACAATTAAAGATGAAACACTAATACCTCTTCAAATGAGTTTGAGGATGAATTCCATGTGTCAGAGAAATCTGACAATGATCGAACTTCATGTAATGAAGCTTCTGAAGATAATGTCATGGAATGATGGAAGTTAGCAATTAAGTTTAAAGTAGACTTCATATATAGGTATTGTATACGGAACCTAATGGATCCACCTATATCGGTAAGACCCGTTAAGGTGTAAATGAATCTTCAAAAGAAAGAGGAAACCTGATGAGAAGGTACAAACCTTCAAAGCACGGCTCGTAGCCATGAGATACACACCAAAGAAAAGACATTGCTTGTGATTAGGCTTTCTCTTCAGCAACCATGCTTAAACCCATCAGAATATTGCTAACTATATCTATACAACTTGACTTTGACATCTTCGAGATGGAAGTCAATTTTGCATTCCTCTATGAATATATCTTCAAGGATATTCATATGAAGTAGCCACATGGCTTCATGGATGAGGAAAGCAAGATGTGCAAGCTAAAGAAACTCCATCTATGGACTCAAAATAAGCTTCTTGTAGTTGGAACATAAGATTTGATGAAATTATAAAGGTTATGATTTCATATAGAATCTTGATGAACCACGTGAAGTTTTGTGGGAGTGCCACTGTGTTCATCGTGCTAAATGTAGATGATAACGTAATCATTTGGAATGATATAAGGATAATAATAAGTGTTTTATAGACTGGAAATTCCATACCTTGAGACATAATATAAAGGAAACCACTTAAGATCTTAGTTCTGAATGTGTTCAGAAGCAAAGAGAAGAGGACATTGGAACTGTCGCATTAGTGGAAAACCTTGGACATATTCCATTTTCTGGAAAATTCCAAGAAAGGCTTCCTTCCCTTAAGATATAATTAGTATTACTAACCTATCTGAAGAGATAGCACCTCAAAGAGTTGAGGAAGTGAATGCTAGAACTACTTGCCCATGTGCATCACTTACGAGAAGCTGAGTGTATGCTAGATGTGTAAAAACGTCAGATGTACCATGCAGTGGGAGTAGTAAATTATAAATCCTACTAAGGAGATAAAACACTTGATTGCAGTATTAACAATATCTTCGAAGATGGAAAGATTTTTGAGATAATGATCTCAAAGTCTTATCTTCAAGAACTTAAGACTTTATAGATAGTGATCTAAAAGGTCTTCACTGTGTATACCCTTGGGAGATAGAGATCTCCAAGAATAAGGGTATTGCGATAAGGATTATGGACATACTAGTTATAATAATTATTGAAATGTGGTGTCAAAGGAAACTATAACTGACAAGATTGAGTATTGGTTGCGTAAGATGCAACATTTGCATTAGATGAGTGGGGGATATGCAAGTGTCATAAAAGGACATGGCATAGTCTCTCCGGAACAGAGTGACTGACCAGCTTACCTCGCTATTTTTCTAAATAGCATATGATTGTTACATGAGTGCGGGTATAAATGATTAGCTCTTTAATGGCTCTTTGGGTTAGTGGGAGATTGTTGGACATGCGAGCCCACGACGAGCCATTATGCAATAAATGTTATTGCAAATATCATTCCCTGATCTGTAATGAAGAATAACTAATTTGCATAATAGGTCCTGTAGTACAATTAGGGTTATGTACCATGTCCATCTTAATGATCATACAGTTGTTGATTAAATTATTGAATCATAGAGGCTGGTGCTTGGCTGAATTGCTAAAGAGTTAGATTGAGTACTCATCAAGCACCATCAAATGATTGTTAAGAGATGGTCTCCAGCCTAAGTAGGAGATGGCAATCCTTTCTCATTTGGTTAATATCTGACCGACCTCTTGATGCAGGTCCTCTGCATGGGAATAAAGATTCGGAGGTGTCAGATTAATTAGGTCAAATAGTTGACTTAACGAGATCGAGATAACCAAAGTCCTATGTCGTATGCTGTCACGATATAGACACAGGTCCTCAGACCGTAGACAGATGTGTTACTATATGTTTGAGTATGTCCATTTGGCAGACCAATAGGTTGATGACATAACCATGGTCTATACACCGGTGCGCTGGTGTGCATATAAGCGCATATGAGTAATACGATCTCTCAAAGGGATCATACAGGTTCATTTACTGAACTAGAAGACAAGAGCTCACTCATGAGATATTGGGAAGAATCAAATTTTGTGCACGGTTGTCTCGCTTTGGAAACTTGACTGAATTTGTAGGTTTAATATATACTTTTGGAAAGTATATGATCAACACCTGGGTATGACTTTTGGAAAGTATATGATCGATACAAACTCCCAATAGTCAAATGAGAATCTTGATGATAAAACTCTGAAGTAGATAGTGTAAAATTGATCTTATACTTCTAATTTATTATGGATCTTCCAGTATGCAGGATTTACATTAAATCACATTTAATCATCTTGGATCTCTTTCCTCATGTGTCCAAATAACATGAATCAGATTCACATTATTCATATCTTTGATAATCAAATCACATTTAATTATCTCAGATAACGCTCCTAATAATATGAATCAATTGCACATTATTCATGATAATTAAATCACATTTAATTATCATATTCTCAATGCTCAGATATATATATCAACAATAAAATTATCCATGAACTCTTTCGAGGATAATGCGCTTTCTCCGCAGATACATGGGGATAAGGACAAGGCATTTGTATTGTTCCGCTTATAGTGACTTGGATATTGAGATCACATCTCAAATCCAGATCTTGCGAACCTCTCGTAGATGCTTCATTAAATCAAGACCGCAAATCTAATCTTCTTATTACATCTGAATCACATTCAGATCAATATCCAACATTTGGACTAAGATTAGATTACTTCTCTATGAGAGGAGTTCCTAAAATCAAGACATGTTTCATCACTCCCTCGGAATGGAAGCGTCATAGTTATACAATCGTTTATGATCACATCACCCTCAGGTATTCTTAATAAGAATAATGTGGATAGAACTATCCATATTAATCAGATATATTTTAAATGTGATTTATAATATATTAGAGAGAGAGAGCATATAATGATTTATATTTGTTGATTTATTGTTAATGTGAATTGGATTCACATAGAATGATTAATTGAAAATATAATTACATTTTGTTTTTGGTTATGAATGAGATTCACATAATTTCAATGGCTTGAATAAAGTAATTCCCAAGATAATTGTGAATTATTTTTGTGAAAAATATTTACAACAATTGTTGTTGTAAATCTTGGAGATATCATGAGATAATGAGATCTCATGAGATAATGAGATCTCATGAAATGATTGATAGTCGTCCCCCCCTTTTGTAGGGAAAGTGGTTAGTCTCCTCATTATCTCATCTCTGGTCAAAGATGATTTAATTTGGAATTAGTTATGATGATTTATCAATATAATTTAATTTAAATGATTTTAAATCATTTGTTGTCATGTTTTTACAACGACATCTTATCCATTGAAAGAAACACAAATCAATCTCAACCATTTGATTATGTGTTGTCCATGGATTAAGATCCATGGACTCGCAATAGCCTATAGAAGAAGAGAAACCCCTTGCTCTTCGTGTGATACGTTGACAATTAACGAATACTCTCTCTCCCCAAGCCTATCTCTCTCTCTCTCTCAGTTGCCATCCACCATAAAGACCTTGTGAGAGTCGTCATCACTGCAGCATCGTCGTCATGATGTCGAATCATCTACTCATTGATATCCATCTCCTTCGGTGCACCTCGCTCGTGATGAAGATGTCGGATCTCGTGTTACGAGATCAGGAGATTCTCTGAAGGACTCGTCTCATCAACGCGCTCGCACGCGGGCTGGCGGTGCTCGGTGGCGGCAGCGTAGCTCTGCCACGTTGGAGCGCTGGAGGGAGATGCAATGCGCGAGAGATGTGAGGAGCTGGCGGCGCACTCCATAAGTGCGAGGTAGAGCACGCGCGACGTGGCGAGGACTGGAAGCCGCTGATCACATGCGGCGCAGTGCCGCTGGCTGGTAGGCTGCCGCTGGGGCTGGAGCAACGTGAGTCGGAGGAGTGGTGCAGAGGGTGTGCGGCCTGGATGGCCGCCCGTGGCGGAGAGGGCAGCAAGCAGATGGAGTGGTGTAGAGGGTGCACGGCCTGGATGGCCGCCCATGGCGGAGAGGGCAGCAAGCGGCTGGAGTGGCGCAGAGGGTGCGTGATCTGGATGGTCGCCCGTGACGGAGAGGGCAACAAGCGGCTGGAGTCACTTGGCGTCGATCAGGGGGCGGTTCTGCTGCGGAGGAATTCATCGGGGATGAACTGCTCCGGTGGACGGTCGATGGCGGTAGGGTGGCCTAGTCGGCTGCAACTCTTGTTTTATTTATTTTTTAGTATTTTCTTTTTGCAATTTTTTTGTATTTTCTTTGTAAACAATGAAATAAAGATGTGATAATGATAATGGTGGTGGTGGTTGATGAAATGATTTTTTTGTGATGAACAAGATAAACAAATAATGTTAGATAAAAAATATATGACAAAGTAAAGATAGAGAATACTTACCTGAGAATTTGCTAGGTGGAGCTGCGATGTGCGACTCTCATCATCATGGCCTCGATCGGTCTCGACAAAAAATCGGAGAAGCTATGCAGCTTGGATGCGGCTGCAACGAGGTCGATCTCTCTACCTCGAATCTCGCCAAATACGATGGAAACCGTCGTCGTGCCAAAGACTTAGTTGGTCACTGTGATAACAAAGGTTTTGCACGAGGGTCACCATGAATAATATAAAAGTGTTGTCGCTGAGGTGACCACTCAAAGAAGACCGGTGTTAATCAGTAATTAACCCACAACCAAAGAATACAACAATCAAGCTCAAAAAGAAATGTGAATTAATCATTATTTACTCTACCATAAAATGCACAGTGACAAGCATGTAGAGGTCGAACCACAGAGAGCAACACAAAATACCATAGCCTACATGTATCTCAGAGTCATCCTTGTGTGAAGTGGGTTTTTTATTTTTAGAATTTTTTATTATTTTTTTATTTATTATATTTTTTTATTTTTTCATTATATTTTTTTATTTAGTTTTTTTATAATATAATAATATAATTAGATAATATATATAGATATATACATATAAAATATAAATGTATAAATATATGTATACCCATAGAGGGTTAGTTATAGCTTGTAATACATCCAATATATATATATATATATATGTATATATAAGCATAGATATTATATATATTATATATATATTTTTTAATATATTAGGGTTAGTAAATAGATATATAAATATATATAAGTAATTAGATATATATATATATATATATATATATATTTCTTTTTAGGCAATACATACTTATACATAAAGAGGTGCTATAATATTTATAAAAATACTAAAAAATAGTCAAAAATTCAGGAATAAAGTCTTTTTGTGATTTTCATGATTTTTTACCGTTTTTGTGGTTTTTGGGCATTTTTCCAAACATTTTTAATATTTTTAAATAGCAAAATAAGAGCAAACAGTGGAATAGGGTCTGGCTGTACAAAAAATAGGTATTAAAAATAACCAACAACCTCAAAATTTTTCCACAATATTTTTTTAATAAAGATAATAAAATATAGCAAAAATAGGGACCGAGTTCATATTTTTCTGATTTTTCTTTGATTTTATACATTTTTTTGAAGTTTTTGGGTTTTTTTGAATTTTTAAGGTTTTCTTTTTGAGATTTTTGGGATTTTTTGAATGATACTTAAATAGGTCAAAATACACCATAGCTAATTTTTTGGGAATTTTTCGAGGTGTTTTAATATTTTTTTGGGATTTTATATGCTAGATAGTTAATAAAAAGCATATTTTTGATTTTTAATAAATGCAAAAATGCAACAAAATTAAAAATAAAAAATATAGCGTGCAAGAACAACCAAACAGGAGCTTATGTCTATTTTTGCAAGATTTTTCGAATAAATATGAAGCACAAAATAAATAGACAAAGCATTCAAAACTAAATGGCATGGCAGGGGTATTTTTGCAAATAAAATAGTTGACAAGGGCATACATGCAAAAATCACAATATAAATACACGTTAACTTTTATTTTCTGGAGCATTTTACAATTAATAAAACAAGGTAGGGTTTACATGCAAATTTCACGCGCCTCACGTGGGTACTGCACGTGAGGCGCGGAGGGACTAAAATGTAATATCAAAACCTTAAGGGTTGTTATGCAATTTCTACAACTTATTTACAACTTAAACTTTTATTTTCGATATTAAATAATAAATACAAAAAACGAGGGGGGGGGCTAGATGCGAAATTTACCCCCTAAGGGCGCCTTATCCTGCGGCGCTGGATGCACCACTTACCCACGTGTCGCCCATCGGACGGCGGATGCCGGTTCGTCGATGAAGGGCCTGGATTAGAAGCTCCTGGCTGATCTGACGGTGGACGCGTGTCTTCATCGGATGGTTCTCCTTCAATCTGGGCCTGGCCTGCCGATCC
Source organism: Ottelia alismoides (assembly GCA_037367405.1). Lineage (NCBI taxonomy): Eukaryota > Viridiplantae > Streptophyta > Magnoliopsida > Alismatales > Hydrocharitaceae > Ottelia > Ottelia alismoides. The sequence goes on from JAZKJV010009178.1 coordinate 239,985, forward strand.
AACGGTGCTGGAGGTGTCTGGAAGAACGGGGAAGAAGATCGCCCCCGGCGAGCTTCGATCGAGCAGCTCGGGCTCCTCCGGGCACCTCCCGCGCATCTGAAATGCTCTGAGCGTAGATGGGAAGCTTCCGCGTCGTCTGATGGTTCTCTCATGGCTCCTGGAGGTCCGAGTCGCTGGGTCGAGGTCGATGAAGAAGGGGACCCCCAGGAACCTCTTACTGGTTCAATGCAAGCCCTGATGGGCTCTATTCCTCGATGTACCTGCATAGGAAGAACCGCGGGCGAGAGAGCTATCTCCTCGACCCGGGGTTTTGAAGCTGCGACGCAAAATGAAGGTGGGCGGAGGGGTTCCGGCGAATGGCGGAGGTGGATCCCCGATTCGCCACGACCAAGGGTCCTGGGTTGAGCAAATGGGTGCGATCGATGGAGAAGGCGTTGAGGTTTGAAATGGGATGAACGAGGCGGTCGGAGACAGGCAAGACAACGGTGGAGAAGTCACCGGAGCCGAGCTCCGACGAACTTCGAATTTGGATTTTTACGCTAAGGGAATTAACTAACAACTAATCTAACTACTGGAACGAAACACTAACATTAAAAGCTAACTAAAAATGCATAAATGGACAGCTCTTATACCTGGGGGCCTCCAGGGAGCAGGGCGGACGCCGGAGCTCCGCCGCGTCAAAATCTTCCTCCCTCCGGCCGATTCGAGACACCAGCACACACCCCCTGTCACGAGGAATGTCCCACGACTAGAATCAAGGCTTGAGATTGGACTAAAAGTGGCCAAATTCGAGGAAGGAGGCGGAGCTACTTATTTATAGACATTGGCGAGTAGCCTTATTGACCGTTGATTATTGGCTGATCCAATGAGTATCTAATTGATCTAAGATTTTGGCGGGCATCATGGATGATTAGAGAGTAATTCTTGTGAAGGAAGCATCTTCGATTCATGGATGGTGTGCCCGGGAAAAATGGGGGAAGACGGGCGAAGAGACAGGGTGCGTCACATCGGGCGGCTGGGGAAGTAGTTGACCGAGCGGTCAACTGTTGACGGCCTGGGATTGGTCCAAGTCATCCGCTAGAAGACAAAACAGGGAATTTGAGTTGAAATTGATTTATTTACAACAGTAAATGATTTTATTTAAATTTTCTAAAAACAAAAAAAATGTGTATTTTTTCATGTAGTATTTATTTGTGATTTTTATTGAATTTTTCGAAGTGTTTTATTATGGTTTTAATTTAATAATGTGTATATGTATGTATTTACATGTATTTTTGTGTATTTTATTTTTAATTTGTTTATTTTCTTTTATTATTTTATTGGCTTATTTTATAAATTTATAGTTTATTTTTGTGAGTATAAAGGTATTTTTATTTAATTTTTAGGAATTTATTTACAATTTTAAATAAATAGGTATAGGTTTATGTAGGCATCCTTATAGGTATTTTACCTATGTATTTTGTATTCTTAATTTATTTAATGTATTTTCTTGATTTTTATTTTGGATTTACATTTTTAATGAGTTATGTATAATGTATACATTATTATAAAATTATAAAAGAATAAAAGAACCACGGATTAAAATCCTTTTTATTTATATAAAGATATATAGTATAGGTATTTTGTCTATAAATTTTGTAGACTTATTTTATTTTTGAAATTCTTTTTGGTTTTCCTTTACTTTTAATGTGTGTATGCATTATATACATCATTTACAAAATTCTAAAAATATGAATTTATAAAAAATAATGAATATTGAATAAAAATAATATTTTAATCAATCCTATATACAAGGAGGGCCAAAAACCTAACTTCTGCATATGGACTCCAAAAATTATGAAACCAATTTTATTAAATAGTTCTTGGAATGCTATATACAATTAAAAGTGAGTTTGTTGATTTGGAGTTTTTATTAGCAAGATATGGGTCTGTGAAGTTGAGAATTTGGCATTTTATTTTGTGTATAAAATGTGCACTGAGTATTGTTTTTACACAAACTCAATTTTGTATTTTTATTTACATTATTATCTACAACTTTCATGTACAAAGTTTCTTTATTTGATAAATAAATAATTATGTATAAGATAGGTGTCAAAAATGCATAAATAGATGCATGAATAAATGAGGTATTTATTGTACACTGGCCCTTATCTCCCCCTACTTTATTCCTGGTCGATCAATACCATGCTGGCCTTGGTCTCGGGGTTTGGGTCATAAAATATCTACAATATTTTATTCTTTTTTCTTTTCTTTTCTTTATTCTATAATTTTAGCATTAAACACAGTATTTAATGTATAATTAATACAAGGAATCATGAATGCTATTATGTACAATTTGATGCTATTTACATGCATTTGCTGGGGTTTTTGAGGCCAAAATGATAGAATAAAGGTGATGAAATGGAGATTCATCACCCCCCTATTCTTTCCTTTGCTAGTCCCTAGCAAACACTTATGCAATAAGTACAAAAAAATAAAGAAAAGAAAAAGGAGAATGAAAAAAGATAGAGTGAATAGGGGTGCTTTCAGTGCAATGCATGTCTTTACAAAATCTGAATTTGGAGCTCCTGTCAGACCATGGGTGCGAATGTGTGTGGAACCTAGTCGGGAACTAGCTCTAAAATACAACAACCTTCGATAGTCACAGAACTCGGTTCAACCCACCTCAATAGCCGGGTCAGAACTAGTCTACATCATACGCAAACCCTCATGACTATGAAGCTGACTTGTACGGTGTAAGTGATAGTGGCTCTCCCCAACTGAAATGACAAAGGAACTGACTTCTCCAGAATGACAACCCAATGATTCCCCGGTCCAACAGCTCTTTCCTCGAGGAGCAGGGTATTCCCTTCTATGTTCAAGTGGCAACCAGCTCAAGAGGAGGGGGTGAAGAGAAGAATGGACAGTAGCGAGTGTAGCTACCTATCCTGGGATGCAAGACCAGTGTAGTCAAGTCATCCAGCTGTAGGCTCACATATTTGTCTTTGGAACTCAAGCTTGCTTATTGACTTTGTACATACTTTGCAGGCATTTTTATTTTTGTACATGCCTGGCCATTTTTTTTACATACTATTCACAGCAGCATTTACATGAGTTTTTCCTCTTGAGCCAGTAGACTATCCCTCTTTTGAAGCTTTATTGCAACCCACAATCTCTTGTCTTTAGACCTCATGGCTATTGGACCAGGTTGGGGTGAACTTCCCTCCCTAGACGAGGACGAATGTTTCCACCCGTGTGCGTCTCAGACTGGCAAATCCAACCCCCTCACCACTCCAACTGAGTTGAGCCAAGTGAAAGGTGCAGGTGTCCAAGTTAGGTCACGGTCGGCAAGAGTCGTACGTGTGTCTCGAAAAGTTCTAGTTAGTCCACTGAGGTGACTTGAACCCAGCCCTGATTTCTCAAAGAATTAAGTCTGTGTAGACCTGAAGTACCTTAGATCTAGTTCCCATAAGGTTCCAGTGCAGTTAGGTGCGGTAAGGTCTAACCAAGCTCCAATTTGAGACTTTATTAGACTGATTCAATCATCAAGATCACTCAAAAAGAATATGAATGGTATGCTTATGCTATGCACAATGAATGGTGCAATTTTTCACAAAGAGTTTGAAAGAATCAAAGAATATTTTTAAACACAGAGTTTTTTTTTTGCAAATAAAAACTTTATACAAAAAGGTACATACACTTATTTACACGGGCGTACCGCTTTATTTACAAACTGTATGGATTTCTAAAAACTTTACAGGTTTGAATGAAGTAGTTTATATAGAATTGTATAGAGAGAATCATATGTATTTTATTCAAGATTTACAAGTTTTTGTAATGGCGTTCTTATTAGTTTTTGAAAATAATTTTGCAAACTATAGTACACAATAATTTTCGCAATCATTTACACACATTTGAAAACTATTTTTGCAAAGATTTTTCACACTATATATAATTTTCACAATAGTTTTGACAAGCATTTTTCAGAATATTTGCACATAGGTTTTCAAACCCTTTCTTTCGCACATAGAAAAAGTTTTTCAATCAAAACATTTTCACACATTTGAAATCATTTCACATCAAGTTTTCCAAAACTGGTCACACTATTTTTCAAATCATACTGTATAGGTATCTGATTTATTAATCAATCAGTACAAAAGAAGAAAAATTGTATTTGATGTACAATATGGTTTTGATTCTTATAGGCTTTGTTTGGGCTTATTCATTATTTACAAATGAGAGATTTTGTGCGGACTCCTCAGACTTATTCAAGAATCATCTTTCACAGGGGTTTTGAAAGCTCTAGTCCAAAATAATTTTGCAAACATGTACACGTATTTGAAAATGATTTTTACAAAGGTTTTACACATCATAGATAGGTTTTTCAAAACAATTTTGACAATCAAATTTTTACAATCATTTGCACACTGATTTTGACACATTTTGATTTCACGCAAAGGAAATAAATTTTACACACAAAACTGATTTTTCAAAATTGAATACTTGTACACATTATTTTCAAATAATTTTCACAAGATTTTTCAAAGAACACTTTTTGCAAAACCTTCTTCCTGACTTACTAATCAGTATAAGTACAAAGAGCCTGAGGAGCTCACAATCATCTTTTATTATTATATAGTTACTTATTACATTTTAATTTATATTGGGATGATATATTTTAATTTTCAGTATGAGTTATGGCTTATAGTATATACATGGTATATACGACCCCCCTATACTGAGCATGAGCTATCTCCTCATAGATCGAAGATAAAAGCAGAGACATAACTCGTACTGAGTATATACAAGTCTAAAGAATAAATATGAATGAAATTTATGAATGAGAAGTTGACCGTCCCCCCATACTTAGGATCAAATAATCCTAAGTATAGCAGACTGTACAAAAAGCAGGGAGGGTCAAGGGTGTGAATACACAGATCGTACTCAGATTGTCTCCCCCTACACTTAGGGTAAGATACTCCTAAGTATAGACAAGAAGAGCAGACAATGGAGAGGATCGGAATGAAATGAAAAACTCGGGGTGCACAAACCCCCTATACTTAGGACCACGTACGTCCTAAGTATAGAAAACTGTCTACAAGGGTGGCACCTTTTAGATAGAAAAAGAAAATAGAAAAGGAAAAGAAGAAAAGAAGAAAAGAAGAAAATCAGATAAACAAAGGCTGGAGTACATCGTCTGAATCTTTCGATGCCGCATGTGCTGTGAAGATGTCATCATGGTGCACTAACTGAATAGAGTCTACAACGGCCAAGAATGCATCTGGTTCGAGGTAAGGCTTCAGTAGTTGGTCGTTGACGACGAAGGGCTGTGCGTCAGGGGACAATTCTGATATAGCGATGCTTCCATTGTCACGCACTTCACATACTCGAAATGGCCCTGTCGACTTACTCTTTAATTTACCTGGGAATATCCGCAACTTTGCAACAAATAGCCACACTTTCTGTCCAACGTCAAAGGTCTTCCGTCTGATGTGCCGGTCATGCAAGCGTTTCACCTTCTCCTTGTACATCAAGGTGTTATCGTATGCATAGTCCCGGAATTCCAAGAGCCTGTTCAGATCGTCTTTTCTCTTCTGACTACTTCTGCGTGAGTCCAAATTACAACTGTTGAATGCCCAAAGAGATTTGTGGATCAATTCCATGGGCAGATGGCATGGTTTCCCATATACAAGACGATAGGGCGACATGCCCAAGGGAGACTTGTAGGATGTTCGGTAAGCCCATAGAACTGAGTCCAAGAGTTGAGACCAGTCCTTTCTGTTTGGCCTAACAAGTTTCTGTAGGATAGTCTTGATTTCTCTGTTTGATAACTCCGCCATGCCATTGGTCTGCGGATGATAAGGAGACACGACAAGGTGATCGATGTCGTACTCCTTCGTTAACTTCTTGACCTCTTTGTTGATGAAGTGGCTACCCCCGTCTGATATGAGAACCTTTGGTATCCCAAACCGCGAAATGATGTTCTTCTTCAGAAACTGGCAAACAGTTTTGCTGTCGGCGGCTCGGGCGGGAATAGCTTCAACCCAACGACTCACGTAATCGACGGCAAGAAGGATGTGCTCAAAACCTTCACTGTTAGGGAAAGGCCCCATGAAGTCAATGCCCCATCCATCGAAAACGTCTGCTATCTGAATGTATTTCAGGGGCATTGAATCTTTGGCAATTAGTGTTCCTTTCAGTCTCTGACAGTCAATGCATCTTTTGACAAACTCAGCTGCATCCTTAAATAAAGTGGGCCACCAAAAGCCACACTGAAGTACTTTGGCTGCCGTCCGATCTCCAGAGTGATGTCCACTAGATTCGAGCGAATGACAATGCTCGAGGACACTAGATTGCTCCGTCTGAGGGATGCACCTGCGCCAAATACAATTTGCTCCTTCTCTGAATAGAAGAGGATCTTCCCATTGGTAGAAGTGGATGGTCGACATGAATTTGTTCTTTTGGTTCTTCGTCCAATCCGAAGGTATTACCCCAGAGGCGAGGTAATTGACTATATCAGCAAACCAAGGAAGAGAATCCACTGCTAAGATGGCTTCGTCAGTGAAGGTTTCTGTGATAGGTGCATTGCTCAGAGGAGGCTCATGTTGTTCAATTCTGGAGAGGTGATCTGCTACCACATTCTGAACTCCAGGATTGTCCTTGATCTTTAAATCGAATTCCTGGAAGAGAAGGATCCAACAAATCAGTCTTGGCTTGGCATCCTTCTTCTGCTGTAGGTACCAGATAGCAGAGTGATCCGTGAAAATTGTGACTTTCGATCCCAACAAATAGGATCTGAACTTCTCTAAGGCGAAAACCACAGCCAGCAATTCTTTCTCTGTCACTGTATAATTTCTCTGTGCTTCATCTAATGTTCTGCTGGCATAGTGAATGGCATAGGGCGCTCTGTCTTTCCTCTGCCCAAGAACAGCTCCGACTGCAAAATCTGACGCATCGGTCATTATCTCAAAGGGAAGAGTCCAGTCAGGAGGCTGAAAGATTGGAGCCTGAGTGATGAGATCCTTCAGTTGATTGAAAGCAAGGAGAACTGGCTGATCAACAATGAATTCAGTCTCCTTGCATAAGAGTTCTGTCAGAGGTCGGGCGATGCGGCTGAAATCCTTAATGAATCGCCTGTAAAATCCCACATGCCCAGGAATGACCTTACATTCTTCACTGACTGAGGTGGCTGAAGATTTGAAATGACATCCACCTTCGCCGGGTCGACTTCCATGCCACGTTTGGAAACGACGTGGCCCAGCACAATACCTTCAGTGACCATAAAATGGCTCTTTTCCCATGAGAGAACTAAATTAACTTCCCGGCATTTCTGAAGTACTCTGTCAAGGTGCTCAAGACAAGCGTCGAAACTATCACCGTAGACGGAGAAATCGTCCATGAACACCTCGAGAAAACTGCCTACCATCTCGGCGAAGACTGCTAACATGCATCTTTGGAAGGTTGCAGGTGCATTGCACAAACCAAAGGGCATTCTCTTGAAGGCGTAGGTGCCGAACGGGCAAGTGAAGGTAGTCTTATCTTGGTCTTCAGGGGCGATCGCCACTTGGTTGTACCCGGAGTACCCATCCAGAAAGCAGAAGAACTCCTTGCCTGCTAATCTCTCCAAAACTTGATCAATGAATGGCAAGGGGAAGTGGTCCTTCTTAGTTGCTGCATTGAGACGGCGGTAGTCAACGCACACCCGCCAGGATGTTGGTACCCGAGTGGAAATTTCCTCTCCTTTGTCATTTGTTACCACGGTAAGCCCTGATTTCTTGGGAACTACATGCAGTGGGCTTACCCATTTTGAATCGGAGATGGGATAGATGAAGCCTGCGTCACACCATTTCGTGATTTCTTTCTTGACGACGTCCCGAAGGTTAGGGTTCAGCCTTCTCTGAAATTCGCGGGACGGCTTGGCATCTTCTTTCAAATAGATATGGTGTGAACATAATGTTGGATTTATCCCTCGGAGATCTGATACGCTCCAACCAAGTGCCTTGCAGTTCTTTTCTAGAACCTCGAGAAGTCGAGATTCCTGATCCGTATTCAGCCTGCTGCTGATGATGATCATATACATGTGTTCTTCACCTGCAAGGAAAGCATACTTCAAGCCTGCAGGAAGTGGCTTGAGTTCTGGCTTTGATATGTCCACTTTATATGTCACTTCAGATACCATGCTGGTGGTGGGATGTACATTGAGGCTGCTACCATCCTCATCATCCTGTTGAGATCCCGGTGATGCACCGAACGATTCTGCGCTAAGCTGATCATGTTCGGTCTGGAGTGAATGCTCAAGAAGATGCGCCTGCATCTGAGAATCTGTCTCCCAAGAATCATCGGAGCATATGCTGACTGTGCTTTCCAAGTCCTCCTCAAGAGTGAGGATTTCTCGAGTCCATGGATCGTCCAATGATAAAGCTGAATCTCTGATCTCCGCAATGAAATCACAGTCTGCTTCTGATGTTGCCTGGCTCTCCCAGCTGTGGCGTTCGGCTCTTTGTTCATGTTTATCGTGATTTGCTGGGTGTTCGAGCTGAAAGTGATTCTCCCAGACTCGTAATCAACCACGGCACCTGAAGTGCGAAGGAATGGTCTGCCAAGGATGATAGGGGTCTGAAGCAGGGGTGCAGGCGAGTCCATATCAAGGACTACAAAGTCAGCTGGGAATTTCATTTCTTGCAACTTAACCACCACGTCTTCCAACAGACCTCGGGGCCGCTTGACGGATCGATTAGCGAACTGAAGGATCATGCGTGTCTGCTTGAGCGGTCCCAGCCCGAATTCTTGCATTATGGACGAGGGTAGAAGGTTGATAGAAGATCCGCTATCCAAGAGAGTGCGCTCGAAGACCTGGTCAAAAATCTCACAACTGATCAGAGGCGCTTCTGTGTCTTGCTTCTTTTTGGGGAGATTGCTGATGGCTGCTACCGAGGCTAAGGTGAGGACATGCCTCTCGACTTGCTGGCGTCTGTTGTCTTGCGCTGGGCGACGCCTGTTAGTACATGCCTCTTTCAGTCCTTTCTTTACGGCTGGCATGTATTCTACGGCCTTTAACAAGGGAATCTCAACAGTCAACTTATCCAAAATATCCACAACACCTGGACCAGACAATGCCTTTTTCGTTTTGCAATTTTTTTGGATTTTTGTGTTGCATGAGGAAAAGGAATATGCACACAACTAGCAGGAAAATCAGAGTTCTTATTTACATCAAAATCAGCGCCCACAGAATATTGTACATCCGAACTACAAAAAGGAGTACAAGCTGGATTTGAACATGCTGGTGCTGCAGGGCGATCAAAATGGGTAGTGTCTGCTCCATCGGCTGGCGAGGGATCGGCTGCTGCTGGCGGCTCCTCCAAGGCTGGCACGACTTCGCTTCGGCTACAAGCTTCTTTTTGGTGTTTTTGTTTTTGCTGATTTTTTTGTATTTTTGGCTGAGGTTGCTGCTGACATGGCACGATGGCAGGACTGGCTTCTCCTTCTTCTTCCTCCTCACCCGCTCCTGGAGCTGGCACGGCTGATGCGGAAGATGATGATCCACCTGTTTCTTTATTCACCCCACTTCTGGTAGCAGGCGGAGGCAAGGCCCTACCGCTCCTGAGAGTAACAACATTAGAATAAATAGTAATATCATTACAAGACTTGGACAGGACATCACAATCTACCTGCTCTTTCTTTTTGAAATTATTGGGGTTGGCTTCGACCAGCGCCGGAATGGTAGTTCTGGTGGCGGTCAGGTCGTTGAGCCTCTATGTCATATCCGCTAGCACTTTAACAAGCTGGGCCAAACAATCCATGGCGGAATTTGCAGGGGGGCACTTCAGAAGATTCAGCGTGCAGACCACGCTGCTATTGGGTAGATGGGTGGGGAGGCTTTTGCTGGTGGTGCTGCTGTAGTGGAGCAGGAAGTTGAAGTTGTTGGTAGGATGGAGGAGGATACTGCTGATATTGTGGAGAGGGGGCAGCCGCGTACTGTTGATACGACTGCGGGTGGCGGTACTGCGGCTGCTGTTGATAAGGAAAGTTCTGCCTCCATTGCTGTGCAAACTGGGGAGGCTGCTGGTATTGCTGGTGCTGCTGAGAGGATTGACCAAAACGACCACCCTGAGGTTGGTGGTACTGCCGATTGGCAAATTGCTGACCCTGGGGTTGTCCCTGAGGACGGGTCGGCTGTGCATCATGAGTCCATACCCCATTCACTTCTTGAATCAGGGGTGGTGGAGGGAAGACTGGATCAGGTACAAATAGGAACTCTGGTTGGTATACTACCATCTGCTGCTGCGGCGGGCCCTGATCGGGTGCCTGCACGTAGTACACGTGCTGGACTGCCGGTGGCTGCTGGCTCAGCTGAGGCTGGTGCTGCGGTTGTTGCTCATCCTTCTTCTCAGCAGAAGCTTCAGATGGTGTCACCGACTGGATAGAGTTGATAGTGCCGACCAACAGTTCAAGGTACTTGTTGATCTGATCTAGCTTGTCCAGGTTCTGGGTCCTCTTCTCGATCACAGCGAGTTTCTCAAGGTCCTGTGATCGCTTCTCAATGATGTCTACCTTAGAGAGATGGCCCCCGATGATGCCGAGGTTGGAGATCTCATGTCTCTCTGCTTCCTTGGATGCAGCCATGTGAACTTGCTTCTGGAGGATCTGGGGCTGCTTTTGATACGCCTTGGATGAAGAGAGGGCGGCCTCTCCTTCGGCCATTTCTTCGAAAATCTGCCAGACTACATCTTCATCCTTGTTAAAATGCTGGACCAAGCTGGTCTTCGGGATATCATGATGGGGACACTTCTCCTGCAGGTCAGTGAATCTCTCCCAAGCTTCATGTATAGACTCGTGGGGCCCTTGGGTGAAATTACTGATACGGGCTCGCATCTGGTTGCGCCGACCGAGAGGGTAATATTTGTGCAGGAAGGAGGACTTCAACTCCTCCCAGGTCGTCACAACCTTTCCCAAATGGTTGACCCAATAGAGGGCCTTGTCCTGTAGGCTGAAGGGGAAAGCCATCATCTTTACAATGTCCAGAGGGACATTGGGATAGTGCGTAGTACGGCAAATGCGGGAGAATTGCTGCAGGTGAATGTACGGCTCCTCGCTGGTGTTTCCATGAAATGCAGGGAGAAGGGCTATGAACTGGGGCTTCAGCTCAAAGTGAGCGTGTACCGGTGGAATGAGAATCCACTCGGTCATCTGGCTGTCTCCCGGATTGTATGTTTCTTTGAGTGTCGGCTTTGGTGGTGGTAATTCAAGGTCATCATCAGGAGTTGATTTCATGGAATCGATGTGGGTGTCGGCATGGTCCCGACGGAAACCATCCATGGATCAACTTCGCGAAGTACAAGAGAGGATCGGATGTTGGATGAAAGATACGGTGGTCAACGGGGAATAAAAGGAGTGTAAAATAGTAGAGAGGCTCAGTTGAGCGGGGTGGTCAAAGGGAGAAACAACAAAATGTGCGGGACTTGATCTTTGAACCTTAATCTAGATCCATTCAAGCACAATACAAAATCGGTTTCACCAACTCACGCCATGTAAAGCCGTGAAAGCTCAGCTATTTATTATCTTTTCATTTTTAGAGTTGTGATTTTCAGGCATATCTTATAACAAGTCCTTAGTACGCTACCCTATAGGAGAGAGAGTACTGCCGGAAGAGTATCCCGTACTTGTCCTCCTCCTGTGTAACCTGTAGTCTGTACTTTTTGGAGTCCTTGTAACCCTTCCTGGATCCCTACTCAGCCAAAGAAAAGAGAGAGGAAGCCAATAGGCGAAACCAATACTTCGGTTCTCGCTCGCAACGGAATCACCCGTGAGCGTGCAAGAACCTACTCGAACGCAGGACAATGAGACAGACACCCCCGTGAAGGCGTGGCCTATGCTCAATACATCGGACAAGGTCGATGCTCTGACAACAGAGAGTCACCATTGGTGACCAAGCCCTACTCGCCTACGTACGATAGAAGCGCCATTACTTCGGAAATCCAAGCGATACACAAGGCAGTTGCAGACTGGGTTTTGGGCTTTAATCCTTAGGGGTCGCACTCGCTCAAGGGAGTAGGGTTTTGGTCCCCCTCCAAGGTATCTGAAAACAATGAGGGCTTTATGAACCCGGTACAATGATAGTCAATTACAGATTTTAATTAAGGTCAAAGTTTATTTAGCAGTCCCCTTGTTTTAATTTTTTGGGTTTTCACTTTTTTTGAGTCTGTTTCATACCAGCGCCTAACGTTTTTGTAGATTTCCATTTAAATCCAGGGTGCTCAAAATCAGAGGGAGATAGCGGAAAAGCCGTGCAAGTGGTTCCATGATGGAAATCTCACCATTGAACCGAATGATGCATGCTGAGTTAGAAGACTTACAGTGCATCCCAGCTCTCTCCATGTGGTATGCAAAATAGAATTTTTAATCCTATCTACATGTCGGTATGCAAGGCACAAAATCGTCCTAAACATAAGCTGTTATTAACGTGAAGAACCATAAGTCGCTCATTGACCTCTAGCCCGAAGGGTCCGGTCTTGGCTCACCCCTTTTCTGTACTCAACACACTTGAGCTTAGGAGAAAGCGCTTTACAGGGCTCGCTGCGGCACAAGGGCTAAGAGATAAATGAATGGCTTGTTTAAGTTTGACTAGATCCAAGCGAAGTAGACTATAGGAACATGCATTCTTATTAATGTTTGGACCTAGCTACCGAGTCAAGCAACCTATATCTAGGGGCTCCAAGCACACAAAACAAAGTAAAAGAAAGGCGGAAAGCTCAAAACCTCGAAAAACAAAGAAAATAAAGCGATGAAAACTCGAAAAGCCGCGATGAGGCCCCCAGGTGAACAATCACCCAGGCACTGGACCTCATTGTGAAGAGTAGAGTCCTGTTTAATTACATGCCAAAATAGTCTCTCTCTCACCATAAATTACAAAATAAATAATCCTAAGTATTCTAATCCTATCTAATCCCTCTCTTTTTGCCTCCTTGGTGCTCTCTCCAGATGGTCGTGAGAAGAAGACCATCCTCCTCCAAGCTTGGCTGCATTGGCCTCCTACGAAGCCATCCTCGCGTGGCGGGCCCTCGCATCAAAGTCACAAAAAGAATGCATTAGTAGAGCTCAATCAATCAAATGGAGCAGATGAAATAATCACAATAAATAAATAAATGAAGCATGGTGATTAATAGCTGCTCACAAAAAGGAATGATAAATCAAGAATTTTTTTATACAAGAATGACAAAATAAATTAGGCTATGCTCATTGCTCCCCGGCAACGGCGCCATCTGATAACAGAGGTTTTCCATGAGGGTCACCATGAATAATATAAAAGTGTTGTCGCTGAGGCGACAACTCATAGAAGACCGGTGTTAATCAGCAATTAACCCACAACCAAAGAATACAACAATCAAGCTCAAAAAGAAATGTGAATTAATCTTTATTTACTCTACCATAAAATGCACAATGACAAGCATGTAGAGGTCGAACCACAGAGAGCAACACAAAATACCATAGCCTACATGTATCTCAGAGTCATCCTTGTGTGAAGTGGGTTTTTTTATTTTTAGAATTTTTTTATTATTTTTTTATTTATTATATTTATTATATTTTTTTATTATATTTTTTATTTCGTTTTTTTATAATATAATAATATAATTAGATAATATATATAGATATATACATATAAAATATAAATGTATAAATATATGTATACCCATAGAGGGTTAGTTATAGCTTGTCATACATCCAATATATATATATATGTATATATAAGCATAGATATTATATATATTATATATTTTTTTTAATATATTAGGGTTAGTAAATAGATATATAAATATATATAAGTAATTAGATATATATATATATTTCTTTTTAGGCAATACATACATATACATAAAGAGGTGCTATAATATTTATAAAAATACTCAAAAATTGTCAAAAATTCAGGAATAAAGTCTTTTTGGGATTTTCATTATTTTTTACTGTTTTTGTGGTTTTTGGGCATTTTGCCTAACATTTGTAGTATTTTTAAATAGCAAAATAAGAGCAAACAGTGGAATAGGGTCTGGCTGTAAGAAAAATAGGTATTAAAAATAACCAACAACCTCAAAATTTTTCCACACTATTTTTCTAATAAAGATAAGAAATTATAGCAAAAATAGGGACTGAGTTCATATTTTTTCTGATTTTTCTTTGATTTTATACATTTTTTTTAAGTTTCTGGGTGTTTTTAAATTTTTAAGGTTTTCTTTTTGAGATTTTTAGGGATTTTTAGAGTGATACTGAAATAGGTCAAAATACACCATAGCTAATTTTTTGGGAATTTTTCGAGGTGTTTTAATATTTTTTTGGGATTTGATAAGATAGACAGTGAATAAAAATTATATTTTTGATTTTTAATAAATGCAAAAATGCAACAAAATTAAAAATTAAAAATATAGCGTGCAAGAACAACCAAACAGGACCTTATGTCTTTTTTTGCTATATTTTTCAAATAAATATGAAGCACAAAATAAATAGACAAAGCATTCAAAACTAAATGGCCTGGTAGGGGTATTTTTGCAAATAAAATAGTTGACAGGGGCATACATGCAAAAATCACAATAAAAATACACGTTAACTTTTATTTTCTGGACCATTTTACAATTAATAAAACAAGGCAGGGTTTACATGCAAGTTTCACACGCCTCACGTGGGTACTGCACGTGAGGCGCGGAGGGACTAAAATGTAAATATCAAAACCATAAGGGTTGTTCTACAATTTCTACAACTTATTTACAACTTAAACTTTTATTTTCGGTATTAAATAATAAATACAAAAAACAGGGGGGCTTGATGCAAACTTTACCCCCTAAGGGCGCCTTATCCTGCGGCGCTGGATGCGCCACTTACCCACGTGTCGCCCATCGGACGGCGGATGTCGGTTCGTCGATGAAGGGCCTGGATTAGAAGCTCCTGGCTGATCTGACGGTGGACGCATGTCTTCATCGGACGGTTCTCCTTCAATCTGGGCCTGGCCTCCCGATCTAACGGTGCTGGAGGCGTCTGGAAGAACGGGGAAGAAGCTCGCCCCCGGCGAGCTTCGATCGAGCAGCTCGGGCTCCTCCGGGCACCTCCCGCGCATCTGAAGTGCTCTGAACGTAGCTGGGAAGCTTCCAAGTCGTCTGATGGTTCTCTCATGGCTCCTGGAGGTCCGAGTAGCTGGGTTGAGGTCGATGAAGAAGGGGACCCCCAGGAACCTCTTCCTGGTTCAATGCAAGCCCAGATTGGTTCTATTCCTCAATGTACCTGCATAGGAAGAACCGCGGGCGAGAGAGCTATCTCCTCGACCCGGGGTATTGAAGCTGCGACGCAAAATGAAGGTGGGCGGAGGGGCTCCGGCGAACGACGGAGATGGAGCCCCTACTCGCCACGACCAAGGGTGCTGGGTTGAGCAAATAGGTGCGATCGATGGAGAAGGCGTTGAGGTTTGAAATGGGATGAATGAGGCAGTCGAAGACAGGCAAGACAATGGTGGGGAAGTCGCCGGAGCCGAGCTCCAGCGAACTTCGAATTTGGATTTTTACGCTAAGGGAATTAACTAACAACTAATTTAACTACTGGAGTGAAAAACTAACATTAAATGCTAACTAAAAATGCATAAATGGACAGCTCTTATAACTGGGGGCCTCTAGGGAGCAGGGCGGACGCCGGAGCTCCGCCGCGTCAAAATCTTCCTCCCTCCGGCCGATTCGAGACACCAACACACACCCCCTGTCACGAGGAATGTCCCAGGACTAGAATCAAGGCTTGAGATCGGATTAAAAGTAGCCAAATTCGAGGAAGGAGGCGGAGCTACTTATTTATAGACATTGGCGAGTAGCCTTATTGACCGGCGATTATTGGCTGATCCAATGAGTATCTAATTGATCTAATATTTTGGTGGGCATCGTGGATGATTAGAGAGTAATTCTTGTGAAGAAAGCATCTTCGATTGATGGATGGTGTGCCCGGGAAAAATGGGAGAAGACGTGCGAAGAGACAGGCTGCGTCACATCGGGCGGCTGGGGAAGTAGTTGACCGAGCAGTCAACTATTGACGGCCTGGGATTGGTCCAAGTCATCCGCTAGAAGACAAAACAGGGAATTTGAGTTGAAATTGATTTATTTACAATAGTAAATGATTTTATTAAAATTTTCCTAAAACATAAAAAATGTGTATTTTTTCATGTAGTATTTATTTGTGATTTTTATTGAATTTTTCGAAGTGTTTTATTATGGTTTTAATTTAATAATGTGTATATGTATGTATTTACATGTATTTTTGTGTTTTTTTTTAATTTGTTTATTTTCTTTTATTATTTTATTGGCTTATTTTATAAATTTATAGTTTATTTTTGTGAGTATAAAGGTATTTTTATTTAATTTTTAGGAGTTTATTTACAATTTTAAATAAATAGGTATAGGTTTACGTAGGCATCCTTATAGGTATTTTACCTATGTATTTTGTATTCTTAATTTATTTAATGTATTTTCTTGATTTTTATTTTGGATTTACATTTTTAATGAGTTATGTATAATGTATACATTATTATAAAAACATAAAAGAATAAAAGAACCACGGATTAAAATCCTTTTTATTTATATAAAGATATATAGTCTAGGTATTTTGTCTATAAATTTTGTAGACTTATTTTATTTTTGAAATTCTTTTTGGTTTTCCTTTACTTTTAATGTGTGTATGCATTATATACATCATTTACAAAATTCTAAAAATATGAATTTATAAAAAATAATGAATATTGAATAAAAAGAATATTTTAATCAATCCTATATACAAGGAGGGCCAAAAACCTAACTTCTGCATATGGACTCCAAAAATTATGAAACCAATTTTATTAAATAGTTCTTGGAATTCTATATACAATTAAAGGTGAGTTTGGTAGATTTGGAGTTTTTATTAGCAAGATATGGGTCTGTGAAGTTGAGATTTTGGCCTTTTATTTTGTGTATAAAATGTGCACTGAGTATTGTTTTTACGCAAACTCAATTTTGTATTTTTATTTACATTATTATCTACAACTTTCATGTACAAAGTTTCTTTATTTGATAAATAAATAATTATGTATAAAATAGGTGTCAAAAATGCATAAATAGATGCATGAATAAATGAGGTATTTATTGTACACCGGCCCTTATCTCCCCCTACTTTATTCCTGGTCGACCAATACCATGCTGGCCTTGGTCTCGGGGTTTGGGTCATAAAATATCTCCAATATTTTATTCCATTTTCTTTTCTTTTCTTTATTCTATAATTTTGGCATTAAACACAGTATTTAATGTATAATTAACACAAGAAATCATGAATGCTATTATGTACAATTTATGCTATTTACATGCATTTGCTGGGGTTTTTGAGGCCAAAATGATAGAATAAAGGTGATGAAATGGAGATTCATCACAGTGTCACCATCGAGCATGCTCAGCTGGTGGTTCCCTTTCTCTCTCGATTATGGCGGATAGGGGTGAAGGTGGCCGGAGGCGATGTATTTATAGGATGGAGGTGACGACGTAGAAGGTGAAGAGGTGGAGTTCTTTGGCATCGTAGAGCGAGGTTGAGGGTATTCATGGAGATCGAGGGGGTTGGCGAGGATGAGGAAGGAGTGGGTTGTGTCGTGGTGGCGCCAGGGGTCGCAGATGGTGGTCTGCGTGGAGCCCAAAATAGAAAGGGGAGGCCCCTTACGCACGGTGGAAGACATGGGCGCGGGGTGTGCGGGAGGTAGACAACGAAGCTTTGACCGTTGGATCGGGTGATCCAACGGTCAGGAGAGGGGCGGAAGCGGATGGTGAAAATTCAATCGGTTGAGCGAAATCGAGGGCATAGGGCGCGCCACGTGGTGTGCTAAGAATGTGGCGCTAGCGAGCGACTGTGATAAGATCAGAGGTTTGATTGGGCGGCTGGAAATCATTACGGTGATGAACGGTGAAGATCAAGGCACCAACATCGAGAGCGGATGGCGCACAATGGGCCACGAGGTAGGCTTTAGGCGAGGCGCTAGGTACAGTGCATATGTGAGCTAGGTATGACCAGACGGTGGGGAACCAAGGGCGTGCATGGAAGTCATTAGGCCGATGGATCTACATTGAGATCCAACGGTCAAGGGTACTGGCGGACCGGTCAAAGGGACCGGGTCGCGTGGGGCATTCAGAGGGCGCCACGTGGCCAACTCTGAGTGGATGAGAAGAAAAATAAAATTAGAGAGTGAAGGAGGACGAATTTGGAAAAACACAAAACATGAAAGTTGTAGATCTCGATGAGATCTACAAGTTTCATGTTGACCAAGAACAGAGATGAGGTTAAATATGATACAAAAATACAAGAATACAAATATACATGTGTATAATATACAAGGGGTCCAAAAACCCATGTTTTGCCTATGAGCTCCGAATTGAATGAAATCAGTCTCATTTTAAAGGTCTCTTGATGTGTATTAATATGAAGGTAAGTAGACCTAATTTTTTATATTTTCTTTTTCTTTAAATAGAATATATACACAATGTAATAAAAAGGAAGATAAGGTATTTATTAAAATAAGTAAAAATACTTAAAAATCAGGAAATAAATTTTTTTGGGCTTTTTATATTTTTCTAACGTTTTTGTGATTTTTCTAGATTTTTCCTTTTTTTGGTATTTTTAAAGTCAAAAATACTGAAAACGGTGAACAAAAATAATAGCTGAAACTAAAATGGAGAAATAAAATATCAAAGAGTAACAAAAATTCTCCAAATTATTTTTATATTAAAGAAAAATAAATAAAGAAAATTCAGCAAAAGAAAACACAATTTTTATATTTTTATGAATTTTATAATTTTTATGAAGGTTTTTATAGATTTATAATTTTTAGGAGTTTGGTTTTATATTTTTAGTGATTTTTGGATTGAAATTAAAACACACTAAAATATGCAAAATATAATTTTTTGGGAATTTTCTGAGCTGTTTTTATAATTTTTATGGATTTTATAATGCAAACAGTGCTGAAAATGGGTATTTTTTTAATTTTTATAAATATGAAAATGCAATAAATATGCAAAAGAAAAATATGTCGTGATTCTACAATGCAACAGGAACCTATGATGATTTTTGTGGATTATTTAGCAATTTATGGATGCATGAATTAGATCGATATTACAAAATGAAAATACACACAGGCAAGGGGTATTTTTGTAATTATAGAAAGATCTGAGGGCCTGCTTGCAAAATTTCAAAAATACAAAACTGATTAAAAACTTTACTGGACTAATTAGAAATACTCAAAATGATGAGGGTTCCCCTGCGAAAATTCCGAGGCGCACGTAACTTGCACGCGCCCAGCGGGGACCCACTTGCAAATAAGAAAAATACAGGGGTGCCTTTGCAAAAAGTCCAAAACTTTTAAACTACAAATGAATGTTTAAATACTCCTAACTAAATATACAAATAGGTGAGGGCTATGTAGCAAAATGCCCTTGCCTTGGATCCGACGGCTGAAATGAGGCCACTTAGGCCAAGTGTCGAGCCCAGGTTCCGCGATACCCCTTCGATTCAACGCCCAGGATTAGATGATCATCATGTGATGAACGACCCTAGGCGTACTTGATCCAACGGTAGCTGGAGTCTCTGGGATCAGAGTTCGATCGGACGACCGTGGACTCCCCTGGATGAACAGGGACGTACACCGCCCCTACCGATCTTTGATCAGCTATAGGGCGCTACTCCGGCCGCCTTCCTCACTGTAGAACCTTCCAAAGATACCTGGAAGTGTCTTGATCCCCACCACAGAGCCAAAATGGGTCGAAGAGCACTGAAGCTCCACAACGGAGTCGAAGACGGAGATGGGGTCCAGGTACCAAGCTTTTTCAAAATCGACCCCCTCGAGGGGGGTCCTTTAACTCCTGCGGCCTACAAAAATGAGTTAAGAAGGTCACGGGCAAAATGTCGTGACCTTCCAGAGGAAAGAAAGGGGCAGAGATGGTGCAAATGGATTCTCGTCAGAGCAAGCTCCGGCGAGAGGTGGTTTGAGTGGTGGATTGGATAAGCCACGAAAAGTAAAGCAGGGATTAGATCCTACAACCACAGAGACAGAGAAAATGCAAGAAAAAACTAAGGAAATGGCGAACCTCCAGGGTGAAATACCCAAGATAAACCTCACGGTGGAGCGGCCACCAGAGATGGTGGAACGGTCGCTCAAGGCCTCACCGTAACTCCCTGGGCCGCTGGAGACCTTCCTGTCACCAAGGTCAATCCGTAGCACGCCGAAGGGAACCAAAGCTGAGGACAAAAGGGGTTCGAAGATGAATGGAGGAAAGGGGGAGTGTTTTTTGAAAGAATGGTCGGGGCGGCTCCAAGAACGATGTATGGCAGGCGCTGCAATGATCCAATGATCGAGATAATGCAAGGGCGTGTATCAAGAATCTGCAAGGATCAAAAGTCGTGAAGATTGCATCGCAAAAAGGGGAACGGATTAGACTCGGAAAATCCGCAAAAATGGGTCAAAATCACGATCTGACACAACCCAGACGTTGGGTAGAGAGTTGACCAGAGGTCAACTCTTGCTGCCCCTGGTTGGTCCACGTGGACCAACCAGGAAAAAGTCTGAGGAAAAAGCTTGTAAATTCGATTAAAAATATGAGATGATTTTATTATTTTTTAGTTATAAAATAAAAAATGTTTATTATTTTATAAATTATTTTATGGTTATTTTTATTTATTTTTTTGAGATTAATAATTACAAGCCCCCATTTATACACCTTATAAGTATCTATATCTATATATTTGAATATTTGATTTTTATTTTGAGGATTTAATTTATTTATTGTTGTTTATTATTTTAATATTTTATAAAAATATTTTTATACACTTAAAAATATTTTTATTTTATTTTTCTGATGTATTTTATACACTTAATAAAATAGGAGTATATTTTGTGTAGGTATATTTATAGGTATTGTACCTATGTATTATATACATATATTTTAATTTTGTGTTTCTTTTGTATTCTTATTCCTGTTTTAATGGACATATATATTATAAATATTATTTACAAAATTATAAAAATATAAAATTATAAAATAATGAATAAATAATAAAATGAAAATTTTAATATGTACAAGTATACAATAGGGGTCCAAAACTCAACTTTCAAACTGTAGCTCCGCCAAATGCGAAACCACCACCATTAAATAGCTTATTTTATATTATATACAATTAAGGGTGAGTTTGACGCATTTTGAGTTTTTATTAGGGAGATACAAGTCTGGGAAGTTGGGATTCTGGATTTTTATTTAGATCTTAACTTTTTATCTTACATTATTTTTGAGTGAAATAAAGTTTGTATATTTCTATATTTAATTATCTAAAACTTTCATGTACAAAGATTCTTTAATTGAGGTAAAAAAAAGTGGAACCAAAAATAGATCCCAAAATGAATAAAGAATGAATGAAATAAAAGGTATTTTGATTGTATTTCAGACCTTATCTCCCCCTTCTTTATTCCTTGTCGACCTAGTCATCAAGGTGCCTAGGTCTCAGTGTTTCGGGTCATAAAATATTTACAATATTTTATTCTTTTCTTTTCTTTTATTTATTCTATAATTTTGGCTTTAAAAATCGTATTTTATACAATAATTACACAATGATGCATGAATGCTAAAATGCCTAAATTAAGCCTATTTTCATACATTTACTTGGTTTTTAAGGCCAAAATGATAGAATAAAGATGATGAAATGTAGATTCATCAAGGAGATATAAAATACAAATAATTAAGTGAGTTATTGGTGGATATTTTACAAGTGGATTTTACAAATGAATTGGCTTCTTATTTAATTGCAAATATGAATGCTAAAATGCATATCTTGTGGATTGATGCATGAATGCTATTTATGCAAGATAAAGGTAAATGCGATGCGAAATACCTGATGACAAAGCTCTATTTTCAACTTTAAGAGTGATGGATCACAGATTCATCAACCCCCTATACTTAAACCTTGCTCGTCCCTGAGCAACTAAACCGTAATGCAAGGGTGAAATGATTTTGGGTTCCATACCAAAGTCATGAACAAAAGTTGAAAATGGAGCTTGACTCGACCTTTGGATTAATTGTGTGGCGGAACCTCATTGGGACATGAACTTAAGACCTATTAGACTTCAAGTTCCACAAGTCTTCTTAATAGTCAGGTCAGAACAAATCCTCGGACGCAAATTTCTGATGACTATGATCCTTTCTTGTACTGTGTACATGAAATGTAACTCTTCACATCAGAAATGGCTCAGAAACAGCCTCCTCTAACAAGGTAACTCAAATAACTCAGTCCAGTAACTCTTTTCTCAAGGAGCGGGGTATTCCCTTCTAAGTTCAAGTGCAACCAGATCAAGAGGAGGGGGTAAAGAGAAGAATGGACGGTAGCCAGTGTAGTTACCTATCCTGGTATGCTCGACCAGTGTAGCCAAGTCATCCGGCTGCATTTCTTTGTAATATACATACTCTGATAGGTATTTTATTTTCACTTGGACCTGTCTGATTTTTTTGGAGTTTTTGCTTTTTTTTGAACTATATACACGGTGCAGCATGTACATCAGGAGTTTTTCCTCTTTAGCCAGTAGACTATCCCACTTTTGAAGCATTATTGCAACCCACCGCATCCCGTCCATAGATATCAACACCACCAGACTAGGTTGAGATGCACTACCCTCCCTAGAGGAGGACAGATGTTTCCACCCGTGTGCTACTCCAAGCTAAAGGATTCTACTTCCACACCACCTCATCAATGAAGAGCTACGTGCATTGTGCTTGTCCAAGTTAGGTCATTGTCTATAAGAATCATGCATGTGCACGAGATATTCTACTTACATTTATTAAGATGACATGTGAACACTGACGTGCGGACTCAAAGAAATAAGTCACTTGACATGAGAAATCTTAACTCCAGTTCCTATAAGGTTCCTCTGAAATTAGGTGGATTAAGGTCAAATCAAGTCCATCCTCAATATTTAATCATAACTTGGTTCAGAATCCACTAGCTCTTCACCTTGCAAATGCAAGATATGCGGATGAGATGCAGATGACATGCTATGTAGATGAAATGCAAGACTCTATTTCTTTTCTTTTCTGATGCGGAGATGATATGCAAGAGTAAATAAGAAGCCTATTTTTTTTGTCTTTTTTGTTTTTTCTCAAAACTTTGGTATACCTCTTATGTTACAATAATTAACAAGAGTTTTATAAGTATTATACACATTATACAAGTGTTATACAATATACAAGTATATGTGTATTTTATTTTTTTTTCAATTTTTACAAACGTTTTACAAGTATTATACAACAAGTAATTTTTTTTTAATTTTTACCCTCCCATAATTATTGCAAAATATATAAAAAAATACGCGAAAATACGTGAAAGTATGAGCTATGGGTAAAGTATATACGTAATATATACATGCCCCCCTATACTTAGCGTGTGCTTAGTCCTCAGAGCACGGAAAGCGAGGAAACAGACATAGCTCATGCTAAGCGTAAGAGAGCCAAAAGGACGAAAATGTATAGAAGTCATCCTGCCCCCTATACTTAGGCTCATCCTAAGTGTAGAAGAAGGTCAGAAAATGGGGCGGACGAGGTAAAGAAGAGAAGTGGATGAATATATACAAGGTGAGCATCGGTCCCCCCTATACTTAGGCTCAGGTTAGCCTAAGTATAGGACAGGAGTGAGTATGAGGACCGATGTGATCTGGAGGATGTGCAGAGAACAGACTCAGGCGTCTCATCCCCCATATACTTAGGATCTGGTCATCCTAAGTATAGTCCAAGATGGTGATCAATAAAGCTGGGATGAGTTACGAGAGTCGCGGGAGAGAGAGAGAGCAGAATGCACAGGAGTGATGGTATATACAAGTGTGTCGGTTTGAATCTTTCAAGATGCTGCTGATGGTTAGATCTCACTGCTGCAAGGTCTCTTGCGCGGCTCGATGTGTATCCGCTGAATATGTCTCACGCATAAATACAATCTCCACAACATGGACTAACTGCTCATTTGATTCAATGTAGTGCTTCAATAGTTGTCCATTCACTAGGAATGTCGGTGCATCATCTGTGAGATCTGAGATCTCGACACATCCACTATCGTGCACCGTACATATGACAAATGGGCCTGTCCACTTGGACATCAACTTGCCTTGGAAGATCTTCAACATAGCATTAAACAACCATACCTTGTGTCCATGAAGAAAGGTCTTTCGTCTGATATATCTATCGTGCCAACGCTTAACCTTGCCTTGTACACCAAACTGTTGTTGTATGTGCGATTTCTGACCACCACAAGCTCATTCAGATCCATTTGTCTCTGCTTCTGTCAAAGGTGTGTGTTCCAATTGACCTTCTTGATTGCCCATTCTGATTTATGCACTAACTCTGCGGGCAAATGGCACAGATTTCCGAATACCATTCAGAATGGGGAGGTTCCTAACGGTGTCTTGTAAGCTATCCTATAAGCCCATAGGACTTTATCCAAGATCTGAGACCAGTCCTTCCTGTCTGGGCGGACAAGCTTTTGCAATATAGTTTTCACCTCCCTATTTGACACCTCAGCCATACCATTAGTCTATGGGTGGTAAGGACTAGAGACATGGTGTTCGATGTCGTAGTCCTTCAAGAGTTTCTTCACCTCTCGATTTACAAAGTGACAACCCCCATCTGATATCAACATTTTGGGAATCCCAAACCTAGAGATGATATGCTCTCTAATGAATTTACATACAGTCCTGTTGTCTGCAGCTCGGGTTGGGATAGCCTCCACCCACCTGGATAAGTAGTCTACCGCCAGAAGGATGTACTCGAATACGTGGCTAACAGGGAATGAGCCCATGATATCGATGCCCCAGGCGTCAAAGACATCACAAATGATGACAGGTTGCATCAGCATCTCAACCTTGGAACCAACGGTTCCTCCCATTCTCTGTCATACTGGGCACGACTTTGCAAAGGTGATGGCATCACAAAACAAAGTCTGCCAGTAAAAACCACACTGTAGTACCTTCCATGCGGTCCTCTTCCAGTAGTGGTGTCCTCCTGCCTCCAAGTTGTGGTATAAAGAAAGGGCACTCTGGTATTCCTCCTAAGGAATACACCATCTCCAGACACAATCCGATCCTTCAAGGAAAAGGATCCGATTCTACCAATGGTAGTGTCTAGCATCCGACTTCAATCGGTCGATGTGGCTCTTGGGCCAACCTTCGGGAACCTTCTTGGAGACAAGATAGTTCACGATGTTGGCATACCAGAGAAGTGAGTCGACAAATAAAATCGACTCATCAGGGAAGGAGTCTCGAATAGGTGAATCCTCAGAAGTATTAAGATCTTCGAGATGAGAGAGATGATCGGCTACTACGTTCTTCTTTCCAGGTTTATCACGAATGTCCAAATCAAACTCCTGGATAAGCAAAATCCACCGAAGAAGACGTGCCTTCGCGTCCTTCTTTTCCATCAAGTACCTTAGCGTTGTATGGTCAATAAACACAATTACCTTGGATCCAATTAAGTGAGATCTGAACTTGTCCAAGGCAAACACTACAGCAAGCATCTCCTTTTCTGTAATTGTATAGTTACGATGGGCGGTATCAAGCACTTTACTTGCGTAGTGAATTGCAAACAGGACGCCATCCCTCCTCTGTCCTAACACAGCCCCAACAACAAAATCTGAGGCATCCGTCATGATCTCAAAAGGTAGAGACCAATCTGGGGCTTGTAGGATTGGGGCTTCCATGATCATCCCTTGCAAGATCTTAATGGCCTCAAGACATTTGTGATCAACAATAAACTCCA
This sequence comes from Ottelia alismoides, assembly GCA_037367405.1. Lineage (NCBI taxonomy): Eukaryota > Viridiplantae > Streptophyta > Magnoliopsida > Alismatales > Hydrocharitaceae > Ottelia > Ottelia alismoides. The sequence continues at coordinate 265,769 of JAZKJV010009178.1, forward strand.
TGTCTTTGCCTAAAAGCTCAGTCAACAGTCGGGCAATCTTAGAAAAGTCCTTGATAAATCTCGGATAGAATCTGACATGCCCGATGAACGACCGCAACTGCTTAACGTTGGTTGGTGGTTGGAGTCGTCTGATCACATCCACCTTGGCAGGGTCAACCTCCATTCCTCTCTTGGAGATGATGTGCCCCAACACAATGCCCTCCGTCACAAATGATAAACGCAGATGTTCCACGAGGGTCACCATGAAAAATATCAAAGTGTTGTTGCTGAGGCGACCACTCATAGAACACCCGGGTTGATCAGCAATTAACCCACAATCCAAAGAATACAACTACAAAGCTCAAAAATAAATGTGAATTAATCTTTACTTACTCTACCATAAAATGTATAGGGAACAAGCATGTAGAGGTCGAACCACGGAGAGCAAACCAAAATGCAATAGCCTACATGTATTCAGAGTCATTCTTGTGTGAAGTGGGTTTTTGGATTTAATTAATTTTTTTATATAATAATTAAGTAATATATATATAATATAAATAAATATATTAATTATGTATACATATAGAGGGTTAGTAGATAGCTTATAATACCTAAATATACATATAGGTATATATAAATATAATAAAATATATATTTTTTTCTCTTTTTTTAATAGGGTTAATAAATAGATATAAGAAGACATATAAATAATTAGATATATATATATATATATATTTTCTTTTTTTTTCTTTTAGGAAATACATATATATACATAAGGGGGCACTATAATATTTACCAAAATACTCAAAAATAATCAAAAATTCAGGGATAAGGTCTTTTTGGGATTTTCATGATTTTTTACTGTTTTTGTGAATTTTAGGCATTTCTGAAAACATTTTTAGTATTTTTAAAAAACAAAATAGGAGCAAACAGTGGAATAGGGGCTGGCTGTCATAAAAATAGACATTAAAAATAACAATCAGACTCAAAAATTTTCCACACCATTTTTCCAATAAAGATAATAAAATATAGCATAAATAGGGCCTGAGTTTATATTTTTTTGAATTTTCATTGATTTTTTATATTTTTTTAAGTTTTTGGGTATTTTTGAATTTTTAAGGTTTTCCTTTTGAGATTTTTAGGGATTTTTGGACTGACACTAGAATAGGTCAAAATACACCATATGTAATTTTTTTGGAATTTTTCGAGGCATTTTCATTTTTTTTAGGATTTTATAAGTTAGACAGTGAATAAAAGACATGTTTTTGATTTTTAATAAATGCAAAAATGCAACAAAATGAAAAACTAAAAATATAGCGTGCATGAACAATCAATCAGGAACGTAAGTCTATTTTTGCAAGATTTTTCGATTTAAAATGGAGCACAAAATAAATAGACAAAGCATTCAAAAATTAAATGGCCTGGCAGGGGTATTTTTGCAAATAAAATAGTTCCCAGGGGCATACATGCAAAAATCACAATAAAAATACACGTGGACTTTTATTTTCAGGACCATTTTGTAATTACAGAAACCCGGCGGGGTTTAAATGCAAATTTCACGCGCCTCACGTGGGTGCTGCTGTGAGGCGCGGAGGGACTAAAGTGTAAATATAAAAACATCCGGGGGTCCAACTATAATTTTTACAACTTATTTACAACTAAAACTTTTATTTTTGGGATTAAACTCTAAATACAAAAAGCAGGGGGGTGAGATGTGAAATTTACCCCCAACTAAGACGTTTCATCATGCGGCGCTGGAGGCGCCACTTATCCACGTGGCAGCCATCGGACAGTCGACGCCGATTCGCCGATGAAGGGTGCAGATTAGAAGCTTCTGGCCGATCTGACGGTCGAGGCATGTCTTCATCGAACGGCTCCTGTTGGATCTGGGACGAGCCTCCTGATCCGACGGTGCTAGAGCTCCCTGGAAGAACAGGGAAGAAGCTCGCGCCTGGCGAGCTTCGATCGAGAAGCTCGGGCTCCTCCGGGGCTCTCCGGCGCGTCTGAGGTGTTCTGAAGGTAGCTGGAAGCATCCCGCGTCGACTGTTGGTGATTTCATGGCATCTGGGGGTCAGAGTCGATGGAGCGAGGTCGGAGAAGAATGGGGCTCCCAGGAACGTCTCCCTGGTTCAATGCAAGCCAAGATGGGCTCTATTCTTCGATATACCTGCATAGGAAGAACCGCGGGCGAGAGAGCTTTCTCCTCGACCCAGGGTTGTGAAGCTGCGGTGCAAAGTGAAGGTGGGCGGATGGACTCCGGCGAACGGTGGAGGGGGAGTCCCGATTCGCCAAGACCGAGGGTCTTGGGTTGGTCCAAGATGATCAAACGATGGAGAAGGCGACGAGGAATGAGATGGGATGCTCGAGGTGGTCGGATACGGTGGGGTTTACGGTGAAGAAGTCGCCGGAGCGGAGCTCCGGCGAACTTCGAATTTTTGTTTTTAAACTACAGGAGTTAACTAAGACCTAATCTAATGACTGGAATGAAAAACTAACATCGAAAACTAATTAAAAATGCATAAAAGGTCAGCTCTTATACCTGGGGGCCTCCAGGGAGCAGGGCGGACGCCGGAGCTCCGCCGCGTCAAAATCCTCCTCTCTCCGGCCGATTTGAGGCACCAGCTCACTCCCCCTGTCACGAGGAATGTCCTAGGACTAGAATCGAGGCTTGAGATTGGATAAAAAGTGGCCAAATCTGAGGAAGGAGGCGGAGCTTGTTATTTATAAACATTGGCAAGAGGCCTTATTACCCGGCGATTATTGACTGATCCAATGAACATCTCGTTGATCTATGATTTTGGCGGGTATCATGGAAGATTAGGGAACAATTCTTGTGAAGGAAGCGTTGTCGATTGATGGATGGTGTGCCCGGGAAAAAGGCATGAAATCGGTGGAATGGACAGTTCAGAGACGCCAGGCGAGGGATGGGACAGTTGACCAGGGAGTCAACGAAGGCCGGCGCCTCATTGGGCCACGTCAACCGCTACAAGACAAAACAGAAATCTGATGGAAGATTGATTTATTTGACATCCTAAATGATTTTATTAGTTTTTTCTTATAAAATAAAAAATGTGTATTATTTCGTCTAGTATTTATTTATGATTTTTATTGAATTTTTCGACGTATTTTATTATAGTTTTATTTGAATAATGTGTATATGTATGTATTTACATGTATTTTGATGTATTTTTTTTTAATTTGTTTATTTTCTTTTATTATTTTATTGGTTTATTTTATAAATTTATAATTTATTTTTGTGAGTATAGAGGTATTTTTGTTTGATTTTTATGAGTTTATTTACATTTTTAAATAAATAGGTCTAGGTGTATGTAGGTGTCCTTATAGGTGTTTTAACTATGTATTTTGTATACTTAATTTATTAAATATATTTTCTTGATCTTTATTTTGGATTTACATTTTTAAGGAGTTATGTATAATGTATACATTATTATAAAAATGTAAAAGAATAAAAGAATCAAGGATTGCAATCTTTTTTTATTTATAAATAGGTATATAGCATAGGTATTTTGTCTATGAATTTGTAGACTTATTTTATTTTACAAATTAATTTTGGTTTTCTTTAACTTTTCTTATATGTATGCATTATATACATTATTTACAAAATTCTAAAAATATGATTTTATACAAATAATGAATATTGAATAAAATGCATATTTTAATCAGTCCTATGTACAAGGAGGGCCCAAAACCTAACTTCTGCATATGGACTCCAAAAATTATGAAACCAATTTTATAAAATAGTCCTTGGAATGGCTATATACAATTAAAGGTGAGTTTGGGTGATTTGGAGTTTTTATTTGCAAGATATGGGTCTGTGAAGTTGAGATGTTGGCTTTTTATTCTGTGTATAAAATGTTCACTGGGTATTATTTTTGCACAAACTTAATTTTGTATTTTTATTTACATTATTATCTACAACTTTCATGTACAAAGTTTCTTTATTTGATGAAGAAATAATTATGTACAAAATAGGTGCCAAAAATGCATAAATGAATGAATTAATAAATGAGGTATTTATTGTACTCCGGCCCTTATCTCCCCCTACTTTATTCCTTGTCGACCAATACCATGCTGGCCTTGGTCTCGGGGTTTGGGTCGTAAAATACTTACAATATTTTATTCCTTTTTCTTTTCTCCTCTTTATTCTATAATTTTGGCATTAAAACCTTATTTAATGTGGAATTAATACAATGAATCATGAATGCTATTATATACAATTTGATGCTATTTACATGCATTTGCTGGGGTTTTTGAGGCCAAAATGATAGAATAAAGGTAATGAAATGGAGATTCATCACCCCCCTATACTTACCTTTGCTAGTCCCTAGCAAACACTTATGCAATAAGTACAAAAAGAATAAAGAAAAGAAAAAGGAGAATGCAAGAAAGATAGAGTGAATAGGGGTGCTTTCAGTGCAATGCATGTCCTTACTAAATCTGAATTTGGAGTTCCTGTCAGACCTAGGGTGTGAATGTGTGTGGAACACAGTCGGGAACCAGCTCTAAAATACAACAGCCTTCGATAGTCACAGGACTCGGTTCAACCCACCTCAATAGCTAGGTCAGAACTAGTCTACATCATACGCAAACCCTTGTAACTATGAAGCTGACTTGTACGGTGTAAGTGATAGTGGCTCTCCCCAACTGAAATGACAAAGGAGCTGACTTCTCCAGAATGACAACCCAATGATTCCCCAATCCAACAACTCTTTCCTCGAGGAGCAGGGTATTCCCTTCTAAGTTCAAGTGGCAACCAGCTCAAGAGGAGGGGGTGAAGAGAAGAATGGACGGTAGCCAGTGTAGCTACCTATCCCGGGATGCAAGACCAGTGTAGTCAAGTCATCCAGCTGCAGGCTCACATATTTGTCTTTGGAACTCAAGCTTGCTTATTGACTTTGTACATACTTTGCAGGCATTTTTTATTTTTTTGTACAGGCCTGAACAATTTTTTTTAACATACTATTCACAGCAGCATTTACATAAGGAGTTTTTCCTCCTGATCCAGTAGACTATCCCTCTTTTGAAGCTTTATCGCAACCCACAATCTCCTGTCTTTAGACCTCATGGCTATTGGACCAGGTTGGGGTGCACTTCCCTCCCTAGACGAGGACGAATGTTTCCACCCGTGTGCGTCTCAGACTGGAAAATCCAACCCCCACACCACTCCAAATGAGTTGAGCCAAGTGAAAGGTGCCAGTGTCCAAGTTAGGTCACGGTCGGTAAGAGTCATACGTGTGTCTTGAAAAGTTCTACTTAGTCCACTGAGGTGACTTGAACCCAGCCCTGATTTCTCAAAGAATTAAGTCTGCATAGACCTGAAGTACCTTAAACCTAGTTCCCATAAGGTTCCAGTGCAGTTAGGTGCGGTAAGGTCCAACCAAGCTCCAATTTGAGACTTTATTAGACTGATTCAATCATCAAGCTCACTCAAAAAAGAATATAAATTGTATGCTTATGCTATGCACAATGAATGATGCAAATTTTTCACAAAAAGTTTGAAAGAATCAAAGAATGTTTTTACACAAAGAATTTTTGCAAATAAACTAAGAACTAGACATATACAAAAAGTATACACAATTATTTACACGGGCGTGCCGCTTTATTTACAAAACGTATGAATTTCTACAAACTTTACAGGTTTGAATGGAGTAGTTTATTTAGAACTGTACAGAAAGAATTGTATGTGTCTTATTTATGATTTACAAGAGTTTGTAAGAGTGTTCTTATTAGGTTTTTGAAAATAATTTTGCAAACTCTAGTACACAATAATTTTTGCAATCATTTACACACCTTTAAAAACTATTTTTGCAAAGATTTTTTTTCACACTATATATACAATTTTCACAATAGTTTTGACAAGCATTTTTCAAAACATTTGCACATAGGTTTTTCAAATCCTTTCTTTTACACAAAGAAAAGTTTTGCAATGAAAATATTTTCACACATTTCAAATCATTTCACATCAAAGTTTTCAGAACTGGTCACACTATTTCTCAAATCACACTGTATAGGTATCTGATTATTTAATCAGTATATACAAAAGAAGAAAAATTGTATTTGATGTACAATATGGTTTTGGTTCTTTTAGACTTTGTTTGGGCTTATTCATTATTTACAAATGAGAGATTTTTGTGCGGACTCCTTAGACTTATTCAAGAATCATTTTCACAAGGATTTTGAAAACTATAGTCCAAGATAATTTTGCAAACATGTTCACGCATTTGAAAATCCTTTTACAAAGGTTTACACAACATAGATAGATTTTTCAAAACAATTTTGTCAATCAAATTTTCACAATCATTTGCACACTAGTTTTCACACATTTTGGTTTCACTCAAAGGAAATAAATTTTGCACACAAAACTAATTTTTCAAATGTTGAATACTTGTACACAATATTTTTCAAACATTTTTCACAAGTTTTTTCACAGGAGAATGTTTTGCACAAAACACTTTTCTAACTCAGTAATCAGTACACGTATAAAGAGTCTGAGGAACTCACAATCATCTATCCTTATTATAAGGCTACTTATTACATTTTAATTTATATTGAGGTGGTCTTTTATTTTTTAGTATGAGTTATGGCTTTTAGTATATACAGGGTATATACGACCCCCCTATACTTAGCTTGAGCTATGTCCTCATAGATCGAAAGGTAAAAGCAAAGACATAACTCGTACTGAGTATAGACAGATCTAAAGAATAAATATGAAAGAAATGAATGAATGAGAAGTTGACCGTCCCCCCTATACTTAGGATCAAATAATCCTAAGTATAGCAGACTGTACAAAAAGCGGGGAGGGTCAAGGGTGGGAATATACTGATCGTACTCAGATTGTCTCCCCCTATACTTAGGGTAAGATACTCCTAAGTATAGACAAGAAGAGGAGACAATGGAGAGGATCGGATCGAAATGAAAACTCTAGGTGCACATCCCCCTCTACTTAGGACCAAGTACGTCCTAAGTTTAGAAAACTGTCTACAAGGGTGGCACCTTTTAGACACAAAGAGAAAATAGAAAAGGAAAAGAAGAAAAGAAGAAAAGAAGAAAATCAGATAAACAGAGGCTGGAGTACATCGTCTGAATCTTTCGATGTCGCAGGTGTTGTGAAGATGTCATCGTGGTGCACTAGCTGAATAGAGTCTACAACGGCCAAGAATGCATCTGGTTCGAGGTAAGGCTTCAGTAGTTGGCCGTTGACGATGAAGGGCTGTGCGTCAGGGGACAATTCTGATATAGCGATGCTTCCATTGTCACGCACTTCACATACTCAGAATGGCCCTGTCCACTTACTCTTTAATTTGCCTGGGAATATCCGCAACTTTGCATCAAATAACCACACTTTCTGTCCAACATCGAAGATCTTTTGTCTGATGTGCCGGTCATGCCAGCGTTTCACCTTCTCCTTGTACATTAAGGTGTTATCGTATGCATAGTCTCGGAATTCCAAGAGCTTGTTCAGATCGTCTTTTCTCTTCTGACCACTTCTTCGTGAGTCCAAATTACAACTGTTGATTGCCCAAAGAGATTTGTGAATTAATTCCACGGGCAGATGGCATGGTTTCCCATATACAAGACGGTAGGGCGACATGCCCAAGGGAGACTTGTAGGCGGTTCGGTAAGCCCATAGAACTGAGTCCAAGAGTTGAGACCAGTCTTTTCTGTTTGGCCTAACAAGTTTCTGCAATATGGTCTTGATTTCTCTGTTTGATAACTCTGCCATGCCATTGGTCTGGGGATGATAAGGAGACGCGACACGGTGATCGATGCCGTACTCCTTCGTTAATTTCTTAACTTCTTTGTTGATGAAGTGACTACGCCCGTCTGATATGAGAATCTTTGGTATCCCAAACCGCGAAATGATGTTCTTCTTCAGAAACTGGCAAACTGTTTTGCTGTCAGCGGCTCGGGCGAGAATAGCTTCAACCCAACGACTCACGTAATCGACGGCAAGAAGGATGTGCTCAAAACCTTGACTGTTAGGGAAAGGCCCCATGAAGTCAATGCCCCATGCATCGAAAACGTCTGCTATCTGAATGATTTTCAGAGGCATTGAATCTTTGGCAGTGAGTGTACCTTTCAGTCGCTGACAGTCAATACATCTTTTAACACACTCTGCTGCATCCTTGAATAATGTGGGCCACCAGAAGCCACATTGCAATACTTTTGCTGCCGTACGATCTCCAGAATGGTGTCCACCAGATTCGAGCGAATGACAATGCTCGAGGACACTAGATTGCTCTGTCTGAGGGATGCACCTGCGCCAAATACAATCTGCTCCTTCTCTGAATAAAGAGGATCCTCCCATTGGTAGAAGTGGATGGTCGACATGAATTTGTTCTTCTGATTCTTCGTCCAATCCGAAGGTATTACCCCAGAGGCGAGGTAATTGACAATATCAGCATACCATGGGAGAGAATCCACAGCTAAGATAGCTTCGTCAGGGAAGGTTTCTGTGATAGGTGCATTGCTCAGAGGAGGCTCATGCTGCTCTATTCTGGATAGATGATCTGCTACCACATTCTGAACTCCAAGCTTGTCCTTGATTTCCAGATCGAATTCCTGGAGGAGGAGGATCCAACGAATCAGTCTTGGCTTAGCATCCTTCTTCTGCTGTAGGTACCAGATAGAAGAGTGGTCCGTGAAAATTGTGACTTTTGATCCCAACAAATAGGATCTGAACTTCTCTAAGGTAAAAACCACAGCCAGCAATTCTTTCTCTGTCACTGTATAATTCCTTTGTGCTTCATCTAATGTTTTGCTGGCATAGTGAATGGCATAGGGCGCCTTGTCTTTTCTCTACCGAAGGACAGCTCCGACTGCAAAATCTGACGCATCGGTCATTACCTCAAAGGGGAGAGTCCAGTCGGGAGGCTGTAATATTGGAGCCTGAGTGATGAGCTCCTTCAACTGATTGAAAGCAAGGAGAACTGGCTGATCAACAATGAACTCGGTCTCCTTGCACAAAAGTTTTGTCAGAGGTCGGGCGATGCGGCTGAAGTCCTTGATAAATCGTCTGTAAAATCCCACATGCCCCAGGAATGACCTCACATTCTTAACTGACTGAGGTGGCTGAAGATTTGAAATGACATCCACCTTTGCTGGGTCGACTTCCATGCCACGTTTGGAAACGACATGGTCCAGCACAATACCTTCAGTGACCATAAAGTGGCTCTTTTCCCATGAGAGCACTAGATTGACTTAACGGCATTTCTGAAGCACTCTGTCTAGGTGCTCAAGGCAAGAATCGAAACAATCACCATAGACAGAGAAATCGTCCATGAACACCTCGAGAAAACTGCCTACCATCTCAGCGAAGACTGCTAGCATGCATCTTTGGAAGGTTGCAGGTGCATTGCATAATCCAAAGGGCATCCTCTTGAAGGCGTAGGTGCCGAACTGGCAAGTGAAGGTAGTCTTCTCTTGATCCTCAGGGGCGATCGCCACTTGGTTGTACCCGGAGTACCCATCTAGGAAGCAGAAGAACTCCTTGCCTGCTAATCTCTCCAAAACGTGGTCAATGAATGGCAAGGGGAAGTGGTCCATCTTGGTTGCTGCATTAAGACGGCGGTAGTCAACACACACCCGCCAGGATGTCGGTACCCGAGTTGAAATTTCCTCTCCTTTGTCATTTGTGACCACGATAAGCCCTGATTTCTTGGGAACTACATGCAGTGGGCTTACCCATTTCGAATCGGAGATGGGATAAATGAAGCCTGCGTCACACCATTTCGTGATTTCTTTCATGACAACGTCCCGAAGGTTAGGGTTCAACCTTCTTTGAAATTCGTGGGACGACTTGGCATCTTCTTCTAGATAGATATGATGTGAACACAGAGTTGGATTTATCTCTCGGAGATCTGATACGCTCCAACCAATTGCCTTGCGGTTCTTTTCTAGAACCTCGAGAAGTCGAGATTCCTGATCCGGATTCAGCCTGCTGCTGATGATGATCGGATACATTTGCTCTACACCCGCAAGGAAAGCATACTTCAGGCCTGCAGGAAGTGGCTTGAGTTCTGGCTTTGATCTGTCCACTTTATCTGTCACTTCAGATACCGTGCTGGTGGTGGGATGTACTTTGAGGCTGCTACCATCCTCATCATCCTGTTGAGATCCCGGAGATGCACCGAACGGTTCTGCGCTAAGCTGATCATGTTCGGTCTGGAGTGAATGCTCAAGAAGATGCGCCTGCATCTGAGAATCTGTCTCCCAAGAATCATCGGAGCATATGCTGATTGCGCTTTCTAAGTCCTCCTCAAGAGTGAGGATTTCTCGGGTCCATAGATCGTCCAATGATAACTCTGAATCTCTGATCTCCGTGATGAAATCACAGTCTACTTTTGATGCTGCCTGGCTCTCATCAGTCGTGGCATTCTGCTCTTTGTTCAAGTTTATCGTGATTTGCTGGGTGTTCGAGCTGAAAGTGATCTTCCCAGACCCGTAATCAACCACGGCACCTGAAGTACGGAGGAATGGTCCGCCAAGGATGATAGGGGTCTGGAGCAGGGGTGCAGGTGAGTCCATATCAAGGACTACAAATCAGCTGGGAATTTCATCTCCTGCACGGTAACTATCACGTCTTCCAACAGACCTCGGGGCCGCTTGACAGATCGGTCAGCGAACTGAAGGATCATGCGTGTTTGCTTGAGCGGTCCCTGCCCGAATTCTTGCATTATGGACGAGGGCAGAAGGTTGATGGAAGAACCACTGTCAAGAAGAGTGCGCTCGAAGACCTGGTCAAAAATCACACAACTGATTAGAGGTGCTCCTGTATCATGCTTTTTCTGGGGGAGATTGCTGATAGCTGCAACTGTGGCCATGGAGAGAACGTGCTTTTCTACTTCTCAGCGTCTGTTGTCTTGCGCTGGGCGACGCCTGTTAGTACATGCCTCTTTCAGTCCTTTCTTTACAGCTGGCATGTATTCCACGGCCTTCAACAAGGGAATCTCAATAGTCAATTTATCCAAAATATCCACAACACCTGGATCAGACAATGCCTTTTTTCATTTTGCAATTTTTTTGGATTTTTGTATTGCATGCGGAAAAGGAATATTTACACCACTAGAAGGTAGATGAGAGTTCTTATTTACATCAAAATCATTGCCCACAGAATGTTGTACATCCGGACTACAAAAAGGAGTACAAGTTGGATCTGAAAATGCTGGTGTTGCGAGGCGATCAAAAAGGGTAGCATCGGCTCCATCGGCAGGCGAGGGATCGGCTGCTGCTGGCGGCTCCTCCAAGGCTGACGCGGCTTCGCTTCTGCTACAAGCTTCTTTTTGGTGTTTTTGCTTTTGCTGATTTATTTGTGTTTTTGGCTGGAGTTGCTTCTGGCAAGGCACAACGGCGGGACTGGCTTCTCCTTCTTCTTCCTCCTCACCCGCCCCTAGAGCTGGCACGGCTGATGCGGAAGATGACGAGCCACCTGTTTCTTTATTCACACCACTGGTAGTAGCAGGCGGAGGCAAGGCCCTACCGCTCCTGATAGTAACAGCATTAGAACAAACAGTAATATCATTATCAGACACGGACTGGACATCACACTCTACCTGCTCTTTCTTCTTGAAATTGTTGGGGTTGGCTTCGACCTGCGCCGGAATAGTGGTTCGGGTGGCGGTCAGGTCATCAAGCCGTCTTGTCATCTCCGCTAGCCCTTAAACAAGCTGGGCTAGACACTCCATGGTGGGATTTGCAGGGGACATTTCAGAAGATTCAGCGTGCAGACCACGCTGCTGTTGGGTAGATGGGTGGGGAGGCTGATGCTGGTGGTGGTGCTGTGGTGGTGCAGGAAGTTGAAACTGTTGGTAAGACGGAGGAGGATACTGCTGATATTGTGGAGAGGGGGCAGCCGCGTACTGGTGATACGGCTGTGGGTGGCAGTACTGCGGCTGCTGCTGATAAGGAAAATTCTGCCTCCACTGATGTGTAAACTGGGGAGGCTGCTGGTGTTGCTGGTGAGGCTGAGAGGTTTGACCAAAACGATCACCCTGAGGTTGGTGGTACTGCCTGTTGGCAAATTGCTGACCCTGGGGTTGTCCCTGAGGACGGGTCGGCAGTGCATCATTACTCCATACCCCATTGACTTCTTGGATCAGGGGTGGTGGTGGGAAGACTGGATCAGGAATAGAAAGGAACTCTGGCTGGTATACGACCATCTGCTGCTGCGACGGGCCCTAGTCGGGCGCCTGCACATAGTACACGTGCTGGACTGCCGGTGGCTGCTGGCTCGGCTGTGGCTGATGCTGCGGTTGCTGCTCGTCCTTCTTCTCAGCGGGAGCGTCTGATGGTGTAGCTGACTGGACAGAGTTGATCGTGCCGACCAACAGTTCGAGGTACTTGTTGATCTGATCTAGCTTATCCAGGTTCTGGGTCCTCTTTTCGATCAAAACAAGTTTCTCGAGGTCATGTGATCGCTTCTCAATGATATCTACCTTAGAGAGATGGCCCCCGATGATGCTGAGGTTGGAGCTCTCATCTCTCTCTACTCCCTGGGATGCAGCCATGTGAACTTGTTTCTGGAGGATCTGGGGCTGCTTCTGGTATGCCTTGGATGAAGAGAGGGCGGCCTCTCCTTCGGCCATTTCTTCAAAAATCTGCCAGACAACATCTTCATCCTTGTTGAAATGGGAGCCCCCACATGTTGCGTCCACGAGCCTTTGGCTTTCAATGTTCAATCCTCCAAAGAAATGCTGGACCAAACTGGTCTTAGGGATCTCATGGTGGGGACACTTCTCCTGCAGGTCAGTAAATCTCTCCCACGCCTCGTGTACTGACTCATGCGCTCCTTGGGAGAAATTACTGATACGGGCTCGCATCTGGTTGAGCCGACCGAGAGGGTAATATTTATGCACGAAGGTGGACTTCAACTCCTCCCAGGTCGTCACGACCTTTCCCAAATGATTGACCCAATAAAGGGCCTTATCCTGTAGGCTGAAGGGGAAAGCCATCATCTTGACAATGTCCAGGGGGGCATTCGGATAGTGGGTGGTGCAGAAAATGCGGGAGAACTGCTGCAGGTGAATGTACGGCTCTTCGTTTGTGTTTCCATGAAAGGCAGGGAGAAGGGCTATGAACTGGGGCTTCAGCTCAAAGTGAGCGTGTACCGGTGGAATGAGAATCCACTTGGTCATTTGGCTGTCTCCCGGATTGTATGTTTCTTTGAGTGTCGGCTTTTGTGGTGGTAACTCAAGATCATCATCAGGAGGGTCACCACCTCCTCCACCTCCACCTCCTCCTCCCCTGCCTCCTCTGCCTCTGCCTCCTCCTCCATCGTCACGATTCATCATGTCATTCAACAAACCCTGGAACGCGATCTGTGTCAGGGCCTGCTCGGTCAACTGCTGCTGAATAGCCTGGATAGACGCCAGTAGTTGTGCATTATCTTGGTTCTGATCTGGCATCTGTCCCTCTGGGATGGGTGGCTGCTGACCCTTGCCCTTTCCTCCTGGAGCCATGTCAAAGTCTGAGTCGGACGAGATGAACTCCGGAGTAGTCTCCAGGGCTCGCACTGGCTTCTATCTGCAGAATGAGATAGTCCGAATCAGGTCACTTGCAATTAACTTTCAGCTACCGTGATGAAGCTGGAATTCAGGTCAACCCCAGCATGTTGTGAACGGAAAAGGATGTAGACTGTAATCGACTCCCATTCACAACGGCGAACGCGGGACAAAAGTGATCCCGGTTTATTGGGTGGCCAAGAGAAGGGTAGAAAATGAGGAGTGTGGAGATCAATCCGCAAAGTCCGGATCGGGTTCTCGGGAATCGCCTCGAAATTATTGGCGGAGTTGAGTATATGGAATCGATGTGGGTGTCGGCATGGTCCTGACGAAACCATCCATGGATCAACTTCGCAGAGCACAAGAGAATGTCGGATTGTTGGAAGAATGATACGATGGTCAACGAGGAATAAAAGGAGTGTAAAACAGTAGAAAGGCTCGGTTGAGCGGGGTGGTCAAAGGGAGAAACAACAAAATGTGCGCAACTGCGCGGGACTTGATCTTTGAACCTGAATCTAGATCCATTCAAACACAATACAAAATCGGGTTCACCAACTCACACCATGTGAAGCCGTGAAAGCTCGGCTATTTATTATCTTTTCATTTTTAGAGTTGTGATTTTCAGGCATATCTTATAACAAGTCCTTAGTACGCTACCCTATAGGAGAGAGAGTACTACCGGAAGAGTATCCCGTACTTGTTCTCCTCCTGTGTAACCTGTAGTTTGTACTTTTTGGAGTCCTTGTAACCCTTCCTGGATCCCTACTCAACCAAAGAAAAGAGAGAGGAAGCCGATAGGTGAAACCAATATTTCAGTTCTCGCTCGCAACGGAATCACCTGTGAGCGTGCAAGAACGTACTCGGACGCAGGACAATGAGACAGACACCCCCGTGAAGGTGTGGCCTATGCTCAATACTTCGGACAGGGTCGATGCTCTCACAACAGAGAGTCACCATTGGTGACCAAGTCCTACTCGCCTACGTACGATAGAAGCGCCATCACTTCGAAAATCCAGGCGATACACAAGGCAGTTGCAGACTGGGTTTTTGGCTTTAATCCTTAGGGGTCGCACTCGCTCAAGGGAGTAGGGTTTTGGTCCCCCTCCAAGGTACTTGAAAACAATTAGGGCTTTATGAACCCGGTACAATGATAGTCCATTACGAATTTTAATTAAGGTCAAAGTTTATTTAGCAGTCCCCTTGTTTTAATTTTTTGGGTTTTCACTTTTTTTGGATCTGTTTTCATACCAGCGCCTAACGTTTTTGTAGATTTTCATTTAAGTCCTAGGTGCTCAAAATCAGAGGGAGATAGCGGAAAAGCCGTGCAAGTGGTTCCATGATGGAAATCTCACCATTGAACCGAATGATGCATGCTGAGTTAGAAGACTTACAGTGCATCCCAGCTCTCTCCATGTGGTATGCAAAACAGAATTTTTAAACCTATCTACATGTGGGTATGCAAGGCGCAAAATCATCCTAAACATAAGCTGCTATTAACGTGAAGAACCATAAGTCGCTCATTCATCTCCAGCCCGAAGGGTCCGGTCTTGGCTCACCCCTTCTCTGTACTCAACACACTTGAGCTTAGGAGAAAGCGCTTTACAGGGCTCGCTACGGCACAAGGGCTAAGAGATAAATGAGCGGCTTGTTTAAGTTTGACTAGATCCAAGCAAAGTAGACTATAGGAACATGCATTCTTATTAATGTTTGGACCTAGCTACCGAGTCAAACAACCTATATCTAGGGGCTCCAAGCACACAAAACAAAGTAAAAGAAAGGCGGAAAGCTCAAAACTTCGGAAAACAAAATAAAAGAAGGCGATGAAAACTCGAAAAAGCCGCGATGAGGCCCCCAGGTGAACAATCACCTGGGCACTGGACCTCATTGTGAAGAGTAGAGTCCTGTTTAATTACATGCCAAATGGTCTCTCTCTCACCATAAATTACAAAATAAATAATCCTAAGGATCTAGCTCTAACTAATGCCCATCTCTTTGCTTCCTTGATGCTCTCTCCAGATGGTCATGAGAAGAAGACCATCCTCCTCCAAGCTCGGCTGCATTGGCTTCCTAAGAGGCCATCCTCGCGTGGCGGGCCCTCGCATCAAAGTCACAAAAAGAATGCATTAGTAGAGTTCAATCAATAAAATGGAGCAGATAAAATAATCACTAGACATAAATCAATTAAGCATGGTGATTAATATCAATGAAAATAGCTGCTTACAAAAATGAATGATAAATCAGGATTTTTTATACAAGAATGACAAAATAAATTAGGCTATGCTCATTGCTCACCGGCAACGGCTCCATCAGATAACCGCAGATGTTCCACGAGGGTCACCATGAAAAATATCAAAGTGTTGTCGCTGAGGCAACCACTCATAGAACACCCGGGTTGATCAGCAATTAACCCACAATCCAAAGAATACAACTATCAAGCTCAAAAATAAATGTGAATTAATCTTTATTTACTCTACCATAAAATGTATAGGGAACAAGCATGTAGAGGTCGAACCACAGAGAGCAAACCAAAATGTAATAGCCTACATGTATTCAGAGTCATTCTTGTGTGAAGTGGGTTTTTGGATTTAATTAATTTTTTTATATAATAATTAAGTAATATATATATAATATAAATAAATGTATTAATTATGTATACCCATAGAGGGTTAGTAGATAGCTTATAATACCTAAATATACATATAGGTATATATAAATATAATAAAAAATATATTTTTTTTCTCTTTTTTTGATAGGGTTAATAAATAGATATAAGAAGACATATAAATAATTAGATATATATATATATTCTCTTTTTTTTCTTTTAGGAAATACATATATATACATAAGGGGGCACCATAATATTTACAAAAATACTCAAAAATAATCAAAAATTCAGGGATAAGGTCTTTTGGGGATTTTCATGATTTTTTACTGTTTTTGTGAATTTTGGGCATTTCTGAAAACATTTTTAGTATTTTTAAATAACAAAATAGGAGCAAACAATGGAATAGGGGCTGGCTGTCATAAAAATAGACATTAAAAATAACAATCAGACTCAAAACTTTTCCACACTATTTTTCTAATAAAGATAATAAAATATAGCATAAATAGGACCTGAGTTTATATTTTCGTGATTTTTCTTTAATTTTTTATATTTTTTTTAAGTTTTTGGGTATTTTTGAATTTTTAAGGTTTTCCTTTTGAGATTTTTAGGGATTTTGGGAACTGACACTAGAATAGGTCAAAATACACCATAGGTAATTTTTTTGGATTTTTTCGAGGCATTTTCATATTTTTTTAGGATTTTATAAGTTAGACAATGAATAAAAGACATGTTTTTGATTTTTAATAAATGCAAAAATGCAACAAAATGAAAAACTAAAAATATAGCGTGCATGAACAACCAATCATGAACGTAAGTCTATTTTCGCAAGATTTTTCGATTTAAAATGGAGCACAAAATAAATAGATAAAGCCTTCAAGAATTAAATGGCCTCGCAGGGGTATTTCTGCAAATAAAATAGTTCGCAGGGGCAAACATGCAAAAATCACAATAAAAATACACGTGGACTTTTATTTTTAGGACCATTTTGTAATTACAGAAACCCGGCGGGGTTTAAATGCAAATTTCACGCGCCTCACGTGGGTGCTGCACGTGAGGCGCGGAGGGACTAAAGTGTAAATATAAAAACATCCGGGGGTCCAACTGCAATTTTTACAACTTATTTACAACTAAAACTTTTATTTTTGGGATTAAACTCTAAATACAAAAAGCAGGGGGGTGAGATGTGAAATTTACCCCCAACTAAGGCGTTTCATCCTGCGGCGCTGGAGGCGCACTTATCCACGTGGCAGCCATCGGACGGTCGACGCCGATTCGCTGATGAAGGGTGCAGATTAGAAGCTTCTGGCCGATCTGACGGTCGAGGCATGTCTTCATCGAACGGATCCTGTTGGATCTGGGACGAGCCTCCTGATCCGACGGCGCTAGAGCTCCCTAGAAGAACAGGGAAGAAGCTCGCGCCTGGCGAGCATCGATCGAGAAGCTCGGGCTCCTCCGGGGCTCTCCGGTGCGTCAGAGGTGTTCTCAATGTAGCTGGAAGCATCCTGCGTCGACTGATGGTGGTTTCATGGCTCCTGGGGGTCCGAGTCGATGGAGCGAGGTCGGAGAAGAATGGGGCCCCCAGGAACCTCTCCCTAGTTCAATGCAAGCCCAGATGGGCTCTATTCTTCGATATACCTGCATAGGAAGAACCGCAGGCGAGAGAGCTTTCTCCTCGACCTAGGGTTGTGAAGCTGTGGTGCAAGGTGAAGGTGGGCGTTGGGACTCCAGCGAACGGCGGAGGGGGAGTCCCGATTCACCAAGACCGAATGTCTTGGGTTGGTCCAAGATGATCAAACGATGGAGAAGGCGGCGAGGAACGAGATGGGATGCTCGGGGCGGTCGGATACGGTGGGGTTTACGGTGAAGAAGTCGCCGGAGCTCACTACAGGAGTTAACTAAGACCTAATCTAATGACTGGAATGAAAAACTAACATCGAAAACTAATTAAAAATGCATAAAAGGTCAGCTCTTATACCTGGGGGCCTCCAGGGAGCAGGGCGGACGCCGGAGCTCCGCCGCGTCAAAATCCTCCTCTCTCCGGCCGATTTGAGGCACCAGCTCACTCCCCCTGTCACGAGGAATGTCCTAGGACTAGAATCGAGGCTTGAGATTGGATAAAAAGTGGCCAAATCTGAGGAAGGAGGCGGAGCTTGTTATTTATAAACATTGGCAAGAGGCCTTATTACCCGGCGATTATTGACTGATCTAATGAACATCTCGTTGATCTATGATTTTGGCGGGTATCATGGAAGATTAGGGAACAATTCTTGTGAAGGAAGCGTTGTCGATTGATGGATGGTGTGCCCGGGAAAAAGGCATGAAATCGGTGGAATGGACAGTTCAGAGACGCCAGGCAAGGGATGGGACAGTTGACCAGGGAGTCAACGAAGGCCGGCGCCTCATTGGGCCACGTCAACCGCTACAAGACAAAACAGAAAATCTGATGGAAGATTGATTTATTTGACATCCTAAATGATTTTATTAGTTTTTTCTTATAAAATAAAAAATGTGTATTATTTCGTCTAGTATTTATTTATGATTTTTATTGAATTTTTCGACGTATTTTATTATAGTTTTATTTGAATAATGTGTATATGTATGTATTTACATGTATTTTGATGTATTTTTTTTAATTTGTCTATTTTCTTTTATTATTTTATTGGTTTATTTTATAAATTTATAATTTATTTTTGTGAGTATAAAGGTATTTTTGTTTGATTTTTATGAGTTTATTTACATTTTTAAATAAATAGGTCTAGGTGTATGTAGGTGTCCTTATAGGTGTTTTAACTATGTATTTTGTATACTTAATTTATGAAATATATTTTCTTGATCTTTATTTTGGATTTACATTTTTAAGGAGTTATGTATAATGTATACATTATTATAAAAATGTAAAAGAATAAAAGAATCAAGGATTGCAATCTTTTTTTATTTATAAATAGGTATATAGCATAGGTATTTTGTCTATGAATTTGTAGACTTATTTTATTTTACAAATTAATTTTGGTTTTCTTTAACTTTTCTTATATGTATGCATTATATACATTATTTACAAAATTCTAAAAATATGATTTTATACAAATAATGAATATTGAATAAAATGCATATTTTAAACAGTCCTATGTACAAGGAGGGCCCAAAACCTAGCTTCTGCATATGGACTCCAAAAATTATGAAACCAATTTTATAAAATATTCCTTGGAATGCTATATACAATTAAAGGTGAGTTTGGGTGACTTGGAGTTTTTATTTGCAAGATATGGGTCTGTGAAGTTGAGATGTTGGCTTTTTATCTTGTGTATAAAATGTTCACTGGGTATTATTTTTGCACAAACTTAATTTTGTATTTTTATTTACATTATTATTTACATCTTTCATGTACAAAGTTTCTTTATTTGATGAAGAAATAATTATGTACAAAATAGGTGCCAAAAATGCATAAATGAATGAATTAATAAATGAGGTATTTATTGTACTCCGGCCCTTATCTCCCCCTACTTTATTCCTTGTCGACCAATACCATGCTGGCCTTGGTCTCGGGGTTTGGGTCATAAAATACTTACAATATTTTATTCCTTTTTCTTTTCTCCTCTTTATTCTATAATTTTGGCACTAAACCTTATTTAATGTGGAATTAATACAATGAATCATCAATGCAATTATATACAATTTGATGCTATTTACATGCATTTGCTGGGGTTTTTGAGGCCAAAATGATAGAATAAAGGTGATGAAATGGAGATTCATCAACCATGAAGTGACTTTTCTCCCAGGAGAGCACCATATTAACCTCACAACAACGATTGAGGACCCGGTCCAGATTCCTAAGACAGGAATCGAAGGAATTGCCGTGGACCGAGAAGTCATCCATGAAGACTTCTAGGAATTCGCCGACCATTTCGTTGAATACAACAATCATGCAACTTTGAAAAGTACCTGGAGCATTGCATAACCCAAAGGGCATGCGCCTGAAAGCATAGGTACCGAAGGGGCATGTGAACGTGGTTTTTTCCTGATCCTCCGGTGCTATGGCTACTTGATTGTAGCCCGAGAACCCATCGAAGAAATAGAAGAACTCTTTCCCCGCTAGTGTCTCTAGGATCTGATCAATGAATGGTAGGGGGAAATGATCCTTCTTCGTCGTGGCATTCAGTCGCCTGTAATCCACACAGACGCGCCACGACGTGGGCACTCGCGTCACGATATCCTCTTTATCCTCGTTGGTGGTTGTCTGAATTCTCGACTTTTTCGGGACAACAGGGATAGGAGCCACCCATTTAGAGTCGGAGATGGGATAAATGAATCTCGCATTGCACCAATTCTCTATCCTTTTCTTCACTACCTCTCGTAAATTTATATTTAAACGACGTTGGAATTCACGAGAGGGTTTGGCTTCATTCTCCAAGTAGATATGGTGTGAACACAGAGCGAGATTTATCCTGTGGAGATCGAAAATGCTCCAGCCTATTGCCTTGCAGTTTTTCTCCAGGATCTCTAGCAAGCGAGATTCCTGCTCCTCGGTCAATCGCGAACTCATGATGACCGGATATTTCTTTTCCTGACCCGCAAGAAAGGCATATTTTAGTGTTGTGGGTAAAGGTTTGAGCTCAGGTAAGGTGTCATCGTCTAGGAAGTCTGACTCAATCGAATCTGGTTCAGTGTTGAAAGTGGCTTGATCTGTCTCTATAATTGCTGCCACCAAGTTATTCGACTCTGGAGTCGGATCGGCAAAGGTCTCCATGCAATCGGTGAAATCCACGTCCGACTCATCATCCTCGTCTTCTGATTGTCCTAAAGAGGGAAGGACAGACAGGCCCAACTGGGCCTCTAAGTCATCGAAGATGTAGTGGGATGGAAGTTCTGAGTTGTACTCGTCTCTGAGGACCTCACAAACTGACTCATACATAAGATCATCTCTAGAGGCGAGGGACTCATCGGTGCTGGCTTGGTTCTGTCTCCATGCCCCAACTATGTCTACATGGTCGCAGTCTGCTAAGGTTGAAGAGTACTCGATGCTGGATTCGGAATCCAGTCTCTTCCATCTGGTTTGCTTCATCTGAAGTTCCTCATCTCCACCTGCAGTTTGGAACTGGATCTTCCCGATCTTGTAATAAAACAAGGCCCCCGCTGTTTTGAAGAAGAGCCTGCCTAGGATGATCTGGGAATCTCTCCAGCTATAAGGGGTTTCCATATATAGGACAATAAATTCCACCATGTATTCTTGACCCTTGACTTTGATGACAACATTCCTCAATTCTCCTTGGGAACTCTTGGTTGATTTATCAGCGAACTGAAGGAGGGCTCTACATTTCCTAAGAGGTCCAAGATTAAGCAGCTCATAAAGGGCTGTAGGCATTAAGTTAATTGAGGAGTTGTTGTCTAGGAGTGTGCGTGCAAACGCAATGTCATCGACATGACTCACCACATAATGTGCACCCATGTCTCTTCATTTCCTTGGAAACGAGATCTTTATTGCACAAGTCATGGCTACTGACAGAACGTGTTTCTCAACACGGCATTTGGTATTCCTGCTAACCCTAGTATGTGTGCATCTCACCTCAAGGTATTTCTGAAATGCAAGAGTTATTTCCACATACTTGTCAAAGGGGATTGTGACCTAGATATGTTTGTTGCAAAACTCTGCCATCTCAGGGTCATCTTTTTAATTTTTTTAGTTTTCTGCGTTCCACCCTTGAGAGCTCAGGGGAAAGGGATTATTGACTCCAACTCAGATTCTGAAATTGAAATGTTTTCATTCAATGCGGGAACCGAGTTTTGTACAAGACTCGGACTCTGAAACAGACTCTGACTATGACTAGAAGGAAAATGCAGCGGTGAAACCGGTGATGCGTCTTCCACGACTTCTGGACGGTCCACCTCAGATGGAGGTGCGGGTTCTTCATCAGTTTCGGTGGACTCTATGCCGGTGCGGGTTTGTTGATTCTTCGAGGACCTAGAAGTCCTCTTCTTATGCCGGTGGTGGTGATGGTGGTGTTGCTCCTCTACAACCTCCAAGTTCTCCTCAGGTAGAGACTTGGCGGCTTCTTCCTCCAGTGCCCTTACCTGATCAGGTACGATCACGGTCCTTCCGCTTCTGAGGGACATATGGTTTACATTATCATGCGAAAGGATCTCATGTTCAGATAAAGAATTATCTGAATAGTATACCTGATCACGAGGTCGGTTCTAGCCTTGAGTTATGTTATTCGGGTCGGCCTGAACTTGGGAGGGAATTTGGTTCTTTGCTACCATTTGTTGATCCTGGGTATGAGAAACACGATTCAGATCGGTCCACCTATCCAGATAGTCATTCTGGATCTGTTGGACCCTATCAGACAGGGTCTGGATCGCCAAGGTGAGGGACTCCAATTCGGTGGGCTGGGCTGGCTGATGCTGACTTACGAATGAGGTTCTGTACTAGCCCTGCTGGCCATGCTGATACTGCTGCTGATGGGACGATGATGGGCCCTGCTGGCCTGAGTAGAATATGCGTTGCTGTTGGGGCTGCTGAGGCTGGTACCCTCATTCGGGCCTGGACTGAACAAAGCGCGGTGTGGGGACGAAGCTTGTTTCCTGGTAAGCTGGGGAAGGTTGGTGAGGCTGACCGTTCCCCATCCTCGACTGTCTGCCGACGGGGTCATGGTTGTACCACAGCCCGTTGATCTCGAACACTGGCGTAGGCTCCTCGTATCCGGTTTCTGCTTGTGGGGGTGCATGCTGGTCCTGCTGGGTGTAAGTCTGATCCTCTACCTCGCCATTCTGAGGCCCCAGTGCATGTTCTTATACAAGATGAACTCGGTGTACATGCACATGTGGTGTAGAAGGGGCATGTAGCTTTATCTTAGCTACCTTCTCAGTAAGTTCCTCCACTTGCATCGGTAAACGTGAGAGAGACTCAAGGTTAGTGACCCTCTTGTGGATCTGCTCGACCATGGTTAACTTATCAGCTATCATCCCATGATGGGAATGAGGTCCTCTAAAAGATCCGGTACGGTCCTCCTAGTTGTCTTGTTGGATAGGATTGAGGGAGACAACTGATAGGCCTTGGTGGCCTGTGACCTGCCTGTTTCCGCCATCTACTCCAGTATTTTCCATACAACATTCTCATTCTTGTTCAGATAGCTTCCTCCATAGGTGGCACTAACTAACCCCTGCATCTTCGGGGTCATGCCACAAAACAAGGTCTGGACTAAGATCGCCTTAGAAATGCCATGGCAGGGATATTTCTAAATTAGGTCATTAAACCTATCCCAGGCTTCATGGAATGGTTCACTGGGTCCCTGGGAAGAATAGGTCTTTGAACTGCATCCAGGTTGTACATATCACCCCTAGGTTCTTCAGCCAATGCTCTACCTTATCTCCTAAGGTAAATGGGGTGGCCTTCAGTCGAATATTATCCTGTCCAACCCTAGGATGACTAAGGTTGTTGCAAACCAGCTCGAAGTCTCTGAGGAAGGCATATGGTTCATTGTTGGCATTTCCATTAAACTTCGATAGGAGGTTAAGGAAGTGGGGCTTGAGCTCGAATGCTTCGGGGGGAACTGCTCGTGCCAACCAACTGTGTATCTTGTTCTCTGTAGGGTTATAGGCATCAACCATTGGTTGGTCGATTCCTCCTGCCATAATGATCTGTCCCATTCTAGCTGTAAGATCCACATTCTGTTGTTCGGCTGTGGCGAGGCGATTACGGATCTGTCGCAACGGGTCCTCATCCGGTGGCTGCTTAGGTGGCATCTTGTCCTCTAGTCCTAGGTTTGAAACATGGTATGTGTTAGAGGACAAATCAAGGAAGGGATTCTTACCGAGGCGATGGTCTTCCTCGATAAGCTTAGAGGAGAGGAAAGGGTTGGTTTGACAGTAACCTCCCTGGGTGTGAGGGAACCAGAACTCAAGAGGGTTAGGAGTCCTGGGTGGTCCAAGTTGCGCTTGGGCCGGTGAAGAGGAGTTTCGTGGGGGGATCAAGAAGAGATTGGTGAATAAGGAGTCGATATCCCCCAGTTACTCATCTTGGTTTGGCGAGAAGAATCGGGAGTTCTAGGTGAAGATAGGATTTGACTCCTACCTAAAGTAAACAATTCAATCCAAGACCCTAGGTTCACACTCAACATAGTGAAGGACCTGAACCGAGTCCAATTAATCTTGTTAATTTTAAGTGTGATTTTCAAGAAAGATAGCAAGGAGTTACGCGTCCTATAGGGAAGTCGGCTCAGAGCCGGATGTGTTTTCCTTGTTTAACCTATCGCCTAAGATACCGCCAGTCCTTCCTTTCTTCGCTCCTATCCCAAGTTTATGTATTCAAAGACATGCCACTATCTACCTACAAGCAGGCGGAGGCTGACAAGGCCGAAACTTCAACCTGGGGGTTTACTAGCAACTTGTCGTAATTTCGCCCCTATCTACCTAAGACAGGCGGAGGCTACTTGTTACTAGTCAGTGAACCTTAATAATTCAACTTGTGATATTTGCTAAGATTATTCAGAACGTGATATGGAAGGAGGGGATTTGGGCTCTGCCTTAAGGTGTTCTCACACTCTCAAGTACCCTCACTCAGCCTGAAAACAAGGTCGGGGATTAGTCTCCCGCAAGTAGATTTTCTAATTTTATTTATTTTTTTCTTTTGGTCAATAATGTTAGCAGTCCCAATTTTAAGTTAAGTTATCACTGGTTTAGTCCAACCACACAGCACGCCTATCATCTAGTCCCAATTTCCGTTTAACATAAGTTTGAAAAACAGTGAGGGGAAATCGAGAAAAGCTGATGCAAGAAAAACAATGATGCATATGCTGAGTGAAGAATACTTACAGTAATCCCTTCGCTTTTATGCAGGATGCAAAATAGAATTGAAATCTTTTTACACTATATGCAAATGCAGACGACAAAATCTGCTCCTAGACAAGTAGTTCTATTAGTGAGTGAAGCACAGGTTGATTTGACTAGTTTTGCGGTCTAGCTGCGTCTTTTAAGTGTATTGTGTGGTCCTAAAGATTTATGAGCACAAAGAAATCCTAGAGTGGCTCGAGGAGACGCTAGTGCAAGTCTAATCTACAATTTAATCCCCGGCAACGGCGCCATTTTGATGGATCCAGGAATCTACCCTTTTAATGTTGTCTAATTGACGATTTCGTTGCAATCGGATAAATCCGGATCGATCAAAAATAACCACACGGATCGAATAATTAACAAATGAATTAATGTGCGGTTTTATGTTTGTTTAGCCTGGGCAAGCTGCAGGGTTGACTCAAGGAGGCAAAGGAAGAACTCGGGCCAAGTTAGAGGGATTAGATTTGCGGTTTTCCAAGTGGGATTTTTTTTAACTTTTTTTATGCCAAATGCAATGATGCGAATGAACTAGGTTATTAAGAAAACCAACAACTTAGCCAAAATTAATTTTAATATGAAATTAGTCCAAATTGACCAAATTGTATTTTTACTGTAAATCTAATTAAATGATAAATGCAAAATGGATTTTTTTTGTAATTTTTGGTATTAAAATGCACAAATGAAAAATGCAAACTTTTTTTAGGATTTTTATGCAATTTTTCGTGCAAATGATACACAAAAATTATGAAAGATTTAATGAAAGATAAACATGTTTAAATTAAGATAGGCTAATTTTTTTAGATTTTTCCGACACTTTCTGAATTTTTATGAATTTTTTACTGAAAATAAAGTGATTGTGAGTCTTTAATTCCCAATTAATCCACGAAATCAAATTATCCAAAGAGTTATTTATCTAAAATAGATATTTTAATCAGGAATTCAGAAAAAGTCAAATTTCTCAAAAATCTTATTTGTGGATTTTATTAAAAATCAAGTACCTAAATCACTCTAGAATTTATTTCACGCAAATGACAAATCCAATTTCGATGAAACATAGAAAATTATAGCACACTTAAAGACATCATTCACAATTTTTTCGCAATTTTTGGAGCAAGAAATATGGTTGTGCGAATTTCAGAGCTTAAATGGGCAAAATATCACTGATTTTCAATCTATGATTGTTAATAAATAAATCAATGCTCATAAAAATACAAATAAATATACACAAGATAAACAATTAGATGGTCTACAAAATGATATTTTTTGATTAAAAATTGATGTAAAATGACTGTCCAAATTAACGCTCAAACTCAGGGGTGTCAATGCAAAGCAGAATTGAACCAAATTAACTCCAAGTGTGCACAGGGGCACTTCAGCAAATACGAAAATGTCAAAGGGTGCACTTGCAATTTTCATAAAAAATTAAGTAAATACAATGACTTTTTCTTCTCCCCCAAGATAGGCTAGTGCAAAAGGACGTGGGAGGCTAGATTACAAGGGAGGCGGCGCACGGGCGGCGACCGAAGGAGACGACCGTGCACACAGTGGCATGGGCGGCGAAGGTGGCTGGTGGGCGGCTCGACGCGTGCAGGCTGGCAATGCTCGGTGGCGGCGGTGCAGCTCTGCCGTGTTGGAGCGCTGGAGGGCGGCGTGACACGCGAGGAGCTAGCGGCGCACTCTAGGAGTGCGAGGCGATGCGGCAAGGACTGGAGGTCGTTGGTCATGCGCGGTGCGATGCCACTAGCAGTTGGGCTGCCGTCGGGGCTAGAGCAACGCGAGGTGGAGGAGTGGCGCAGAGGGTGCGCGACCTAGATGGCCTCCCGTGGCGGAGAGGGCAGCAAGCGACTGGAGTGGCACAGAGGTTGCGCGGTCAGGATGGCCGCCAGTGGTGGAGAGGGTGATTTACACGAAATTCACGGTGTCTAAATAGTGTCTCGTACAAGGCGGAGACAACCGTGTCGCTGCGGCGACCCTCAAATGAATCTCGTATAAAATCAACAATTAACCCACACTAGAAGTATCAAGGAATAACAAGCAAATGTGAAGTTAAAATTTATTTTTAACTCTACATAAATGATGTATAGAAGCAAGTACGTAGAGAGTTCGAACACAGGGAGCAAGTCAGGGTAGATCCACAAGTGTGTGTGTGTGTGTGTGTGAAAGTGATGTGTATGTCTAAACTATGCAAATGCAAATATTTTTGTGGGTTTTAGATTTTTAAATTTTTTATTTATATTTTTTTTATTTTGTATTTTGATTTTTAATTTTCTGATTTTATATTTTCTTTTTATATTTTATATTTTTTCTTTTCAATATTGGAATATATGCACTATATAATAAAAGAGGTGATAAACTATTTATAAAAATAGGGAAAAATAGTCAAAAATTATAAAATAAAATATTTTTGGTCTTTTTAGAAATTTTTACTGTTTTTGTGATTTTTGGGTATTTTTCAGAAACTTTTTGGTATTTTTAAAAGGCAAAATAAAGGTAAACATGGAATAAGCTACTGGATGAAAGTAAAATAGGAATGAAAAATATCAAAGAGCCATAAAATTTTCCCAAACTGATTTTAAAATAAAGAGAATAAAATGGGGAACCTGCAGGAACTGAGTTTGCATTTTTTGGAGTTTTCTATAATTTTTTAGATTTTTTGAAGTTTTAAGGTATTTTCTAATTTTTAAGGTTTTTCTTTTGAAATTTTTTGGACTGACACTAAAAGACAATAAAATAGACAGTAGGTAATTTTTTTGGAATTTTTGAAGCTGTTTTAATATTTTTTTGTATTTTCTAAGATAGACAATAGCTAACATGCATGTTTCTGATTTTTAATAAATGCTAAAATGCAACAAAAATGAAAAATAAAAATATGGCGTGCAAGTGCAAGTTAACATGAGCCTATGTTAAATTGTTGGGAACTTTTTGAATTAAAATGATGCCTTAAAAAAATGGATCAAGCAAGCAAAAATATGTAGCCTGGCAAGGGTATATGTGCAAATAAGCAAAGTTTCCAGGAAACACATGCAATTTTCACAAAAAGTTATATGCTGAAATAAATAGTTTAAGGACCAAATGCAAATGACCAGAACTGCGAGGGGTTCAACGCAAAAAGTCCACCCACGCGCATGTGAAGCACGCGCCTGGGAGGGACTAAAAAGTAATTATCCAAAAAGGCAGGGACTGCGTTGCAAAATGGGCAAAAACTTTGTAATGCAAATGAATGCTTTGGAATTGAGAACAAATATGCAAAACAACTAGGGTCCCCCCTGCAAAATGCCTGCACATCACGTGTACTAGTCACGTGAGGTGACGTGGCGAGGGACCAGATAGCAATTAATATAAGTCTAAGGGCCTATATATAAATGTTACAAAATATTAACGTGGCAGATGAAAGTTTGCAGACTAATGAAATATTAACAAAATGCGTGAGGGTATGGGGCAAAATTACCTACACGCGCGATCATACGGCACACGGCCTTCCACTAATATACGTGTCAGCTTGGGAGGGCGCGATGCCCCTTCGGCTGCCAACGGTTGAGATCAGATGCTGCAGGGAAGATCCGACGGTCGATGCCAAGGCCGATCCAATGGCAACTGCTGTGCGGGGAGATCACGGCCAATTCCGACGGTGGAGGTCAGTGCAGGAAGAACAAGGAGGACCTCCGGTAGGGCGAACGTCTCGAAGCTCCACCGTCGCCCTCCGTCAACCTTGACGCTCTCAAAATGGCCAGATCACCTCCTGGCGAGGTCTTCTAGGTCCTGGTGGCGACAAAAGGAGCTAGAGCTCACCGGGTTCCTCCCACGACGGGAAGATGTTCCAGCCCACTCCGGCGATGTCCAAAACCGCCCCTAGGTGTTGTATTAACTTCAGGACCTGCACGAGAAAAGTGAAGGAGTCGGGGGCAAAATGCCCCGACCCCGTAGTGGGTGAAAGAACGTGGATATGTGGAAAACAAAGCTCGTCGGAGCAAGCTCCGACGAGGTGGTTGGTGGAGTGATGGAATAGATGACGAGTGGAAATGAAGGAGGGGGTCTATTTCTACTGTTACTACGAAGAAAAACAAGCAAGAAAAAGTAAGACAAATGTACCTCAAGGGTATACACCCGAGGTTGAAACCTCACGGCGGCGTGGCCGCCGGAGATGGCTGGGAACGCGCCTTAGCCTCCGCTGCACCTCGACAAGGTCGGGGATTGACCCTTTGTCACTGGGTCCCATCAGCAATTCATCGGATGTCTCAGCTCTGGCCAAAGGCGGTCTAAGGAAGGATGGAAGACTTTGGGGTCGTTGTGAACGGGTGGTTGACTGGGCGAGAAAACCGAAGTGTAGCAAGCGCCTTGACAATCCAAAGCCCGAAAAAAACCCTTGGGCACGAATCATGCAATACTGGGCTTGAAAAGTCAAGAAGGGTCGGACACGAGATGATGCAAGGCATGCTTGCAAAAATTCCAAGAAATCAGGTGTAGATGCTGGTCCTGTGGTCACGGACCTGGGGTCAGGGAGTTGACCCCCGGTCAACGGATGGCTTGGCCTTATTGGGCCACGTCATCCGCAAAAAGACACAAATTAAATTAAAGTTTTGTAAATTAAATTAAAAATATTAAATGATTTAATTATTTTATGTTATTTAATAAAAAATGTTTATTATTTTATAAATTATTTTATTGTGAATTTTAATTATTTTTATGAGGTATATTTTTACAAGTTGTCTTTTTTGACCTATATAGGTATATTATCTATATATTTAAGTATTTTATTTTGTGCTTTTAATTTATTTAATTTTGTTTATTATTTTATAAAATTATAAAATACTTTTATACACATAAATATATTTTTATTTTATTTTTCTGAATTGTTTTGTATATTTAATAAAATATGAGTATATATTATGCAGGTATGAGTGTATGTATTCTACCTATGTATATGATATATATGTATTTTTATTTTGTATTTCTTTTGGGTTTTTCTTTTGATTTTAATGTACATATATATTATAAGTAATATTTATAAAATTATAAAAATATAAAAATACAAAAATAATGAATAAATAATAAATTGAATATTTTAATATGTACAAGTATACAATGAGGGTCCTAAACTAAACTTTCAAACCTAGCTCCGCCAAATACGAAACTACCGCCATTAAATAGCTTATTTTATTCTATATACAATTAATGGTGAGTTTGCTGCATTTGGAGTTTTCAGTTGTGCGATACGGGTCTGGGAAGTTGGGATTCTGGAATTTTATTCAGACCATAACTTTTTATTTGTACATTATTTTTCAGTGAAATCAATTTTGTATTTTTCTTTATTTAATTATCTACAACTTTCATGTACAAAGTTTCTTTGTTTGATGTACAAAAAGTGGAACCTAAAATAGGTCCCAAAATAAATAAAGAATGAATGAAAAAGTATAGGTATTTGAGCCTTATCTCACCCTACTTTATTCCTGGTCGACCTATTCATCAAGATGCCTAGGTCTCGGGGTTTTGGGTCATAAAATATTTACAATATTTTATTTTTTTCCTTTTCTTTTATTTATTCTATAATTTTGGCTTTAATTACAGTATTTTATACACTATTTACACGTACATGCGTGAATGTTAATATGCTCTATTTAATACTATTTACAGGCATTTGCTAGGGTTTTTGAGGCCAAAATGATAGAATAAAGATGATGAAATGTGGATTCAACATCCCCATATACTTTACCTTTGCTAGTCCCTAGCAAACACTTATGCAATAAGTGCAAAAAGAAAAAGAAAGAAAAGAAAAAGAAGAAATTTGGATTTAATTTGATCATCAAACTTGTCTTCACAAAATCAAAGTTTGGAGCTTAAGTCGGACCTTTGGAATGTTAGTGCGGGCGGAACCCTAATAATGACCAGATCTGAAATCCAACAGTCCCTGAGAATCCTCAAAACTCTGTCCAAGTCTCCACAATAGCCAGGTCAGAAATATTTCAATTCATACGCAAACTCTTACGACTATGAATCTGACTCGTACAGTGTAAGTGATGGTGGCTCTCCCCAACTAGAATGGCAAAGAAACTGACTTCTCCAGTACAACAACCCAATGATTCCTCAATCCAGTAACTACATCCTCGAGGAGCGGGGTATTCCCTTCTAAGTTCAAGTGGCAACCAGCTCAAGAGGAGGGGGTGAAGAGAAGAATGGACGGTAGCTAGTGTAGCTACCTATCCTAGGATGCCAGACCAGTGTAGTCAAGTCATCCAGCTGCAGGCTCACATATTTGAATTTGGAACTCAAGCTTGCTTATTGACTTTACAACATTTGTACATACTTTGCAGGCTTTTTTATTTTTGTACATGCTTGAACCTTTTTTTTAATACTATTCACAGCAGCATTTACATAAGGAGTTTTTCCTCTTGAGCCAGTAGACTATCCCTCTTTTGAAGCTTTATCGCAACCCACAGCCTCCTGTCTTTAGACTTCCTAATCACTGGACGGGTTGGGGTGCACTTCCCTCCTTAGAGGAGGACAAATGTTTCCACTTGTGTGCGTCTCATAATGGCAAATCCAATCCCCTCACCACTCCAACTGAGTTGAGCCATGTGAAAGGTGCAGGTGTCCAAGTTAGGTCATTATTACAAGAGTCGTGTGTGTGCTCCGAAATACTCTACTTAGGGAGTCAAGAATCCATTGAAACAAGTCTCGTGATCCTCAAAGAATTAAGTCAACTAGACCTGAAGAACCTCAAACCCAGTTCCTATAAGGTTCCTGTTATTAGGTAGATTTTAAGGTCCAATCAAGCTCCAATCTCCGGATTTTACTTAGACTTGTTCAACTATCAAACTCAATCCGAAAAATGCTCATGCTATGCAATGCGATGCAGAAAATATTTTTGTGATGCAATTTTCAAAGATTTTGAACTTTTTATGGATTTTTGAAAAGATGATGATGATGCATATGCATTTTTTGTATTTTTTTTTCAAAAAGATTTTTCAATGTTTTTGGATTTTAATTTTGCAAATGTTTTTGGGATTTTTGAAAATAAAAAGATTTTGGCTAAAAACTTGGTGAAAATATGTACACGGGAGTGCTTCTTATATATACAAGAAGTGGATTTTAAGAATTTACAGGGCAAGTGATCAATTTTATAAGTATATAAAGTGAATTTTGGTGAGATGTATGTATTCCTCAAACTTATTTGACACATGTCTTTCAAAGAAGTTTTGAAAACTCTAGTCCAAAATAATTTTTACAAACATTTCACAAACATGTACACATATTTTCATTTTGCAAAGGTTCTCAAAACAGTATATATAGATTTTTCAAATATTTTTGCAGGCATTTATCGAACCATTTGCAAATCATTTTTCAAACATTTTATTTCACACAAAGAAAATAAATTTTACAAACCACACATTTTTACAAAGGTTGAAAACATGTAACAAAATATTTTCAAAATAGTTTTCAATAAATATTCACAAGGATTTTCAAACATTTTGCAAAAAACATTTTCACCTGATTTATTAATCAGTATATACAAAAAGGATTTGAGGAACAAAACACCTTTTTATTAAGGATTTTAATGAATTTTAAAGAATTATTAGCCATATTATTAAGAAAATACAAAAGTACGAGTTATGGCTAAAGTATATACATAGTATATACGACCCCCCCTATACTTAGCTTGAGCTATGTCCTCATAGATCGGAGAGAAAAGAGAAGACATAACTCGTACTAAGTATAGGAAAGTCTAAAAAATAAATAAAGGAATGATTGAACAAATAAGAAGTTCACCGTCCCCCTTATACTTAGGATCAAATAATCCTAAGTATAGTAGATTGTTCACAACGCAGGGAGGGTCAAGGGTTGGAATGAACAGATCGTACTCAGATTGTCTCCCTTATACTTAGGGTAAGATATCCCTAAGTATAGACAAGAAGAGGAGATAATGGAGAGGATCGAAAAGAATAAAACGAAAACTCGGGGTGCACACCCCCCTATACTTAGGACAAAGTGCGTCCTAAGTATGGAAAACTGTCTACAAGGGTGGCATTTTTTTGATACAAAAAGAAGATAGAGAAGGAAAAGAAGAAAAGAAGAAAATAAGAAAAAGATAAGAAAATGGAAGGAGAGATCAGAGGATATACACATCGCTCCCCCTATACTTAGGGTAAAAGAAGCCCTAAGTATAGGCAACAACAGGAGTGATGACACAGAACGAAGAAGGAACACTCGACTTGTCCACCCCTCCTATACGTAGGACAAAGTGCGTCCTAAGCAAGGCAAACACGAGAATGGGTGTACGAGCAATACGGGAGAGACAGAGATGAACAAAGGAGAATGTACAACAGAGGTGGATGTACATATGATCAAGAAGGCCGAAAGCTAACCTTCTTGCGAGACTGCTGAGGGATAGATCTGATATGGTGTATGTCGACATCGGGGTCCACAGTGGACGGAAGCCGATCAGGGTTGACACGGTGAAGGCCCTCAGTGGAGTCAAATAGAAAAGGGACGAACTGGTCAATGGAAGTAGTCTGGCTATGTTCGCCCTTGGTGGTCCTATGGTGTGAAGGAGCAGACATGTGAGTGGAAGAAGTGTGGTCAGATCTGGCCTTGGAAGTCTCGCAGATATCGAAGTGGAATGGGACAAACTCATCATCCTCGGAAGAAGTGTAATCGGAGTCGTCCTGCGAGGTCTCATCCAGGTCAAAATCAAAAGGAACGAAATCATCAGTGGAAGTATACGAACTCTGTTCGTCCTCAAGAGTTTCACCCGGATCATCTTTTTCCATCAAGAGGCCAAAAATTGTGAAGGTTTGCATCATAACCGACCTCAATCATCTTCACCTTAGAGTGACCAGGAACGGACTTATCAGTGGAAGTAGTCAAACGAGGTCCATCCTGTCTAGTCTTGGTATCTGCATGCCGCTCAATAGGATCAATCACGTAAATGCTTTGGATTTCAGCAACACATCGCCACACACCATAAGGTGGAAGCGCGAGGTCTATGCTTTCTGATTTCCTCCCCTTTCGGGGGATCCGTCGGGTCTCATCAGGGATCGCTAAGCAAACATCTCTAATATCCTTAGATCGGTCACAGACCTCGGAATCAGCTAGAATCGGTGAAGGTGCATAGGTGCATGTCTCTGGTCATCTGTGGGTGCGGTGATCAACACTTCGCTCTCGTCAACAGGACGGAAGCGAATCTCTCCTGATCCATAGTCAATAACGACCTTCGCCGAGGTGAGGAATGGTCATCCCAGGATGATTGGAGACGGCTCCCCTGTGGAGCTCTCCATGGGCAACACGACAAAATCAACATGGTGGCTCGTGCCCTGAATAGAAATGACGGTGTTTTCAAGGATACCCTTTGACCTCTTGATAGATCCATCAGCAAACTGGACGATCATCCTGGTTTTCTTTAGAGGCCCTAAGTGAAGAGACTATACCGGTGAGAAGGGTAATATGCTAATAAATGCACCGCCGTCTAGGAGAGTGCGATCACAAGTGTAATCAGAGATGGAGCACGTGATGAAAGGTGTAGCTGTGTTCTTCTTTCTGGGAATGGGACGATGTGTGATGGCGTGGGCAGTAGCCATGGTCAGAATGTGATGCTCAGATCTGCTCCTCCGCTTTCTCTTCTTGGGAAGTGGAGCAGATAATTGGGTCATAGCCTGCTGAAGTGGGGCACGGATAATCTCATGAATAGTAGCCACCACTTCGGGTTCAGATAACATTTTTTTGAATTTTTGGACTTCCTCCATACAAGGGAGGAAGTCATAATCAGCATATACACGAGGCATGCCAAGAGCAGTCTGTACAACGGCATCCTCAGGGTCAAAGGTGGGACTAGGTGTGAATGGATGTGTGGTCAAAGGTTCTGGTAGGTGGACCCCCTCCTCACGATATGAATCGACCAATGGTCTCCCGAACTCTTTTTGGGTTTTTACATTTTTCTCATTTTTTGTATTTTTGACGATTGCAAGCTCCCATAATCACCTACAGGTGAAGACTTATCCCCGATGAAAAGAGCATTAATCTGATTCATCCTCAAGAAAGCAAGATCATCATTAATAAAATCAATGCGCTTTATCATGCGATTCAAGGTATCACTCATAGAGATCGAGGGAGGTGACTCAATCAGGTCAGACTGGGGTGGATGTGAAGGTGGAGGTGGATAATATACAGGTGGGGGTGGAGGTGGGTAGAAGTCCGAGTCGTGATACTGTGGTTGAGGCGGATATGTACAAAAATCAGAAAAAGTAGGAGGAGGATCCTCCGGATTAAAGGGAGGTGGACCGATTGGAGTGAATGAAGGATCCCAAAGTCCGGCTAAAATACGCTCCAAGGGTCCATCTCGAAAACAAAAGGAAATGATTTGGGGGAACATGACGGTCAAGTCAAGAGAGTGACGAGGAAGGCACACGTGCGCAGAAGTGATCTAGGACACACACAAAAACAATCACAGACAAAAACAAAAAGAATACAAACCCTCAATTCACCTACTCAACTCGGTAGAGACCGAAAAATGCGGTCTTTTTATCTTGTTTGTTTTAGAGTTAGGTGAGAAGTCAAAATATTGCGCAAACACTTAGGAGGTTTAGAATGGGATTTGGGCACTAATCCTTAACGTGTGCGCGAGCAATGTAAAACGAAGACAATGGGGGGATTACTCGCCCCAAGAGAAGATTTTCTTTTTGATCGATTTTAGGGTCAAGTAATGTTAGCAGTCCCAATTTTATTGATTATTACTTTTTTTGGAATTTTAGTGAGAAATGCACACGCCTAAGGAGGATTCAATTCCTTTAAGATCCTAGGTTGGCAAAATCAGAGGTAGAGTCGGAAAAGCAATGCAAGCTTCAAATCAATGATGCATGCTAAAGAGAAATGCTCACCTTGCCTCCAGCACTCTACATGCAATTATGCTCAGCAGAATTGAAACCTATCTATATGCAAATGCAAATGCTGATGAAATCGCCCTAAGTTTCAGAAATTGCTATTATCGTAAAGAACTACAAGTTGACCACAAATCCTCAATCCTAGAGTTCGGTCTAGGCTCACCCCACCTCCTCTTGACATGTCGAGTTCAGGAGCAGCGCTTGGCAGGGTGAGCTCGCGGCGCGACGGCTCGAAGATGGTGATCAACTGTTTAAAATTTGACTAAGTCCAAAGCGTAGACTATAGGCACATGCAAAGGTTATTATGGTGTTTGGACTAAATCTATTGCAAGCAATCCTAAAACTAGGGACTCAATCACACAAATAAATAAATTCGAAAATCGAAAAACAAAGTAAAAAATGCGAAGAAAACACAAAAATCACGGCGAGCCCCAAGGTGTACAAACACCTGGAAATTAGGCTCAAGAGTGTCCAATGTCCGGGGGTACCTGTATTATTACAATTAAATAGGTCGCTCTCTCACTTAAATTACACTAATAAATGCAATAAATAAATACACTAGAACTGTCTTCAAAATCCTCTCCTAGCCCGCCTTCATGCTAAGTCAAGTCGCCTCACGTGGGTGCGTAGGTGCTCCTGGAAGAGAGCTCCTCCCTCGATCCACGTTCCTCGCAAGAAGTCAAACAAGAGAGGGGTTAGACAATTCAAACAAGAAATATCAAAAATAAAAAGCAGAGATAAAAGCCGCAAAAGTAGACAAATAATCACAACACAAGGCAAAAATGACCTACGTGTTGCTGTTCCCCGGCAACGGCGCCATTTGATTTACACGAAATTCACAGGGTCTAAATAGTGTCTCGCACAAGGCGGAGACAACCGTGTCGCTGTGGCGACCCTCAACTGAATCTTGTATAAAATCAACAATTAACCTACACTAGAAGTATAGAGAAATAACAAGAAAATGTGAAGTTAAAATTTATTTTTAACTCTACATAAGTGATGTATAGAAGCAAGTACGTAGAGAGTTTGAACACAGGGAGCAAGGCAGGGTAGATCCACAAGTGTGTGTTTGTGAAAGTGATGTGTATATCTACACTATGTAAATTCAAATATTTCTGTGGGTTTTAGATTTTTATTTTTTTTATATGTTTTTATTTAATTTTTTATTTTGATTTTTAATTTTCTAATTTATATTTTCTTTTTATATTTTATATTTTTTTTCTTTTCAATATTGGAATATATGCACTATATAATAAAAGAGGTGATAAATATTTATAAAAATAGGGGAAAATAGTCAAAAATTACAAAATAAAATGTTTTTGGTCTTTTTAGAAATTTTTACTATTTTTGTGTTTTTTGGGTATTTTTCAGAATCTTTTTGGTATTTTTAAAAAGCAAAATAAAGGAAAACAGGGAATAAGCTACTGGCTGAATGTAAAATAGGAATGAAAAATATCAAACAGCCACAAAATTTTCCCAAACTGATTTTAAAATAAAGAGAATAAAATGGGGAACCTACAGGAATTGAGTTTGCATTTTTTGGAGTTTTCTATAATCTTTTAGATTTTTTTGACGTTTTAAGGTATTTTCTAATTTTTAAGGTTTTTCTTTTGAAATTTTTAGTGATTTTTTGACTGACACTAAAAGACAACAAATAGACAGTAGGTAATTTTTTTGGAATTTTTTAAGGTGTTTTAATATTTTTTTATTTTCTAAGATAGACAGTAGCTAACTTGCATGTTTTTTATTAAATGCTAAAATGCAACAAAAATGAAAAATAAAAATATGGCGTGCAAGTGCAAGTTAACAGGAGCTTATGTTAAATTTTTGGGAATTTTTTGAATTAAAATGATGCCTTAAATAAATAGATCAAGCAAGTAAAAATATGTAGCCTGGTAGGGGTATATGTGCAAATAAGCAAAGTTTCCAGGGAACACATACAATTTTCACAAAAAGTTGTATGTTGAAATAAATAGTTTAAGGACCAAATGCAAATGACCAGAACCACGAGGGGTTCAGCGCAAAAAGTCCACCCACGCGCGTGCGAAGCACGTGCCTTGGAGGAACTAAAAAGCAATTATCCAAAAAGGCAGGGACTACATTGCAAAATGGCCAAAAACATTGTACTGCAAATGAATGCTTTGGAATTGAGAACAAATATGCAAAACAACTAGGGTCCCCCTAAAAAATGCCCACACCTCACGTGTACTAGTCATGTGAGGTGACGTGGCGAGGGACCAGATAGCAATTAAAATATGTCTAAGGGCCTAAATATAAATATTACAAAATATTAATGTGGCAGATGAAAGTTTGCAGATTAATGAAATATTAACAAAATGCGCGAGGGTATGGGGCAAAATTACCCACGCGCGCGATCAGAAGGCGCACGACCATCCACTAATACACGTGTCAACTTGGGAGGGCGCGATGCCCCTTCGACTACCAACGGCTGAGATCAGATGCTGCTGGGAAGATCCGACGGTCGATGCCATTGCCGATCCAACGGCAACTGCTGCGCGGGGAGATCACGGCCAAATCCGACGGTGGAGGTCAATGCAGGAAGAACAAGGAGGACCTCCGGTAGGGTGAAAGTCTCCAAGCTCCACCGCCGCCCTACGTCAAGCTTGAAGCTCTCAAAATGGTCAGATCACCTCCTGGCGGGGTCTTCTAGGTCCTGGTGGCGACAAAAGGAGCCAGAGCTTGCCCGGTTCTTCCCACGATGGGAAGATGTTCCAGCCCATTCCGGCGATGTCCAAAACTACCCCCCATGTGTTGTATTAACTTCAGGACCTGCACAAGAAAAGTGAATGAGTCGAGGGCAAAATGCCCCGACCCCGCAGTGGGCGAAAGAACGTGGATATGTGGAAAACAAAGCTCGCCGGAGCAAGCTCCGGTGTGGTGGTTGGTGGAGTGATTGAATAGTTGACGAGTGGAAATGAAGGAGGGGGTCTATTCCTACTGTTACTGCGAAGAAAAACAAGAAAGAAAAAGTAAGACAAATGGACCTCAAGGGTATACACCCGAGGTTGAAACCTCATGGCGGTGCGGCCGCCGGAGATGGCTGGGAACGCGCCTCGGCCTCTGTTGCACCTCGACAAGGTCGGGGATCAACCCTCTGTCACTGGCGACCCATCAGCAATTCCTCGGATGTCTCAGCTCTGGCCAAAGGCGGTCCAAGGAAGGATGGAAGACTATGGGGTCGTTTTGAACGGGTGGTCAACTGGGCGAGAAAACCGAAGTGTAGCAGGCGCCTTGACGATCCAAAGTCCGAAAAAAACCCTTGGGCGTGAATCAGGGAATAGTGGGCTTGAAAAGTCAAGAAGGGTCGGACACGAGATGATGCAAGGCATGCTTGCAAAAATTCCAAGAAATCGGGTGTAGACGCTGGTCCTGTGATCACAGACCTGGGGTCAGGGAGTTGAGCCCCGGTCAACGGATGGCGTGGCCTGATTGGGCCACGTCATCCGCAAAAAGACAAAAATTAAATAAAAGTTTTATAAATTAAATTAAAAATATTAAACGATTTTTAAATTTTAGGTTATTTAATAAAAAAGGTTTATTATTTTATAAATTATTTTGTTATGTATTTTAATTATTTTTATGAGGTATATTTTTACAAGTTGTCTTTTTAGACCAATATAGGTATATTATCTATATATTTAAGTATTTTATTTTGTGCTTTTAATTTCTTTAATTTTGTTTATTATTTTATAAAATTATAAAATATTTTTATACACATAAATATATTCTTATTTTATTTTTCTGAATTGTTTTGTATATTTAATAAAATATGCGTATATATTATGCAGGTATGAGTGTAGGTATTGTACCTATGTATATGATATATATGTATTTTTATTTTGTATTTCTTTTGGGTTTTTTTTTCTGATTTTAATGTACATATATATTACAAGTAATATTAATAAAATTATAAAAATATGAAAATAATGAATAAATAATAAATTGAATATTTTAATATGTACAAGTATACAATGAGTCTCCAAAACTCAACTTTCAAACCGTAGCTCCGCCAAATGCGAAAGTACCGCCATTAAATAGCTTATTTTATTATATATACAATTAAAGGTGAGTTTGCTGCATTTGGAGTTTTCAGTTGCGAGATACGGGTTTGGGAAGTTGGGATTCGGGAATTTTATTCATACCATAACTTTTTATTTGTACATTATTTTTCAGTGAATTCAATTTTGTATTTTTCTTTATTTAATTATCTACAACTTTCATGTACAAAGTTTCTTTGTTTGATGTACAAAAAGTGGAACCAAAAATAGGTCCCAAAATGAATAAAGAATGAATGAAAAAATATAGGTATTTGACCCTTATCTCCCCCTACTTTATTCCTTGTCGACCTATTCATCAAGATGCCTAGGTCTCGGGGTTTTGTGTCATAAAATATTTACAATATTCTATTCTTTTTCTTTTCTTTTATTTATTCTATAATTTTAGCTTTAATTACAGTATTTTATACACTATTTACATGTACATGCATGAATGCTAATATGCTCTATTTAATACTATTTACAAGCATTTGCTAGGGTTTTTGAGGCCAAAATTATAGAATAAAGATGATGAAATGTGGATTCATCAGAGGGAAGCAAGCGGCTGGAGCCGCTTGGCGTCGATCAATGGGCGGTTCTGTTGCGGAGGAGTTCGGCGGGGATGAACAGCTCCGATGGACGGTCGATGGCGGTGGGGTGGTCTGGTCGGCTGCAGCTCCTTTTTTTTGTATTTTCTTTTTGCAATTTTTTTATTTTCTTTGTAAATAGTGAAATAAAGATATGATAATAATAATGGTGTTGGTTGATGAAATGATTTTTTTTGTGATGAACACGATAAACAAATAATGTTAGATAAAAAAATATATGACAAATAAAGATAGAGAATACTTACCTAAGAATTTGCCAAGTGGAGCTGCGATGTGCGGCTCTCATCATCGTGGCCTCGATCTGTCTCGGTAAAAAAATCAGAGAAGCTATGCAGCTTGGATGTACTGCCACGTGGTCGATCTCTCTACCTCGGATCTCGCCAAATATGATGGAAACCGACATCACTTCGAATACTTTCTTGGTCGATGTCACCGTCGAGCAGGCTGAGCTGGTGGTTCCTTTTCTCTCTCGATTATGGAGGATAGGGGTGAAGGTAGCCAGAGGCGATGTATTTATAGGATGGAGATGATGGCATGGATGGCGAAGAGGTGGAGTTCGTGGGCATCGTGGACCGAGGTTGAGGGTATTCATGGTGATCGAGGATGAGGAAGGAGTGGGTTGTGTCATGGTGGCACCAGGGGTCGGAGATGGTGGTCGGCGTGGTGCCCAAAATCGAAAGGGGGCGGCCCCTTGCGCACGATGGAAGACATGGGCGCGGGTTGTGCGGGAGGTAGACGAAAAAGCTTTGACCATTGGATTGAGTGATCCAACGGTCAGGAGAGGGGCGGAAGCGGAGGTTGAAGATTCGATCGGCTGAGCAAAATCGAAGGCATCGGGTGTGCCGCATGGTGTGCTAAGAATGCGGCGCTAGCGAGCGGCTGTGATAAGATCAGAGGTTTGATCTGGTGGCTCGAAATAATTGTGGTGATGAACGGTGAAGATCAAGGCAACAACAACAAGATCGGATGGCGCACAACGACCCACGTGGTGGGCTATAGGAGAGGCGCAAGCAGACGGTGCGGATGTGATCTGGATATGATCAGATGGTGGGGAGCCAAGGGCGTGCATGGAAGTCATTGGACCGTTGGATCTAGATTGAGATCCAATGATCAGGGGTGCTGGCGGACCGGTCAAAGGGGGTGGGCAGCATGGCGCAGTCAGAGGGCACCACGTGGCCAGCTCTGAGTGGCTGAGAAGAAAAATAAAATTAGAGAGAGAAGGAGGCTAAATTTGGAAAAATGCAAAACATGAAAGTTGTAGATCTCGATGAGATCTACAAGTTTCATGTTGACAAAAAATGGAGATGAGGTCAAATATGATACACAAATACAAGAATACAAATACACATGTGTATAGTATACAAGGGGGGCCAAAAACCCATGTTTTGCCTACGAGCTCCGAATTGAATGAAATCAATCTCATTTTAAACGTTTCTTGATGTGTATTAATTTGATGGTGAGTAGACCTAATTCGGAGTTTGTAAGAGAGAGATATTGGCATTCTAAGGTCCAGGGGGTTTGGGGCTTTATTGTGAATTTTACAAGATAGGAATTTTGGCCTTCTTCCTTATATTATTAACTAATAAAGTACAAATTATAAGGAAGGTGTTATTTATTTTGGAGTATATATAAAATACAAATAATTAGGTGAGTTTTTGGTGGATATTATACAAGTGGATTTTACAAATGAATTGGCTTCTTATTTAAATGAAAATATGAATGCTAAAATGCATATCTTGTGGATTGATGCATGAATGTTATTTATGCAAGATAAAGGGAAATATGATGCTAAATACACAGGGACAAAGCTCTATTTTCAACTTTAAGAGTGATGAATCACAGATTCATCAGTCAGCGGCTCTGATTAGATCATAGATGTTGATCTGACAGTTGATATGTGACCGATAGGAAGGTGCTTGGATTATCAGGCACGACCTCTTGATCCAACGGTGGTCTATGATGATGGACGAACAACGGAAGAACTTGCTAGTGGCAAGCTTCAAATTGATGCAGCTCATGTCTCTGACCACCGCAAGCATTGCGGATCTCCTACTTGCGCTCCTTAGACTCCTCCGTGCCAGCTGGTGTCGTCAAAAGAGGCCCAGATCCTCTGGATTGGTCCAACATCAGTGCTTGACCAGGGCCCTAGTTCATGTCGTAGATGCTCCTCAGATGGAGCCTTCCAGAACCTGCAAAAATGCGCACAATCATAGAAAGACAAAGGAAAAGGGTTCTAGGTAACTACTAGGTGGAATCGAGGTGGAATGATGTGGGAGAGGCGAGGTACGAAAGTGGTAACCAGAGCGGAGCTCTAGGAAAAATCTAGGTAGATATCTTGGCTAAAAATAATACATAAATCACAAGATAAAAGGCCAAAGAAAAACCTATGTCTACAGCTAACTAATGAACGGAGAAAATGGACCTCAGTTGGTGCAAGGCCAAGAGATGTACCTCGCGACGGTGATGCACGTTGGAGATGGTGGAGTTGACCTCTCTACTACTCTCTCTACCAACCAAAGGCTCAGCTAGGGAGCTGTCACTATCCTCCAACCTTCAGGCGCAAAAGGAGGATGAGAAATGTGCCAAAATGAACTACAAAAATGGAGGATGTCGGGTAGAGTGTATATGTGCAAGCGAGTTGGACAGGATGGAAGATCGAGGGAGATCGACCGAATCGAAGCCGCACTGCCCTAAAAGTGGGCTCTACGTGGATCTATGATGTACAAGGAAGATGTTTTGTGAAGAGTCCCATCCTCCCTGAGCAATGTTTCATGCATGACAAAATCGAGAAGGATGGTAAAAAATGAGGTGTCAGAGGTTAGGGTAGTAGGTCAGACAGTTGACCTGCGGTCAACCACCCAGGGACAATGTTTGGTCCACATGGACCAACGAGAAAAACCTAGCATCAAAAGAATTGGAAATTATTATTAATTATTAATTTTTTTATTAATTTATGATTATAAAATAAAATTTTTTTATTATTTTATAAATTATTTTTATTATTTTTATTTATTTTCTGAAGTTTATTTACTAAAACCTACTTATTAGAGTTTCATTATAGATATATTTATTTATGTTTTTAATTCTTTTATTTTAATTTTATTTTATATTTTATTAATTTCATTTTTTATTTTATATAATTATAACTTCATTTTATAGACTTAAATATATTTTTATTATATTTTTTCCATATTATAAACACTTAATTAAATAGATATTATATATATATATGTATACATATAGGCATTTCGTCTCTCTTTTTATCATTACATATTTTATTTTAGTATTTTCATTATTGTTTTATTTTAGTTTTAATATGTACATATATTATAAATTATTTTACAAAATTATAAAGATATAAAATTACAAAATAATAAAGAATGAATAAAATGATTATTTTATTCGGGTATAATATATAATAGGGTTCCAAATCCTAACTTTCACTCATTAACTACAAAAAAATATGAAACCACCTTGACTAAATAGCTTATTAAAGGTTATATATAATTAAAGTTATTTTGATATATTTTGAGTTTTTATTTGGGAGATATGGGTTTGGGAAGTTGGGATTTGGAATTTTATTCTAAGTATATCTTTTACATTTTATATTTTTTTTATATGAAACTAATTTTGTATTTTTCTATATTTTATTATAAATAACATTCATTTTTAAAGTTTCTTTAATTGAAGTATAAAAAGTGGAAAATAAACATGACCCAAAAATGAATAAAAGAGAATAAATAAAATGGAATTTTATTGCATTTTGGACACTTATCTCCCCTACATCATTCCTTGTCGACCTAATCATCTAGATGTCTAGATCTCGAAGTTTAGGGTGATAAAATATCTTTGATATTTTATTCTTTTTCTCTTCTTTTCTTTATTCTATAATTTTGGCATTAAAAACAACATTTTATGTATATTATGTACAATAATGCATGAATGTTAAATTTTGGAAATTGAGGGTATTTACATGCATTTACTAGGGTTTTTAAGGCCAAAATGATAGAATAAAGATGATGAAATGGATATTCATCAATAGCGTACTAGGTTGAACTCTAGGAGGCTACGAAAATCGTGAGGGTTATTTAAATAAAAGGTGAGGACTGTAGTAAATGAGGAAATTCTATGCACGTTACTCTTAGTTTTTGTGAGTTTTTTGTCTTTTTGAATTTATTTATGAATATTTAATTATTATATTTTTTATGTTTTCTGATTTTGTAATTTCTAATGATTTTTAAATTTGGCAAATATTATGAATTTTTGAAATTAATAGGAAATAAAAATAAATAAACTAAATAAAAAAATTAAGAAAAAGGCTATTTTTTTGGAATTTTAAAGTGTAGCAAAAGTTGATAGA
Organism: Ottelia alismoides; assembly: GCA_037367405.1. Lineage (NCBI taxonomy): Eukaryota > Viridiplantae > Streptophyta > Magnoliopsida > Alismatales > Hydrocharitaceae > Ottelia > Ottelia alismoides. The sequence goes on from JAZKJV010009178.1 coordinate 310,590, forward strand.
AAACTAAAATAAAATTATATATTTTTTGTTTTTAGTATTTTTCTGTAGTTTCTTTGATTTCTTCTAGATTTTTTTGCTTTTTTAAAGATTTTCAAATAAATTAATAAAGGCAAAATAAGAAACAAAAAATACTATAGATGATTTTGGATTCTAAAATTAGAAAATGAAATAAAAATTAGAGACACATGCATATTCAAAGGGAATAAATTTCAAATTTTCGAGAAAGAATTTTTTGTTTTTTTAATAATTTAATATCAGGTATAAACAAATATCAGGGCCACACTGGCAAGGACTTAATTCCAACGTGCAAATATTTTAATATCAGGGCCAAACAATAACAACAAACTACAAGACTTTTATTGTATCATACCTAAAAACATGTTCGTAGTACGTATGGCAGTTCAAGTAGGACTAAAAATAAAATAAATAGCATGGAAAGAATTGCAAATGTTCAAATAACAAGAGTCTAACATGAGTCCGAAACAGACGTATTTGCAAATTAGTGAAAATACAAGGGCTAAGGCACAATGTTACCCTTAATACATGTGGAAGCTTGGACGGCTAAGATGATGCTGAACTCTGATTAGATGACTAAGGATGAAGATGTGCATGAATGGTCTTAGTCTGAGCTGGAAGTCGATCCATAGCTCAGAATTTGGGCTCGATCGACGGTTGTGATGTAAATTGGAGCCGATGTTCTTAATCGGGAGATCTGAAGGTCGTTGAATGGGATGGAGATGGTAAGATCCCTAAGCGCATCATAGAAGCATGAGGATCACATCGTTTATAATTGAGAGTGACTAGTCACACTAGTTGCTCGAGACAACAAAATTTAAAAAATTATCATGCGATGAAGCCACTTGATCCAAGAACACTTCTCAGATTGTTTCATATAAACCAAAATCAAGTATTAGGGTTACCTCTCGAAGTGTAATTGCGATCGAGTCTCTAAACGAAGAGACCTCTTGTCTCAAGTCCGATCCTACAAAGGAGATGCTTGCAAGCACATTGATGAAACACGTACTCCTCGTAATCCATAATGATGATACAAGCGACGAATCTCCTGACCCATCACACAAGATCCAAAGTCTTCTTCACGAGCGAGGATCATGGAAGGAGATGAAGATTCATGAGCAAACAATCGAGCAGCATAAGGGTGATGCTGCAGCTATGGCGACTCTCTCTAGGGCTCCACGGTGGATGACCACAATGAGAGAGAGAGAGAGGACATATAGAGAATGAGAGAGAGAGCATATGTTGTTGTAGTAGTTGTAACTTTGAATAGCAAGGGGTGCCTCTTCTTATATAGAATTTTGGGAGTCCATGGATCCCGATCCATGTGAACACAAATCTAATGGAGCAGATTGATTTGTGTTTCCTTCAATGGCGAGGATTTTGTTGTAAAAACACAACAACAAATAATTTAATTTAGATTAAATATATATCAATATAATTAATCCCAAATTAAATCAATCAATCATGGAGATTATGGAATGGAGATTGCCTCCTTCAATTAAAGAGGAGTGGACGTCCACCCTTTCCTAATGGGAGTTGGTGGCCGTCCAACCTCTCAATCAGGAAGGAGGCAATCTCATGAGATTACATTATTCTAAGGAAATCTCCAGGGTTTACAACAAAACTTGTTGTATATTATTCTACAAAAACAATTCGTAATTATTTTATGAATATTGCAATCTTACCATTGGAAGATTGTGAATCACGTTCACAACCCTTAATAAAATGTGTTTCACATTTTCAATTAATTATCCAATGTTAATCCAATTCACATCAATAATTAATCAACAAATATAAATCCTAATAGGCTTTCTCTAATACATTATAAATCACCTTTATAATATTTATTAATAATTAGGATAGTACTATCAACATTATTCATATCCATGATAATTAAATCACATTTAATCATCTTGGATCTAAATTCTCATGTGCCCAAATAATATGAATCACATTCACATTTTTTACATCTTTGATAATTAAATAGTACTTAATTGTCTTAGATAACTCTCCTTGTTATATGAATCAAATTAATATTATTCACGATAATTAAATTACATTTAATTATCCATTTTCTCAATACTCGGATACATATATCAACAGTGAAATTATCCATGAACTCTTCCAAGGATAATGTGCTTTCTCCGCGGATACATGGATATAAGGACATGGTAATTGTATTGTTCCACGTATAGTGACTTGAATATTGAGATCACATCTCAAATCCACACCCTACGGACCTCTCATAGATGCTTCTTAATATCTAGACCGCAAATATAATCTTCTCATAGCATTTGAATCACATTCAGATCAATGTGCAACAATTGGACGAATATCATATCATTTCTCTATTTAGAGGAGTCACTAAAATCCAGACCCGTTTCATCACTCCCTAGGAATGGAAGCATCATGGTTATACAATCGTTTATGATCACATCACCCTCATGCATTCCTAATACTTGCACATCCTTCATACTAGAAGACCCAGAATAAACCCAAATTATTAGATCCATTTTACGTTGTCTACATCAGGGTTTTATCATTAATTTTCTCATTTGATCATTGGGAGTCAGTATCGATCGTATAGTTTCCAGAAGCATATATCATACCTAGGTGTTGATCACATACTTTCCAAAAAGCATATATCAAACCTACAAATACAATCAAGCTTCCAAAGCAAGAGGACCATGCAAGAAGTTTGATTCTTCCCAATATCTCATGAGTGAGCTCATGTCTTCTAGTTTAGTAACAGAACCTGTATGATCCCTTTGAGAGGTCGTATTACTCATATGCCCTTCCATGCACACCAGCACACTGGTGTATAGACCTTGGTTAGGACATCTAACTATTGGTCTTCCAAAAGTACATACTCATACATATAGTAACACATCTTTGTTCGGCCAGAGGATGCGTGCCTATATCATGACAACATATGACATATGTCTTTGGTTATCTCAATTACGTTAAGTTACCTCTTTGACCTAACTTATCTAACACCTCTGAAACTTTATTTCTATATAGAGGACGTGCATCAAGAGGTCGGTTAAATATCAGCCTATAGAGAAAGGATTGTCATCTACTTCTCAGGCTGGAGATCCTCTCTTAATAATCATTTGACAGTGCTTGATGGGTCCTCAATCTTACACTAGATATTCATCCAAGCACCAACCACTATGGTTGAACAACTGAATCAAAAACTGTATTATCAATAAGTTGATCTTGTTACATTACCCTAATTCTACTAAGGGACCTATTATGCAAACTAATTATTCTTCATTTCAAATCAGGGGATGAAATTTGCAATAACATTTATTTCACAATGGCTCGTCATGGGCTCACATGTCCAATAAAATGAACACAGAAGAAGCTCTGCTCTGATGTCATTCAATCGAGCGGATCTCACTTGATCAACAACTGAATCGATTCCTGATGATGGTTGTAGCTTCTTGCTAGGATCCTCTAGCAATCTGATGCTTCTCAGAATCCTTTAGGTAACTGGATCTAGATCTGAAGTTTCTAGAGGTCTTTAGGGTCATGTATGCTCCAGATCGTACTCTACTAGTCCACGATGCGTCTCAATGATCACAAGTTAGTGCTTATGCTTGGAGGGAGTGTCCGTCTATGTTTATAAGATGAATATGAGAAGAAATGGAAGTTGGATGAGGGCTTTGGCGATCGTGGTTTGAATAGGAGCAGATCTTCAGATCTAATATGATTTGGTGGCGGCTAGGGTACAGAAATAGAGGCAAATGGTCGTGCGAACGTGAAGGGGTATTCAGATGATGAGATTGGTGATCGGAAGGGATCTCATCATGCAGATCATAGCTCAATTATAAAAGTTCTAATATAGGCTATAAAACATTAAATCAATACGAGATTTAAATCAAAACAAATGGAAATCTAACTAGGATTACCTAAGGGTGGAGTGAGAATGATCACCACCTCAATCTGCTGCGAATGGTCGAGAGTCAGAACATACCCGACAAAACTCCGATAAGCATATTATATCACTCCAAAGATCTCCCGCACTCCAAATTGAAGGGGGTGAAGTTCTATCACAACATAGTCGGTCCAAGATTGATCGTAGGCAAAGAAATTGGTTAAAAAATAGATCAAACCTAGGAAATGGAGATCTCAAAGTATTCTTGGGATGGAGTTTTGTGAAATAGGAAATTCAAAATGCAAGCTGATCGAGGCAAGATCAATGGAGTCAAAGGTCTGGTGAGGGAGTTAATTAATTAGGCTGAAGGTTAAGCGAAGAAGGCGGAGGGTGTTAAGGAACATAGCGTATGGGAAAATCGAAAAACGTCTAGCATGCGATAGAACGAGAAACGCGGAGAGACTGGGCAGTTGACCCGCATCAACAGACATAGGCTCAACTAATTAGGAGGAGCGAAGAATAAGCCAAATTAGGCTACACTATAAAACATGAAGACAAATAATAAATAATTGGATATAAAAAAGAAAATTAGTTTAAAATAAAAAAATATGAAGGTAAAATTTTGGTACTTTTATTATTGTATTTTTGGTGACTTTTATTAATATAATTAAATATATACATGGGTCAAAATAAAAAATGTTTTATTTACAAGTATGAATTCTTATATAAACAAAACCTTTATTTTTAATATATTATTTATACCAATATATACATAATTTAATAATTTATAAATTTACAAAATTCCTTTTCACTAATGTTAATAATATTTTCATTTGATTTCAATGAAGTGATTTATTAGGTTAAATAAATATGTATTTTTACAATATATAAATAGTGCTACTTATACAATATATACATGATTTTATTTTTTTTGATTTTTTATTATGTGATTTTTATTTGTATTTATACCAGTCAACTACAATATTTATAATTAAAATTAAAATAAAATATGTACAAAAAATATAAAGGGATATAAATAAATGGATAATGTACAGAATATACATAGGTATATTATACAATAGTACCCCAAAAATCCACATTTCACACCTTAATGCTAATTTAATTACACCATCTCCATTTTAAAGATTATTTAATCTAGAGTATAATGAAAGTGAGTTTGATTGATTTTGAGTTTTTGGGGAGAAGATATTGATCTCACAAGTTGAGCTTTGCGGCTTTTTCAGAGTGTTATAATTTAAATAGTATAAATGACTTCTCTTGCAATTATTTTTATTATTTACAAATTTTCAATAAGAAAAAAATTTTATCTGTAGTAAATTTGGGTATAAATAAAATAGTGTAAAGATTATGTATTATATATAGTAACATATAAGTGATGAATATGAAAGATATGGAATGATCCGTAAGCGCATCACATAATCATGAAGATCACATTGTATGCAATTGGGAGAGACTAGTCGCACTAGTGGCTCGAGGCAGCGGAATTTTAAAAAATTAAACGATGAAACCACATAATCCAAGAACACTTCTCAGATCGTTTCATATAAATCACAAAGGGGTATCAGGGTCATCTCTTGAAGTGGGGTTGCAATCGAGTCTCTAAATGAAGAGACCACATGTATCATGTCCGTTGAGGAGACGCTTGTGAGCACGTTGATGAAACACTTGCTCCTCGCAATCCCTGTTGACGATCATAGCGGCGAATCTCCTAATCTCGTCTCATGAGATCCGACATCTTGCTCAAGAGCGAAGTGCACCAAATGAGATGGATATCCACGAACTGTCAAAGCAGTGGAACAATGGCATGGCGACAACGGTGACCCTCTCTAGCATTTAGGGTGAACAACCACTCTAAGGAGGGAGAAAGGGGCATGTGTAGAGAATATGAGAGAGAGATAGGCTATTTAATTTTTCTCTAATGAAGATCTAGGGTTGCCTCTTCTTTTATATAATATTGTGAGTCCATAGATTCCAATCCATGTCAAACATAAAATCAATGGTTGAGATTTATTTGTGTTTCTATTAATTGGTCGTGATTATGTTGTAAAAATACAACAATTAATTTTGAATAAATTAAATATATATTGAATAATAGAAATAATTTAATTTGAATTAAATTTATTTGCATGGAAGGATTTTGAGGGAGGCCACCCACCCTCCTAAAAAGGGGGGACGACCACCCTTGAGACCAAGTCAAGGGGTGGTCGTCCACCATCCATTAAATAAATGGTGTTGGCTACTCTAATCCTTCATATATATTTACAACAACTTTTGTTGTAAATTAATTCACAAAAATAATTCCAAATTAATCTTGTGAATATTGTAATCATGCAATTCTATAAATGTGAATCGTATTCACTACCCAAAATAAAATATAAATTGTATTTTGAATTAGTTTCCAATGTGAATCCAATTCACATAAACAATTAATATGAAGATATTATTTACAATAAGCTCTCTCTAATGCATTATAATCACATTCATAAAATATACAAATTGTATGGATAGTGCTATCCTCATTATTCATATCCTTGATAATTAAATTGTATTTAATTATCGTGGATCTCTATTCTCATGTTCCCAAATAACAAGACACATTCACATTATTCACATCTTTTATAATTAAATCATATCTAATTATCTTGTATAATTCTCCTATTATGGTCAAATAATATGAATCAAATTCATATTATTCATGATAATTAAATCTCATTTAATTATCACTTTTCCTATATGCTAAGACACATTATCAACAATGGAATTATTCTTGAACTCTTTCAAGAACAATGCGCTTCCTTCACGAATACAAGGAGATAAGGACAGGGGAATCGTACATTCCACGTATAGTTACATGGAAATTGTGATCACATCTCAAATCCAGATGGGTATCTCCCATAGATTTTTGATTAAATCAAAGTCATAAATCTAATCTTCTCATTCCATCTGAATCACATTAAGATGGTTGTCCAACATTTGACAAAGATTAGATTTCTTTTCTAGTGAGAGGAGTCACTAAAATCTATACGTATTTCATCACTCCCTCAGAATGGAAGCACCGTGGTTATACAATCATTTATGATCACATCCCCCTCAGGTATTCCTAATACCTATATAACCTGTGTACTGGAAGATCTAGAATAAACCCGAAGTTTTAGATCTTAATTAGACTGTCTCCTTTAGTGTTTTTTCGTTAAGTTTTTCATTTGATCATTGCGTGTTGGTACCGATCATATACATTCCAAAATCATATATCATACCCATGTATTGATCATATACTTTTGAAAAGCATATACCAAACCTACAAATTCAGTCAAGCTTCCAAAGCGAGATGACCGTGCATGGAATTTGATTCCCAATATCTTTTGAGTGAGATCATGTCTTCTGGTTGAGTAAATAAACTTGTATAATCCCTTTGAGATATTGTATTACTCATATGCCCTTGTATGAATACCAGCACACCGGTGTATAGACCTTGATTAGAACATCAACCTATCGATATGGCAAATGTACGTACTTAAACATATAGTAACACATCTATCTCCGGTGAGAGGATGAGTGCCTATAACATGACAACACATGACAAAGGTCTTGGGTTTCTTGATCTCATTAAGACAACTCTTTGACCTAACTTATCTAACACCTCTGAATCTCTATTCCTATGCAAAGGACCTGCATCAAGAGGTTGGTTAGATATCAACCCATTAGAGAAAGGATCGCCATCTCCTAGTAAGGATGGAGATCCTCTCATAGCAATCATTTGATGGTGCTTGATGAGTCCTCAATCTAACTCTTTAGAATTCAACCAATCACCAGCCTTTATGATTCTACAATTGAATCAACAACTACATGATCATCCAGAAGGCCATGGTAAATACACCTAATTGTACCAAGGGACGTATTATGCAAATGAATTATTCTTCATTTCATATCAGGGAAGGATATTTGCAGTAACATTTATTCAATAACAGCTATTTGTGGGCTTGCATAATCAACAATCTTCACTAGCCCAAAGAGCCATTAATGGTCTAATCTATATAACCATACTCATGTGCCAATCATAAGCCATTAAGAAAAATAGCTTGGTATGCTGACTAGTCACTCTGTTCCCAAGAGACTATAGCATGTCCTTTTATGGTACTTGCATATCCCCTATTAACAATGCTCACATCCAATGTGAATGTTGCATCTTATGCAACTAATACTCAATTTTGTTAAAGCAGTTATAGCCTCCTTGACACTACATCTCAATAATTGTTATAACCAAGATGTAATTTCTATTGTCCTTATCAGAATTCCCTTACTCTTGAAGATCTCTATCTCCTAAGACTAAAACCTAATCTTATGTCTAATAAGGTATCTGTTGTTAAGAACATTCAGATCACGATCTATAAAGTCTAAAATTCTTGAAGATAATAGTTTGAGATCACATCTCAAAAGTCTTGTCTTCTTTGAAGATATTGTTATTACTACAATCAAGTGTTTTATCTCCACAGCAGGATTCGTAACAGCTTACTACTCCTACTGCATGGCAAACATCTAACATTTGTACACATCTAGCATACACCATGCTTCTAATAACCAATGCACAATGGCAAGAAGTTCTAGCACTCACATCCTTAACTCTTTGAGGTGTTATCCCTTCAGATCGGTCATTACCATATCATAAGGAAAAGAAGCCTTCATTACGGTTTTCCCAAAAAGTGGAACATGTCCAAGGTGTACCACTAATATGACAGTCCTAATGCCCTCTTCTCTTTGTTTCTAAACAACTTCAGGACCTAGATCTAGGAGGTATCCTTGATATCATATGTCAAGGTATGGAACAACCAGATTATAAAACACATATTCTCATACATATATTATTCCCAATAAGGATATTATCTATATTTAGCAAGATGAATACAATACCAATCCCACTAAGCTTCACATGGTTCATAAAGATTCTATTTGAAATCATAACATTTATAATTTCATCAAATCTAGTGTTCCAACTACAATAACCTTGTTCGAGTTCATAGAATTCCTTTAGCTTGCACATCTTGCTTTCCTCAACTATGAAGCCATATGGCCACTTCATATGAATATCCTCGCTGAGGTATTCATAGAGGAATGCAATATTGACTTCCATCTTGTAGATATTGAAGTGAAGTTGTGTAAATATTATGATGGATTTAAGCAAGGTCACGGAGGAACAAGGCTCATCAAAAGCGAGGTCTTCTCTTCATGTGTATCTTGAGGATACGTGTTGTGCTTTGAAGGTCTCTACCTTCTCATCAGTTTCCCTCTTTCTCTTAAAGATCCATATACCTAACAGGTTTTACCCTTATAGGTGGATCCTCTAGTGCCCATGTGCAACACTTTTATATGAAGTATACTTTAGACTGTATTTCTAACATCCATCTCTAGATGCCATGATCCTCATAAGATTCATTTAATGAAGTCAGATCATTGTTAGATTTATCTAAGACATGGAATCCATACCTTCTTGGTGGTATTACAACCATTAAACATATCTGAAGAGGTATAAGTGTTTCAAATTTAATTATTCGTCCTCATTATCTTCTCAAGATTTAATGAGTTCCTTTAATTCATTTTCATCTAGATTCTCAACAGAGTCATCCTCTAAGAATCATATCATTAGAGATGAAATCCTTTAGAAATCTCAAGGACATAAAGTAAGTATCCAATACCATCCTTTATATTTCTAATGAAGAAGCACTCTCTGGTGTTAGATTCGAGCTTAGTTGCATTCATGACAATGTTATGGACCAAACAACCCTAAATCCTCAAGTGTCCAACACTAGGCTAGGTTACAAACAATATCTTAAGAGGGTTTTTGGTTTTAGATTTGTATGGAATCTTATTAAGGATATATATTATAGTCTCTACTACATATATACCTCGAAACTAAGAGGTATATATGCTAAGATTCTCATTTATCAATTCATGTCACACATGATCCAATTGCATTTCATATAACTCTATTGATTTAACATGTATTGGGAGTAGTGAGATAGGAATGGTATTCCTTTCTCCATAAGGTATTCCTTGAATTAATCTAAAAGGTACTTGCTACCTTGGTTATATCAAATTCATTTCATCTTCCTTCAAACTTTGGTTCTAAGCCGAAAGTGAAATCTTTGAACATTTCAAGGTTTCTAAGGAGAAGGAAATAAATCTCATATCAAAAATAATCATCGAATGATATCACATATCATCAATGTTTATTATGATATAGATGATCTACATACATCAATATGTACGAGATCTTGAATACCGCGACATCTTACACCATTCCCAGAGAAGGGTGTATAATACATTTTACTTTTGAATGCAATATTTACAAGTATGTAAGAATTGAAATTTCAGACAATCTAAAGTTTCATCTCTTATTATTATATTGATCACATCAATAGACATATGCACAAGACTCGATGCCAGATCATTATCAAATGATCTTCAACCTTTTATTGATCTTTTAAGATTTAAATTTTCAGTATTAAAAATGTTAATGAACCATTCAATAATATTCTAATTCAATAGAGTCAACTAGATGTTAGATTTTTATCTGAAATATATCCATAATACTCTTTATTATAGGTCTATTCAATATGTTTATATCCAACATTTAGAAATAAACTATGAATGTATTATAATATCTATGTCATAAAGACATTATATAAGAATAGGAGCTCTCATACCAAAAATATGAAGTCCATCTTTCTAGTGGAGATTGGTGCAACAATTGCACCAATATCCACGTAGATGATTATTAAACCTTAAGATCAAAATTTCTAGTCTTTTAAAACATATGCAACCAATTGCAAGTGTTATTACATGAATGAGATACAATTTTAGACTTTCATCATATCCAATAAGAAAATCAATTTCACTCCGAACTATCAACAAAATAACTATACCATTTGAGCCCTCGCTTACTCAAATTTCTGATAAAATACATCTTGGAGGGATTTAATCATGAAATAATCAATTGATTCTTTCGAACTTGTTACCACACTTTATTTTTTTAGATTTAGACATGAAATGCAGTTAGTAGAATTAAGTGTTGCTTCATAAATATATGTAGAGGAGATTATTCTGATGCATTATCTGAGTCCTTCTCTAAGGATCTGAGATAGTCTAGCATCCAACTCTTTGGATGTCATATGGAAGAAACAAAAGTATAGTCAACCCTTTGACTTTCCTACTTACATGGGTTAGACCCATGCTTCCATTGTGTTCCCCTCATCTATAAACAACCATTGCTTAAGGCAAAGGATCTCCTATGTTGAATTCAAAATATTTCTATATAAGAGTATTTAAACATTTATACATGCTTCATTCAATTCAGACAATATTAATATTATGAAGCTTCATGAATAACTTGAGTATAGACATGAGAATGATGACACTCATCGTATCTACATCCATCTTAACTCTTAAAGACTTTTGGTTCAGGCAGGTACTCAAACATTTTTAGTACATCATCTCTTATCGAGCCTCTAATCTGCAAAATGTAATGAACCATGTCATAAATGAAAATATTTAGAGCATATATGTCTGCCAAAATATCTTCTTAGATTTTATACATTTTTTTGATAATTACGATCATCATTGACCTGATACTTCCAAAGTACACTCGATTAGAGATCAAGACTATAGAGACACGCAAACCCTAGGTTATTGTCCTATTGTCTATTTAATTGTCATTCCATATTATTATGAGGAAACTTGCAGATTAAAACAACATACATTATGTGTCCAATTGCAGGAAAAATATTTTGATCACGAATCCAATTCATAATAATTTTACTGTTTATTATTTAGTATAGTATTGAGTGGGTTTAATGTAGGTTATCTGACATAAGATAATTTACATAAATACATATTTTACTTTGATTTAGGATTTTTATATCAAAGTTGTCTTGCCTTGTCAACAATGAAAGTGCATTCCCTTGATAACTTCCAATGTAAGAGATATGCCTAGCATTAGATAACAAGCAAGATCTGGGATCTCCTTTATTATCTTTGTTACGTCACAATAATATGAGAAATTATAACTCAAACAAAAATAAGTGGGAAATCAATTCTCCTTGCAAGTACAACTTGCATTTCCCAATTCGGTCTTTAACATCTGAGCCCACCACCTCTAAGGTGATGTTGACCCATTGTTAATTGATCCAATCATCAACATGATTAGAACATGCTATGCGCAATCCAATATCGCCCTAATAAAATGAGGAATGGATATTTGGGTCACTATGAAAACAACCTTAGTTTTATAAAAGCAAAGACCCCAATCCAGATGCACTTGTATGTACGAGCTGTCACTTCGGACATTTGTCTCCTACATACAATCTCTGGCGACAAAACCCTTACTATTGATGGAAGACCATGGATGTAACTTATGTGATCCTCCATATCATGTTCAAATTCTAATTAGTTATTATGGATTATATTTACATAATAAATTCTTCTAGGGTAAATACTACTCTATTCATAATAGTATGTTTTTAATTGTATATAATTAATTTAAACATATTAAATCAATTATCAATCAAATTTAATCAACTAACATATAATTTTGAATGTTATCTAAATGGATAGTATAATATTAAAATACGTATTATTAAAATTTTAATAATTAGAAAAAATAAATATGATCTGTTCAAACATTATCCTTTCCTTACTTTCATATCTAGCACACACTAGATGTGGGACAGACTACTCATAGATCAACCTGCTACCCCATCTATCCTCGACCTGACACCATATTCACCTCATGTCAGGATATTGTGGTTTGATCATTTTGTATTTGAGTTGATAATCGGTCTTTAAACTGAAATTATACTATATAATATTTATCAAAACCTTTTTGATTAATATTATAAGGAGATTTGCTAAACAAATTCCAATCCTATTCAAGCAACAATGTTTTGCATGTAGAAATTGTCCTACAACCATTGTAGGATAAACTAGGGTTTTCATGAAACTTTCATTCAATGATCTATGATTATTAATCAATTATTTTTCTTAATTATTAGTCATCATATTTAATCAATACAAATTCATAAATTTCATGATTTACATTGGATAATAAACAAATTAAGTAAAGATGTTTGATGAACTAATCATCTTCCGACCCATCTTAACTAAATATGGAATATCTAGGGCAACCAGAGTTGGAATCGCACGAAATAACTTAAAGTGGTTTGATGGTTTGATTATCTGCTTAATCCAAGTGTTAATTTCATATTTCATTATGGGAAAATAGTAAGTAAAATAATTTTCTTACTGACCCGTGATTTAATGCAAAACATCTTTCATAGCAGGAACTCTTCGAATCATTTTCATACATTTTTGGTATACAAATTAGACTCCTTTTTTGGACATATTTAGACATTATTTCGTAGCAGGAAAACAATAGGTTTTTATTTTACAAATAACTGATTCGAATCTTGCATCCAATCCAAAAATAATGAGCCACGGGCATCCGAAACATGAACCTTGATTGCCTAAGGTCTCGAATCATATCCATGACATCGACCAAGGCTCTGATAATACTTGAAAGATAAGTAAAAAATCCTTAAGCACATCATGAATGTGTGAAGATCGCATTATATGCAATCGGGAGCGACTAGTGGCACTAGACTTGGGGCAATAAAATTAGAAAAAAATAAATGATGAAACCATATGATCCAAGAACACTTCTCGGATTGTTTCATCTAAACCAAAATAAGGTATTATTGTTACCTCTTGAATCATTATTGCGATCGAGTCTCTAAACGAGGAGACCTCCTGTCTCATGTCTGATCTAATAGAGGAGATGCTTGCGAGATCCGACAATTCATTTTGATGATCCAAGTTGTGAATCTCTAGATCTCATCTCACGAGATCCGACATCTTCTTCACAAATGAAGTGCACCGAAGGAGACTGAGAAGCACAAGCTGTCGAAGCGGCGGCACAACATCTTGGTGATGACAGCGACCCTCTCTTGGATTTAGGGTGGAAGGCCACTCTAAGGAGGGAGAAAAAGGGCATGTGTAGACAATATAAGAGAGAGCAAGGCTAGTCAGTTTTTCTCTAATGAAGAGCTAGTGTTGTATCTTCTTTTATAATATCTCGGAGTCCATGATTCCAATCCATTTAACAAAATCAATGGTTGAGATTTATTTGTGTTTCTATTCAATGGTCATGATTTTGTTGTAAAAATATAACAATAATTCTTTTAATTTAAATTAAATAAAATATATATTTAGTAATTAACATATTTTAATTTGAACTAAAATAATTTGCATATAAGGATTAGGAGGGAGGCCACCCACCCTCCTAAAAGGGGGGAAGACCATCCTTGAGACCAAGACAAGGGGTGGCCATCCACCATCCATTAAATGGATGTTATTGTCTCATGTAATCCTTCATATATTTTCAACAAATTTTGTTGTAATTAATTCACCAAAATAATTCCAAATTAATTTTGTGAATATTGCAATCAAGCCACTGAATAATTGTGAATCATATCTACAACATGAAATAAAATGTAAATTGTATTTCCAATTAATTTCCAATGTGAATCCAATTCACATAAACAATTATTTTGAAGATATTAATTTTAGTAGGATCTATCTAATGTATTATAAATCACATTTACAATATATACAAATAATATGGATAGTGCTATCTACATTATTGATATCCTTATTAATCAAATCATATTTAATTATCTTGGATCTATATTCTCATGTGCCCAAATAACTTGAATCACATTCACATTATATACATCATCGACAATTAAATCACATTTAACTATCTTAGATAACTCTCCTTATAAAGTCAAATAATATAAATCAAATTTATAAAATGATAATTAAGACACACTTAACTATCAATTTTGCTCAATGCTCAGACACATTATCAACAATGGAATTATTCTTGAACTCTTTCAAGAACAATGGACTTCCCTTGGAGATACTGGGAGACAAGGACATAATGATTGTACGTTCCACATATAGTGACTTGGATATTGAGATCACATCTAAAATCCAGGATTCGGCGACTTCCCATAGATGTTTGATTAAATCAAACGGTAAATCTAATATTCTCATTGCATCCAAATCATATTTAGATAATTTTCCAACATTTGGACCAAGATTAGATTTCTTCTCAAGTGAGAGGAGTCACTAAAATCCAGACCTGTTTCATCACTCACTCAGAATGGAACTGTCATGGTTATACAATTGTTTAGGATCACATCACCCTCAAGTATTCCTAATACCTATACATCTTGTATAATTGAAGACCTAGAATAAACCTGAAGTTTTAGATCTCAATTAGACTCTCCTTCAGGGTTCTATCTTTAAGTTTATCATTTGATCATTGGGAGTTAGTATCGATTATATACTTTCCAAAAGCATATCATACCCAGGTATTGACCATATACTTTCCAAAAGCACATATAAACCTACAAATTCAGTCAAGCTTCCAATGAGAGATGACCGTGCATGGAATTTGATTCCCAATATCTCATAAGTGAGCTCAAGTATTACGGCTTAGTAAATGAACCTATATGTCTTCATTGAGAGATCATATTACTCATATTCCCTTGTATGCATACTAGTGTACCGGTATATAGACCTTTATTAGATCATCAACCTATCAATATGCCAAATAGACATACTCAAGCATAAAGTAACACATTGTCTCCGGTCAGAGGATGCATGCCAATATCGTGACAACATACGAGATAGGTCGTTGGTTTTCTTGATCTCGTTAAGTCAACTCTTTAACTTAACTTATCTAATACCTCTGAATCTCTATTCCTATGTAGAGGTCGATTAGACATCAGCCTACTAGAGAAAAGATATCCATCTAAGCATTTGGTGGTGCTTGATGAGTCCTAAATTTAACTCTTTAGATATCCATCTAAGCACCAGTCTCTATGATTCAACAATTGAATCAATAGTTGTATGATAATCAAGGTAGCCATGGTACATAAAATAATTGTACTTAGGGACCTATTATGTAAATTAGTTATTCTTAATTTCATATCAGGGAATGATATTTACAATAACATTTATTGCATGATGGTTCTCTGAGGGCTCGCATGTTCAACGGAATATGCCAAGTGGAATTTTGTTTTATTGATTTTATCGAATTTAGGCCTTATCTCCCCCTACATTGTTCCTGATCCATCAGGACAAATCTTGTTCTTCTATCGGGGACAGAGTCAGCCCGAATCTATTACATATATATAATCTTTGATTTTATTTACTTTTTTCATTATTTCTTTATTTTAGGTTAATGAAATGATAAATATACAGTATTTACACAAGTATTAGGGCTAGAAAAAGAAGAGATTTATTGATATTTGTAGGTGTTTTATAAGGGATTTTAAGCTAAAATTAATGAATAAAGATGATGAAAAGCATATTCATCATCCCCCTATGATTTACCTTTGCTAGTCCCTTTACAAAACTCATATTTGAAGAATAAGTGATGAAAATAAAAAGAAAAAGAATAAATGAAAAATAAAAAACTTACAATAATATCGATTATTAAAGTTATCTTCATAAAATCAAAGTATGGAGCTCGGTCAGACCTTTGGATTATTAGTTTGGCTGGAACCTTAGTGGGAAATAGACTCGAGACTCAGTAGCCTCTAGAAACCACACAACTCTAATCAAGTCTCCTCAATAGCCACGTCAGAATAAGTCAACTCATACGCAAACCATTATGATTATGAATCTTTCTTGTAAGTGCAAGTGGTATGTAGCTCTCCTCGGCTGAAGCGATAAAAGTCATTCTTCTCCAACATTGTGACCCTAATTCCCCGATCCAATAATTATTTTGTCGAGAAGCAGGGTATTCCCTTCTAAGTTAAAGTACAATCATCTCAAGAAGAGAAGGTGGAGAAGAGATTGGATAATGGCTAGTGCAGTCATATATCCTTTGATGCTTGACCAGTGTAGCCAAGTCATCTGCTGCAGGCTCACAAATATCGGACTTTAAGGCATATTCCTTGCTTGTTATGAGAGATTTTTTCTCTTTTTTTTAATATTTTCAAAGGTGCAGCATGTACATAAGGAGTTTTTCCCCTTGAGCCAGTAGAATATCCCTCTTTTGAAGGTTTATTGCAACCCACAACATTTCATCATTAGACCTCGTCGTTATTGGACCAGGTTGGTGTACAAAAATGTGTGACTTTTGATGACTCCATTAGCTTGTGTCTCATGCCAGTGAAACCATCCCTTTAATACTCAAATGAGGTGAGAAAAGTGTAAGTGCATGTGTGCAAGTTAGGTCATTATCAATAAGAATTATGCTTGTGTTTGAAATGTTCTACTTAGGTAGTTTGGACGACACTGAAATAAATCTTGTGGTTCCCAAAGAATTAAGTCTATAGACTTGGATAATCTCAATGCGATTATATAGATTAATGGCTTAACTAAGCTGCATTCTTTGGTATTATTCCAGACTAGTTTAAATATCAATAATATTCTGAAAAATGCATATGTAAATGTAAGAAATACAAAACACCTTTTTCAAGAGGAAAGAAAAAAAGAACAATATTTTTCAAAAAAAATCAAAGAATTTTACTAATTTTTATGGATTTTAAACACACATTTTTTTCGTATAAAGAAAAGAGGTAATAGATTGAATGTAATTACAGGGAATATATGCAAGTATGCATACAAGGATCATACAAATTTCATACAAGCTTTTACAAAAAGATTTTATTTATGAGTTTTAGATACAATTTTTCGAAAAGGATTTTATTTACAACATCGTATGTTATTTACAGTAGGATGATTGAGTATGGTTTTTATACACACGTGGATTTTACAAGCATATATATATACCATAAGTCATATCACACATGACAAAATAGTTTTGCAAAAAAATCACAAACCTTTTCAACATATTTTACAAAAGATTTTATAAACATTTTTCAAAATATTTGACAAAGATTTTACAAATGTTTTACAATTTTTTACAAGCTATTTTACAAACTTTTTTACAAATCATTTTACAAATAATTTTACAAGGATTTTTACAACAATAATTTTACAAAAAAATACAAACATTTTTACAAATAATTTACATATAATTTTACAAAAGCTTTTACAAAATAATTTACGAAATAATTTTTACAAAATGTTTTACAAAAGTTTTTTCAAAATATTTTTTAAAGTAACATCAATATTATTATCAAACAAAAACATGAGTTATGCCTAAGGTATATATACAATATATATGACATCCCATATACTTAGTTTGAACTATATCCTCATAATTTCAAAAGAGCAACAAAGTATGACATAACTCATGCTAAGTATGGAAAAGTGAAAAGACACTATAAAATAATGACTCAAAGAATAAAAAGAAAAGAGGAGAAGTTGGTAATCCCGCTATGCTTTGGATCAAATAATCCTAAGTATAGAAGAATATACACACGGGGAGAATCGAGGAAAAAAATGAACAAACTCAATGACTCGACTTGTCCTCCCTTATACTTAGGGTAAAAGATCCCTAAGTATGGAAAAAGACTATTAACAAGTTGAAGGACAAGTGAAAGAACAAAAGAAATAAAAGGAATACAAAAATGTGAAAGAGGATGAAATAAACAACATCACTTACTCTATACGTAGGGTAAAGGACCCCTAAGTATAAGAAACAAAAGGAGTGATGAAACAAAACGGAAAATGAAAAACACAAGTCATTCTCCACCCCTATACTTAGGATAATATACATCCGAAGTATAGCATACACATACATGGAAAAGAGGTGAACCATAAAAAAGGAAGAAGCTAAAAAATAAAATGATATATACAAGAGAATATCAGCTCGAGTATGAGACGCAGAAGATATCAAGGAATCATCATCTGATACTACAGATATGGAATCAACCATGGATAGGAATGTATCATAATCTATATATGTCTTCAGCAACTATCCGTTCACAACAAATGGTTGTGTGTTAAATGACAACCCATATATAAGAATACTAACATTGTCACGCTCAGCTCTAACAATGAACGGTCTAGGCCATTTGCTTTTTAATTTGCTAGGAAACAACTTCAATGTCGCATCAAACAACCAAAATTTCTTATCAGAGGAGAATGTTTTTCTTCTGATGTGTTTCTCATGCCAATGCTTGACTTTACTCTTATACATGAGTGAGTTGTTGTATGCAAAATATTGGAATTCCAGCAATCTGTTCAGATCTAACTTACTACTCTGTCCTGCTTTTTTAATATGCAAATCGCATACATGGAGTGCACATAAATATTTGTGAATTAATTCAATTAGAAAATGATAAGGTTTTCCATAAACAAATCTTTAGGGAGACATACCCAATGGAGACTTCTACGTCATCCGATAATCCCATAGAACTGAATCAGGCTTTTAGGACCAGTTCTTCCTATCTGAACATACATGTTCCTGCAATATTATCTTTATCTCCCAATTTGAAATCTCAGCCAAGCCGTTAGCCTGTAGGTGGTAAGGAGACACAACTCTATGCTCAATGAAATACTCCTTAACAATCTTCATGACATCTCGAGTAATTAAATGGCTTCCCCCATCTAAAACAAGTATACTGGGGATCTCGAACAGTGCAACAATGTGGTCCTTGAGAAAGGAACAAACTGTATGACTATCATTGTCTTAGGTGAGGATCACCTCCACTCAACAACAAACATAATCCACGGCAAGCTGGATGTGCTGAAATCCCTCACTGTCAGGAAATGTGCCCATGTAGTCTATGCCCCAAGCATAAAAAACATCTGAAATCTGGATATATCTCAGGGGGATTGTGTCTTTGGAATCAACGATTCCTCCCACTTTCCAACAATAAGTAAAACCTCGAACATAATCCATAGCATCCTTAAGTAGAGTAGGCCACCATAGGATGCTTTGTGAAACCTTAGTTATCATGCTCTTCCTCGAATGATGTCCACTGGACTCTAGTTTGTGACAATGTTCAAGCACGCTGGTGTATTCCTCCTATGGAATGCACCTTCTGCAGATACAATTTGCACCTTCACAGAACAGGTACGAATCCTCCCATTGGTAAAAATGAATCTCAAACAAAAATCTGTCTACCTTATGCTTGTGCCAGTCCTATGGATCTTTCTTGAAGACAAGATATTTCACAACATCATAATACCATGGGAATGAGGTGACATACAAAATGGTCTTATCTGGAAAGGTCTCTGAAATTGGAAGTGTGATATGCTCAATGGATTCTGCATCATTGATATGAGAAGGTTATCTGCTACAGCATTCTTTACTCCTGGTTTATCTCAAATCTCCAAATCAACTCCTGGAGAAGAAGGATCCATCTGATACAACATGGTTTGGCATCCTTCATTGCCTGTAGGTATCATATGGCAGTATGATATGTGTATACAATGACATGCGAACCACATAGGTAAGACCTGAATTTCTATAATGCAAACACCATTGCTAACATCTCCTTCTCTATGATTGTGTAATTAGGATGTGCCTTATCCAGAGTCTTTCTATAATAGTGTATAGCAAATGGTTTCCCATCCCTTCTCTGAAATAAAATAGCCCTAACTGTAAAATATGGCACTTTCTCATCATCATTGAATTCACACTTCTTGCATAGAAGCTCAGTCAATGGTCTGGTGGTTTGTTGAAGTCCTTAATGAATCACATATAAAATCCAACATGCCCAAGAAATCACCTCAACTGCTTCAAATTCTTCGGTGGCTCCAGCTTGGGGATCACAACAATCTTAGTTGAGTCAACCTTGATACCATCTTTGGAGATGATGTGGCCCATTAGAATTCCACTAGTCACCATAAAGTGATTCTTCTATCACAAGAGCACTAAGTTTACCTCACTTCAACGCTGAAGTACTCGGTATAAATGATTAATACATAAGTTTAAACTATTCTCGTAGGCTGTAAAATTGTCCATGAAGACCACGAGGAAACTGCCTGCCATGTCGAAAAAAATGGTCAACATACACCTTTGGAATGTAGTGGGGGCATTACAAAATCCAAAGGGCATACATCTAAAGTCGTCGGTTCCAAACAGACAATTAAAAGTAGTTTTCTCATGATCGCCAATAGTGATTGCAACCTGGTTATACCTCAAGTACCCATCCAAGAAACAAAAGAACTCTTTCCCTACCAACTTCTCAATAATCTGATTATTAAAAGATTGTAAAAAGTTATCTTTCTTGGTAGTTGAAATCAGGCGTGGGAAATCTATACAGACATGCCATAAAGTGGGTACGCGGGTCGAAATTTCCTCAACATGGTCATTAGTCATGATAGCATTCCCATATTTCTTTGAGACCACATGCAACTGGCTGACCCACATGAAATCAGAAATTAGATAGATAAAACCAACATCCCACCATTTCTTGATCTCTTTCATGAAAACATCTCGGAGATTTGTATTTAGATGATGATGAAACTGAAGAGAGGGCTTGCTGCCTTCCTCTACATTGATGTGGTGCAAGCACAAAGTTGTTCTAATCCCATGGAGATCTGAAATATTCCAGCCTATGACCTTGCAGTTTCTCTCAAGAACCTCTAGCAAATGAGATTCCTGATCGTCAGTCAACCACAAACTAATGATGATCAGAAAAATTTGGGGGGGCACCCTCAGGTAAGGCATACTTTAATGTTGAGGGTAAAGACTTAAGCTTAGGTGTGGTCTGAATTTTCTCCGAGATAACCTCTGCAACTACACAGGTAGAAGGTAAATTCTATGCATTATGTGCACTATCCACTGCGGCTACTGTAGGCTAAGAAAGAAAAATCTTAAAAAGGTCTGCAATGAATGATCTCTACTCGAAAAGGAATGTCTCAATAGGATGTTCAGAACTTTCAACGCATATCTATGAAATCTTAATAGGAGGTATCTCATCAGTAATCTTAGAAGTAGAATGTATCTCAGGAATCTGAGAATGTACCTTCGAAAACTCAGAATGATCCGGAAAATACAACTCAAACTATCAATCAACTAACAACTCATAATGATCGACAAGGTAACTCAAGGTGACTTTGCTTTCTAGAAGATCCTTCTGAGAAAGGAATTCATTGGTGTCCAAGAAATCTCTAAAAATATTTGTCTCTCAAAAGTCTATAAGAAAATCACATTCCTCAAGCTCTCTCTAATCTATTGCTGGAGGTGTTTGTGATAGACTAGGATCTAGTATAATATCTATCTTCAACTTATCATTGCATGAGTGGAAGATGATCTCTCTAATACCTTAATCAACTACCGCTTCGACAATTCGATGGAATGGCCAACCAAGTATGATCATGGTATGGGAATAACGGTGAAGAGGTATCCATAATCAAAAGAAAAAAATCAACTGGGAATCTCATTCCTTGCACCATTATAATAACATCCTCTAAAATGCATATCAACCTCTTAAATTATCGATTACCTAACTGAAGGATCATCTTGGAAGATTTGAGAGGCCCCAACCCAAATTCATTGAGTAGCGACGATGGAATGAGATAAATAAATGATCTGCTATCGAGAAGAGTACGATCAAATTCTTGATCAAAGATGTGGCAATGGATGTTAGGTGCTCCCTTATCTTTCTTTTTGAGCGGGAGATTGTTAATGGCATGAACTTCGGCTATGGTCAAGACGTGCTTCTTTATTTTTTTTGTTTGTTCTGCCTTGGTTGAAACTTGTGATTACTTGTTTCTTTCATTCCCTTTTTGACTGCAAGCAAGTACTCCATGGGCTTAAGGAATGACATATCTAAAAAAAATAATAAGGTTAGTGAAACACCAAGATCTGTCTCTGCTACACTGGATTGCTACTCCACTAGTGAAGAAGATGATGAAGTCAGTGAAGCTCTCTCCATTCCCAACTGATGTGCATGCGGTTGCGAACACCTACCGCTCCTGAGATAAATGGCGTCGGATAAATAAGTAATATCAAGGGTCATACCTATCTCAGGGGTGGGTAGGATATGAGCTACCTGCCCCTTGCATCTGAAATTGTTGGGTTGGCTTCGACATGTGCAGGGATCAAAGTCATTGTGATGGTCAGGTCCTCAAGTCGCTGAGTCAAATCATTCATATTCTTCAAAAGTAGTGCAAGTTGATCAAGTGTTGAATTCACCGAAGGTGCCTCTGTATGCTCAATGACTGACTATCAATGAGACTGGTAGTGTGGAGGCTGCTGACACCCAGAATAGTGTTGTTGATAATGAGGAGGAGGAGGATGTGAAACCAGTCTATAAGATGCAGTGTTGATAGTAAGGTTGATGGAGATATGCAGGTTGCATATGTTATCGTCCATTTCTCCAGTTCTGGAAGTATGGTGGAGACGAGAAGTGAGGCTATAAATGGTCGTGCTAGGGGAATGGTCTCCCTCCCATAAAATGGTGGATGGGTCTCTGACTCTACTTTGAACCCAACTGACCTTGCCTTGATGAACAGGGCTGGTTGTTCTCTAGATAAAAATAAATGGTGTTCACCTCTTGAATGAGAGGTGCAGACTGCTTCTCAAGAATGTAAAGGGGCTCCTGATGGTACGGTAAAATCTAATGTGACTGCTACGGGACATGATTCAGGGTCTGCATGTAATAAACGTGTTGAACTGTAGATGATCCTCTGGTACTCTGATGTGTTGAAATGGAAGAGCTCTGCTCATGAGTAGAGGTATCGGTTGAAGCACTCGTACTCTGACATGCACTAATCATACTAACAAGAATCTTAGATGCTTCGTGATATTATCTAGCTTGTCTAGGTTCTTTGTACTATGTTTGATCACTTGTAGCCTCTCGGCTCATTGGATCATTTATCTTTTATGTCCACTTTGGATAGGTGATTTCCTATGATGGTTAGATATGCACATTCCACCCTATCCACGTCTTGTCATGTTGTCATGTTGACAACCTTGTGGGGTACTATAGGAAAAGGAGTAG
Organism: Ottelia alismoides; assembly: GCA_037367405.1. Lineage (NCBI taxonomy): Eukaryota > Viridiplantae > Streptophyta > Magnoliopsida > Alismatales > Hydrocharitaceae > Ottelia > Ottelia alismoides. The sequence continues at coordinate 334,440 of JAZKJV010009178.1, forward strand.
GATACTTTTGAAAATAACATAAAGAAGAAAGAGATGTAGAGCTCTCCGCCATATCCTAGAAAATCGGATAATGTACATCCTCATCCTTGTTGAAGTGTGACCCCCCTACAAGCAGCATCTACCAACTTTTTGTTCTAAATGCTCAATCCCTCAAAGAAATTCTGCACAAGGCTCATCTTTGATATATCGTGATGGGGGCATTTCTCCATCAAATGCATAAATCTTTCCCCGCCTTGTGGACATATGAGAGAAATTGGCAATCAATGACCTCATTTGATATAGTAATCCTTGGGGATAATACTTGCTCAAGAATGTAGATCTCAATTCTTCCCAAGACATAACAACCCTTCCTAAATGATTAATCCAATATAATTCCTTATCCGCAAGTCTAAAAGGGAAGGTTGTCATCTTCACTTCCTCTAACGGTATGTTAGAATAGTGTTTGGTGACACAAATGTTGTCAAATTGTTGAAGGTGTACATAAGGTTCCTTAATGACATGTCAATGGAATATTGCCAGTAGAGGTAAAATTGCGGGCTTAAGCTCAAAATGTCCATGAATCATAGGTTTTTGAATCCATTTATTGGTCTATCCTGCACTTAGATTATAAGCATCATTAAGTGTAGGCATTGCCCCTGGCTCAATTAATGAATTTCGTACTCCCATATTCCCACCTCCATTATCCTCCTCCTCCTCTCTCCTGTTTTGTCTCTCATTCCTCAAGTCTAAGATCATATCTCTCATTCTGTCCTGGACATCAGATTGTTCAATCAATTGTGCATGAATGGACTATATGGAAGCTAACATCGTATTGTTGATCTTTCTCTACTCTACCATTGAACCCTTGCCCTTTGGTGGCATCAAGTGCTCTGATTCTGACTCTAAAAAGGTGTATGGCACATATTAGTCCTCGAAAATGGTGGAGTATCAAATAATAGATCGAGATTAGGGTCAATCTCAAATATTGGATTGAATGTAAATATGGGTGATGTGGGGAAAGAGGGATATTCAGAAAGTGATTCTTCTTGAATAGAGGACGACCAAACTTCAATGTGAAATGAGTTCGCAGAGTCCGGACAAGAAAAATTCCAATCTGACATCTTTGATGTCAATAGGAAAGATGCGATAAAATGAAGGTCAACACAAGAAGAAGGAATAAAAAAGGCACGAATGGCGCTGAAGGATCTTTACACTAACAAAGAAACACAGTACAAACCAAAATTCACCAACTGGACACAAGTGGAGACCATAAGAGTTTGGTCTTTTATCTTTTATTTAGTTTTAGTAAATATATAAGAAGTTACTTACTACCAAGCACATAGGGAGAGTCACCGCTATCGCCAAGTGCACTTTCTCAATCCTCCTTAATCATTGGAATTATCTGCCCGGTTGTCGGGTTCAATATCAAGCTCAAAGGGAGAAAGGAGAACAAGCACACCAAAACTATTTTCTAACGTCTGAGGCACGTGCTTGCATCTCAACCAAGCAATTGACTTGGGTAAACAAACCTCGGTCCACCAATCTGAAGGTGCATGGGAAAATGACAGAATAGACTAAATGATAAAAAACAATAAAAAAGTTAAATAAATGAATTAAAAATCGAAAATGAATTTAAATGATTAATTAAGTGAATAATAAATGTTAAGAATAAAATAAATTTAATTCTAATGATTTTTCATTAATTAAATAATGTATTTATATGTGTGAAAATAAATAGAAGGTATTATTTATTGGTTTGTATACCTATTTGTACAAGATTTTGGTTTATAAATAATTTTTTTTGCAAATATATTCATGATGTATTATTTTATTTATTTACAATATTTTACAAATGTTTTAATGAATTTTTTTTGATTTTTTGGATTAATTTCTTGGGTTTATTAAACAGGTATATGTATAATATATACATAGTGATGCCTATACAATATTTACATGATTTTATTTTTGTTGATTTATTATTTTGTGATTTTTATTTGTATTTTATATAAGTTAAATACAATATTCACTATTAACTAAAAATACAATATTGACAAATATGTACAGTAACATAATTAATTATATACATAGTATATATAGATATTATATACATCAGTTCCTAATTGGCTACTTTTCACACCTTAACTCTGATTTTTATGAAATCACCTCCATTTTAAAGATTATTTCATTTAGAGTACAATGAAAGTGAGTTGATGAAATTGAAGCTTCGATTGAGAAGAAAATGATCTTCAAAGTTGAGTTGTTTGGCTTTTTTTAAAGTGATGTAATTTACACAGTATATACAATTTTTTATAGAAATTATTTCTACTATTTACAAAAAGACTTTTATGTACAAGTTTCAAGAAGAAACCATTTTTATTTACAAAGAATTTATTGATGAATAAATTAAAGAAAGAGTATGTATTATAGACAGTCATGTATAGGTGAATATTTTGTATTTTGGGCCTTACCTCCCAAAGCTAGGACAGTGATGTGAAGTTGAAGGTCATCATTGTTCATCTCAAGCCTTTTATGAGATAGTTGTTCCACTGACATGATTCCAGACATCCATTCTTGACCTTCTCTCAGGGTTTGAGTCTGCCTGTATCTATTACATACATACAGTCTTTTTTCTATATTTTTCCTTTATTTCTTTCTTTATTTATTTTAGGATAAAATAGTGACGAATATACAATATTTACACAAGAATATTGGTTAGTAAGAATATAGATTTATTGATATCTACAGGTGTTTTAAGGGATTCTAGGCTAAAATAAATGAATAAAGATGTGAAATGCAAATTCATTGTCCCCCTATGCTTTAACTTTCTAGGCCCTTAGCAAACACTTTTTTGAAAGAATAAATGAATAAAAGAAAAAATAAAAAGAATACAGGAATATTAAAGAACTTAGAACAATATTGAGTATTAAATGGATCTTCATAAAATCAAAGTATGGAACTCTGTCAAACTTTTGGATTATTAGTTTGGCAGAACCTTAGTGGGGAACGGAGTTTACACCCAACAACCTTTAGAAACCACACAACTCTTCTCAAGTCTCATTAATAGCCAAGTCATAATAGATCAACTTATATACAAATCCTTATGACTATGAGTCTTTCTTGTACAGTGTAAGTGATAAGTAGCTCTCCTCGGCTAAAGCGGTAAAGGTCAGTCTTCTCCAACATGGTAACCCTAATTCGCCAATCTGATAAATCTTTCCGCAAGAAGCGGGGCATTCCCATCTAAGTTGATGTGCACCCATCTTAAGGAGAGGAGGTGGAGAAAAGAATGGACAGTAACTAGTGTAGAAACCTATCCTTGGATGCAAGACCAGTACAGCCAAGTCATCCAGCTGCAGGCTCATGAATATCTAACTTGGAAGTTCAAGCTTGCTTTTTTGTCTAACAAATGTACATACTTCGGTTGACATTTTTTTTCCATCAGGTTTGTCCCCTTTTTTGGACTTTTTTTTTATTTTTGCACATTTTTTTGAATATATATACATTACATCTTGTACATAAGGAGTTTTTCCTCTTGATCCAGTAGACTATCCCTCTTTTGAAGCTTTATTACAAGCCACTGTGTTATGTCTTTAGACCTCAGTGCTACTGGATCGGGTTAAGGTACGATGGCCACAAATGTCTGACTACCAATGTTTTCATTGGCTTGTCTCTCATGTCAGCAAATCTAGTCATCTACCACTTCAACTAAGGTGAGAAAGGTGCAAGTGCAGGTGTGCAGGATTGGTCATTATCGACAAGGATCATGCGTGTGATCCGAGGTACTCTACATAGACAGTCAAGATGACAGTGAACTAAGTCTTGTGGTTCCCAAAGAATTAAATCTATTGACATGAAGATTCTCAAAACCATTTCCTATAAGGTTTATCTGAAATTAAGTGGATTAAGGTCCAATCAAGATCCATTCTTTGACTTTATTCTAGACTAGTTTACGTGTGAATACTACTCTCAAAAATGCACATGCAAATGCAAGAAATATATACAAACAATTTAAAAAGGAAATAAAAGAACATTTTTTAAAAAGAATTCCAAAGAGATATTTTAAGAATGAAACAGGGTTAGTACCGTATATATACAGACACACACATAAGGATTATACAAATTTAATAAAGGATTTTCAAGATGATCTAATGTACAAGTTGAGATATAAGTTTTATAAAGAATTTTATCTATAGAGAATTTTATTTACATGTGGATAAATGATTAAGATTTTATACACACATGGATTTTAAAATATATATATATATATATACATCCCATAATTTATATCCCTTGTGACAAAATAATTTTACAAACATTTTACAAAACTTTCAAAAACATTTTATAAAACAAAATTTCAAACATTTTTCAAAACATTCTGCAAAGGTTTTCAAAAGGTTTTATAAAAATTTTGCCAAACTATTTTACAAACATTTTTTGCAAATAATTTTACAAATAAATTTACAAACATGTTTGCTTTAAAACATTTTACAATCATTTTCTACAATATACATAGTTGTGATACGTAAAATAATTTTACTAACATTTTACAAATAAAAATTTTTTACAAATATTTTTGCAATGATTTGTACAAAATTTTTTTTAAAAGATTTTTACAAAAAGTTTTGCAAACAATTTTACAATTTGCAAATATTTTTACAAACAGTTTTTACAAATATTTTTCAATACATTTTTGCAAACCATTTTCATAACCATTTTTCAAAACATTTTTCTAATAGTCATCAGATTTCGTTGGGGCATTCCCTACCTGCGATGCGTTTCATCGCCTGAATGCAATGAAAAATTGGCAAGGGCCACTACATCGTAGCATGGATGAAGTTCAAAATTTGCAAGGGTTCTCGCATGAGGAACGCATGCGGGTAAATAAGCTAGTTCCGCTGTATCACCGCCCGGATGCAGTCCAAAATTTGCATGGGTTCTCGCATAATGGACGCATGCGAGTAAAGAAGTTTGTCCAAAACAGATTGCAAAGGAAGTTACGGATTGGTAGTTGGAATATCGGTACTTTAACTGGAAAATTGATGGAGATAGTGGATACAATGGAAAGAAGGAAGATTCATATATTATGTCTTCAAGAGACTAAATGGGTTGGAGAGAAAGCAAGGGAGATCGAGAAGACATGCTTTAAACTTTGGTATTTAGGTAAAGATAAGGGCAGAAACGGTGTTGGAGTGGTTGTTCATAAAGACTTGAAGGATTGTGTGGTTGAGGTGCAAAGATTTAAGGATCGGATTATTTTGCTAAAGTTGGTGCTTGAAGTAGAAATTCTGAATATCATCTCAGTTTATGAACCGCAAATTGGTTTAGACGAAAGGACTAAACAAGCTTTTTGGGAGGATCTGGATAAGATTTTACAAGGAATCCCACAAAGAGAGATGGTTTGCATAGGTGGAGATCTTAATGGACATGTGGGAAAAGATGTTTTAGGGTATGCAAGTGTGCGTGGAGGACATGGTTTTGGGGATAGAAACGAAGAGGGAAAAGTCATTCTGGATTTTGTAACTGCTTACGATCTTTTCATAGCAAACACTCTTTTCAAAAAGAGGGAAAAGCATTTAATTACTTAAAAGAGTGGCTAAACTAGAACACATATAGATTACTTTGCATTGAGGAGAAGGGATCGGTTGTGTTGCAAAGATTGCAAAGTAATCCCTGGACAGAGTTTGACAACCCAACATCGCTTGTTAGTCTTGGATTTACAAATAAAAGTGTTGGTAAAGAAAAGGAAGAAGATCACTAGAACTAGGTGGTGGAATCTTCCGCTGAAGCAATCAAGCTTCAAGGAGATGGTTTTAGAAAACTTATCTTGGGATTGTAGCGGTAGTGCAAACGAGATGTGGGAAGCAGTAGGATCTTGTATCCGAAAGGTAGCCAAAGTGATGCTAGGCGAGTCAAAAGGAGGAGCTCCGGGTTAAAAGGAGGCTTGGTGGTGGAGTGAAGGGGTGCAAGAGAAACTAAAAATTAAAAGAGCTTGCTTTAAAGCTATGTCTTAGGATAGAACAGAGGAAACTGTCACAAACTATAAAACAACGAAGAAGGAAGCAAAGAAGGCTATAAGCGAAGCTAAGTCAAAAGCTTGTGAAGTTTTGTATAAAAATCTCAACTCTAAGGAGGGCTAGAAGGATATATTCAGGTTGGTCAAAGCAAGAGAAAGAAAGACCAAAGACCTTTCTCAAGTGAGATGCATTAAGGACGAGGAAGGTCACGTGCTTGTTACTCAGAAGCATATAGAGACTAGATGGGAGCAGTACTTCCATAAACTTTTCATTGGAGAAGGAAACAGAGAGATCACTTTGGGTGATCTAGCTAGTAGTGAAATTACTTGAATCGTGCATGTTATAGACGAATACAAAGAAAATAAGTAGAGGAGGATTTGAAGGTTATGAGACCTGGGAAAGGTGTTGGACCGGATGACATCCATGTAGAAGTATGGAAAGTCTTAGGTGAGCGTTGTTTTACATGGCTTACGAATCTATTCCATGTTATTTGGCGAAGCAAGAAAATGCCTGAAGATTGTAGGAGGAGTATCGTGGTGCGTCTATATAAGAACAAAGGAGACATTCAAAATTGTTCAAATTACAGAGGTATCAAGCTGACGAGTCACACTATGAAAATTTTGGAACGTGTGATCGAAAGAAGGTTGAGGCAAGTTTCCCAAGTAAAAGAAAACCAATTCGGATTCATGCCAGGTCGCTCAACTATTGAAGCCATCCATTTGCTGAGGAGAACAATGGAGATTTATAGAGCTAAAAGGAAGAATCTCCATATGATCTTTAATTATTTGGAGAAGGCTTATGATCCCGTCCCACGAGAGATACTGTGGAGAGTTTTGGAGAAGAGACAAGTACCTGTCCTATACATTAATCTCATAAAATATGTATGATAGGGCTTTATCTTGTGTAAGTACCCCGACGGGAAAGACTGACTATTTTGATATCAACATTGGTTTACATCAAGGTTCAGCTTTGAGTCCATTTCTTTTTACTTTGATTATGGACAAGTTGACAAGTCACATTCAGGATGAGTTACCTTGGTGTATGTTATTTGCTGATGATATTGTGTTGATTGACTAAACTAGAGAGGGAGTAAATGAGAAGCTTGAGGTTTGGAGACATGCATTGGAGACTAAAGGTTTTCGTATAAGTAGGGCTAAGACGGAATATATGGAATGCACCTTTGATGGAAGCAATGGTGAAGGAATCGATGTGAAGATTGGTGACGATAACATTCAGAAGAGAGATTCTTTTAGATATCTGGGATCTATTTTGCAACATGATGGGGAAATTGATGGAGATGTTACTTATAGAATAAATGCAGGTTGGCTAAAGTGGAGAGGAGCCTCCGTTGTAATCTGTGATAAGAAAATTCCTTTAAAAATTAAAGGAAAGTTTTACAAAGCAGCCATGAGACCTGCTATGCTTTATGGTTCTGAATGTTGGCCTGTGAACCATAAACATGTGCAGATAATGGCTGTAGCAGAAATGAAAATGCTAAGATGGATGTGTGGACATACACGTAAAGATCGGATTCAGAATGATGCAATCAGAAAGAAAGTTGGTGTAGCTCCGATCATGGATAAGATGCGAGAAAACCGCTTAAGATGGTTTGGTCATTTGCAAAGAAGGTCAACTGATGCACCGGTTAGGAGATGCGAGTGTTTGGATGTTGAGCCGGCTATGAGAGTCCGAGGACGGCCCAAGAAGTGTTGGAAAGAGACTATACGAAGGGATCTTAGTTTTTTGGATATAAATCTAAGATAGACCCAAGATATATCTGAATGGAGGCGAAGAATCCATGTAGCCGACCCTACTTAATTGTGGGAAAAGGCTTTGTTGTTGTTGTCGTTGTTTTCTAATAGTCATATTATTAATACAAGTACGAGTTATGGCTCAAGTATATATACAATATATGACACCCTCCTATACTTAGCTCAAACCGTGTTCTCATAGTGACCAAAGAACCACAAATGTAGACATAACTCATGCTAAGCATAGAAAAGTGAAAAGAATCTTATACAACAACGACTTGAAAAATAGATGAAAAGAATACAAGTCGGTGATCCCTCCTATAATTCTGATCAAATAATCCAAAGTATAGAAGAATGTACAAACGGGTAAAATCAAGGAAAAGAATGAACAAACTCAATGACTCGACTCATCCCCCACAATACATAGGGTAAAAGATCCCTAATTATAGAAAAAGAATATCAACAAGTTGGAGGACATGCGAGAGGTCATAAGAATTAAAAGAAAATAAAAACACGAAGGAGACGATATGAAAAACACCACACCACCTATACTTAGGGTAAAGGATCCCTAAGTATAAACAATAACTGGAGTGATGAAATAGAACAAATATGAACAACTCAAATAATCCACCCCTCATACTTAGGATAAAGTCCATACTAAGTATAGCATACACACAGAAAAGATTTGACCAATAAAAAAGGAAAAAAAGGAATAAAAAGAAATAATATATACAAGAGAAAATCAGCTAATGTATTAGATGCAAAAGATATCAAAAATTCATTGTCTGATACCACATGAATAGAGTCTACCATGGATAGGAATGTATCATGATCTAAATATGGCTTTAGCAACTATCTGTTCAGAACAAATGGATGTGTGTCAGATGAAAACCCAGATATGACAATACTACCATTGTCTTGTACAACTCTCACAATGATTGGTCCTGACCATTTGCTTTTCAATTTGCCTAGAAATAACTTCAACTTAGCATCAAACAACCAAACTTTCTGATCAGGGGAGAAAGTCTTCCTTCTAATGTGTCTGTTGTGCCAATACTAGACTTTCTCCTTGTACATAAGTGAGTTGTCATATGCAAAATCTCGGAATTCCAACAATTCAGAATTAACTTCATATTCTTTCATGCCTTCTCATAATCCAAATAGCATATATGGAGTGCCCACAAAGATTTATGAATTAATTCAATTGGATGGTGGGAAGGCTTTCTATATACCAATTTGTAGGGAGATAAACCCAATAGAGACTTGTACACCATTTGATAAGCCCATAGAACTGAGTCAAGCATTTGGGACCAGTTCTTCCTATCTGGACATACAAGCTTGCAATATCTTCTTTATCTCACTGTTTGAAATGTTAGCTAAGCCATTAGTCAGTGGGTGGTAAGGAGACGCAACCCTATACTCTTTAGCGTACTCCTTCTCAAGTTTCTTTACTTCCTTGTTAACGAAATGACTTCCCCCATATAAAATGACTTCCCCCATATCTTGTTAATGAAATGACTTCCCCCATATGGTCCTTGAGAATGTCACACAGAATACGACTATCAGTGGCTCGAGTTGGGATAGTTTCCACCTAATGACTAACATAATCCACAACAAGCAAGATGTATTGAAATCCATGACTAAGGGAAATGGGCCCATAAAGTCTATTCCCCAGGCATCAAAAACATCAAAAATATGGATATATCTCTACAACATTGTATCTATGGAACCAATGGTTCCTCCCATCCTTTGACAGTCGGTACAACCTCGAACATACTCTGTAGCATCCTTAAATAAAGTTGGCCAACATAGGTCACTCTGTAAGATCTTCGCTATCGTGCTCTTCCCCGTAAGATGCCCTACATACTCTTGTTTGCGACAGTGCTCAAGAGCATTGGTGTATTCCTCCTAAGTAATGCACCATTTCCAGATACAAACCATCCATACATAAGATAGGTACGGATCCTCTCATCGGAAAGAAAAGTATCTCTGACAAGAATCTGTCTACCTTATGCTTCGGCCAATCTTGTGGAACTTTCTTGGAGACATGATAGTTCTCAATATTAGCATACCATGGGAGTGAGTCCACAGACAAATTGGTCTCATTTGGAAAGGTCTCTAACATGGGAAGAATAGTCTACTCAGGAGTCTTTGAATCTGTAATGAGGGAAAGATGACATGAAACAACATTCTTAACTCCATGTTTATCCTAATATCCAAATCAAACACTTGGAGAAGAAGGATCCATTTGACAAGGTTTTGTTTGGCATCCTTCTTTTCTTGTAGGTATCGTTGACGGATCGTAAAATGCCCTCGTTAAAATGTATGTCGTGGATTGATTTGGGTTGGCTTATCGTTCGCTTAAAATGATGTGTTGTTTTGTTGTAGGCAGGCAATCGGAATCGGTCAAGAAATAACCAAAATAAATTTTAGTCAATTTCTAATCACGTGGTTTTATGTTTTATTTTACTTGGGCAAGTCCCAGAGTCGAACACAAGGAGGCAAAGGAACAACCTAGAATTTTTTCTATCAAAGTTCGTGTGCAGTTTTCGAGGTGATCTTTTTTTGTAGTTTTTTTATGCAATTAGGGATGCGATATGCAACTTTGGCCTATTTTCGGGACTAATATGTAAAGATCAACCAAATGATTTCTGAAAAATATGAAACTCAACCATGATGATAATTGTGATGAAATGAATGTAATGTATTTTTTTGGAATTTTTGGATGCAAGATGAAATTTTTATTAATTTTTAAATGCAAAAAAGAGAATTTTAGTATTTAATTATAATAAATATTATACCTAATTATTTTCAAGGGATAAAATTATCCAAGATCTATAACAAGGAGACGGATCTCAGAAAAATCCTATACCTAAAAAATGTGAGATTTAATACCTTTTAAAAACCAAATATTTAAATATGTAAAATGATTTTTACAGGGCAAACAATGCATGCAAATGCAATTCTTTTTGGTTACAATGTTAAACACAATTAATTCTACAATCCATGATTTTTCGGCAATTTTTAAAGCAACGGTTAATCATTTATAAAAGTCAAAGCTCAAAAGGGCAAAGTATGCAACTTTCCACAAAACAATTAATTATTAATTAACCATTGATTACAAAAAAATGTCAAGCATTTGCCACAATGTACAAAATTAGTTGACGAACATCATGCTATTTTTTTAATAATAAAAAGATGCAACGTTGAGGTCCATAAATGAGGGGGAATACAGGGGTATTTATGCAATAATATAGAATAAGATAATCTAAAGAAAGGAGTGAAATGTGATTAAAGGAATCCCTAAGGAGTTTGTTCAAATTTTCCAAGAGATCACGTGCCAAGCACGTGACCTATGGTCAGCAAGAATGAAACTGCAATTCGGGAGATCTCTAGAGGTTCTTGCATAATTTACCCATAGGGTCACTTGTGATGCACGTGACCCCTGGGAATGGCTCTTCTGTAATTTGGTGAAACTTGGAGGTGCTCTTTGCTAATAGTCCCTGCTCACGTGACGAGCACGCATGGGTGTAATCCTTACTATCGTTTCCTCCTCACGTGCCGTGCACGTGGGAGGACCTCGGGTCAACCGCCCGGTGTTGTTATACTGGTAGACGAACTCTTGCACCGCAGAGGAGGAGCGGGGCCATGCGACGGTCCTTCTTCGACGGAGGAGTTATATCGTGCGGAGGATTCAAAGCTTCTGGTGGATTCGTTGAGGCTTGTCAATGAAGACGACTCCCGATACTATCCAGGTGGTGTTTGTGAAGGGGCAACGGTTGAATATTCCTAGAGATGTCAGTGGAGGAGCAGCGTTGTCGGTGATGCTCGGGGAAGTGAAGCCGATGGAGGAGCAGAGTTTGCTGATTGGCGATGAATCTTGGAAGCACAACAACGTTGTTGATGGTGAAGTCAGCGAAGATGGAAGCGGTGAAGGTCGTTGATGGCTCGAAGGGAAGAAACCCAGAACAAAGCAGGTCACCTGGGAGGGTAACTACAACGAGGTTGAAACCTCGGACCTTGTCGTAGTAAAGAGCAGGAATTCAGGCTGTCACCACCGGTCCATGTACTCGATTATCGTGGAGACGGCAAATGAGTTTCGAAAGGGGGCATCGGAGGAGATTTTATAGGCCAAGGAAGGGGGTTACCCGGTGTTGGAATTTGGAGGAAATAGTTTGATTATCGGGAGATTGATCGAAGGGGAGTTGACAAGATTCAACTGGGATTCGATGGGGATTGGACACAGTCTAGATCGGAGGCTGAAGCAATCAGAGATGGCGGAAATTACGGCGGAGAGAATGAAGATGTGCATTTTGGGAAAGGGGGGAAGGAAGATGAAGGCTACTGGTGCTGTCCGATCGACTGTGATCGAACGACCCTTGTAGCGCCACGTGGCGTTGAAAGAGAAGTCCAGGCGGAGCACGTGCGAGGGAGAGGTACGTGTTGGTCATGTGTGGCAGATGCATGTGACCCGCACGTGCGCGACTTTTAATTTCAAATTTTTTTATAAAAAAGAATAAAAATAAATCCAAAAAATGGGTGACACCTGGCAGCTCCAGGAGCTGTCACGTGTCAGCCACACAAAAATCAGAAAATAAATATAAAGAAAAATAGAAAAGAAATAGCAAACAACCTCGAATCAAAAAATTTTCTTCACAAAAGTTGCTCGTCTCGATGAGATCTAGGTATTTTAAGAAGACATCAAAACCAAAATCGATCATTTTCACAAAATGATATTTTTGGAGTATCCCATGTACATAGAATACCATGATTTTTGGGTTTTATATTTTTTGTCATTTTTAAACCAGATAAAAATTCGGAAAAAATACGTTAAAAGATAAATATTTACACATTAATCTAATTTTTTTTATTAATTAAGAAAAGAAGAAATAAAATAAAAGACGAAAAATACATCTTTTGTATAGATAGTCAGTGAAGACTTGGACTCAAATTGTTTCTTTGATTTCAAGCTCAGTTTGGATTTGGATTTTTGCACATTTAATAAAACTTTCATCAAAGAAGACAATTGAAAAAGAAATAAAATAAAATAGGTTAATTATGTACATAAAATTATAGGTCAAAAATCGCTAAAATACGAAATGTACAAAAGAGGCTCAAAACCCAACTTTCACAAATGAGCTCCGATTCACTTGAACTTGGTTTTGTTTTGAAGGTAATTGAATGTACATTAGTTCAAAAGTGAGTAGGATCAAAATAGGACACTGGATGAGGAAGATATGAGGGTTTTAGTCCAAAAATCCTAGACCTAGGGTTGGGGTTTTTGGTCCACTTATTTGAGTTAGTGATTTTTTTTGTATTTTTTTATTCTTATTAGTGAAATATACACAGCGGAGGTGTTTTTGGTTCATTCGTAGTTAGCATGAATTAGTTAAAAATCAGGGAAGTTAGGCTATTTACATGTCTATTTTGGCTAGAATTTTTGGCTTCTTATTTTGTGCATAAATAAGGGATAAAATGCAATTCTTATCAAAACATGCATGAATGCTAATTATGCAAAATAAATGAAGAAATGTTGATGATTTTTAGGGATTTTGAGCTAAACTAATGAGATTTAGAGTGATGAATTTGAGATTTATCATCCCCCTATACTTAAACCATGCTCATCCCTGAGCATCAAAAGAAATGCCATCATGTGAAATGAGATTGGGTTCCATACCAAGACCATGAGCTGAAGGTGAAAATGAAACTAGATTCGACCTTTGGATTATTAGTTTGGCGGAACTTCTGTGAGACCTAGAATTGTTAAAATCAACAACCTTCAAGTTCTACACATCACTGACACAGTTTCGGCTCAGAAGTCATCTTAGATCAATCCTCTTCCCAAAGCATACCCTATGAACATTGAACAATAGACTCATGTGAAAGGTTTTAGCTCTTACCATCCTTAATACCAGACTACCATGTAAACCTCCTCTCCAGTAACTCATCCTCGGGGAGTCAGGTATTTCCTTCTAAGGTCTGTCATGTTGTGTTCACAATCGAAATGGGGGCGAAGTTAGAAGAAGGAGAAAAGAATTGTTGGGTGGTCAGTGTAGTCACCTGTCTTTGTGAAGCCAACCAGTTTAACCATGTCTCCACCACAATCTGTAGGCTTTCTTGAAGCTTGGACCTTTTTGGTCAAATGTTTATTTGTAAGTGGCTTCTTTGTATTTGGATTTTTGGTAGCTCTGCTTGGATCTTCTTGTGCCCCTACGGATATGGAATCTTTTTTTACGTTCATGTTTTGGGGTGTTAGAACAAATTGTGCCCAGCCGTCCATCCCTTTTATGAAGCTTTATTTCAACCCGTACTCCGGTCTTTAAATGTCCACGCTACCAGAAAAGAATCTCACACAGTCTTCCAGTACCCCGTCTGAGTTGAGCTAGGTGCATAATGTGAGAGTACAAAATAATTCCCTATTCCAGAGTCGTACCTAGAATGAAGAGGCCAGGTTAGACACTAAGAGTCAAACGCTGCACATTGTTACATTGAACTAAAAGAATTAAGTCAAAGTCCTAAAGCTTCTAAAGTCCTATTTCTCGGTGAAGTTCCTCTGAAAATTAGGTGGATTAAGGTCAAGTCCAAACCACTCTCGGTTTCTGCTCATAACTCGGTCCAGAACCCAAAGACTTTTCACAGATGAAATGTTGATTGAAGTGTAGGTGTGTGAAATGCAGACACATTTTTTCCTTTTTGTGATTTTTTTGAAAAGTTTTTTTTATTGAGATTTTATTATGCAAAAATGAATAAGAAGCCATTTTTTTAAAAAAATTAGGTTAGACACAATCAGTGTTAGTAGCAAAACACTTTTTCTTCTTTTTTTGAAATTAATTACCCAACCTGTAAATACATATAGACTTACGCAAAAGTACGAGGTATGGGTAAAATATATACACAGTATATATACAGACCCCCTATACTTAATGAGTGGAGTGTCCTCAGACCACAAGAAGTGTAAAGAAGACATAACTCGGGATAAGTGTAAGAGAGTGAAAAGGAAAAAGAAAAAGACAGATTGGTCCGCCCCCCTATACTTAGACCGTAAACAGTCTAAGTATAGAAGAAGAGCGAAAAAAAGTGTTGGGCGGGATATGTAAATGAGGAGAGTATATACAGATGAGCATCGGTTCCCGCTATACTATGGCTCTACTCAGCCTAAGTATAGAAGAAGGGTGGAAATGGAACGATCATGAGATGGGGACAGTGGTATGTAAAGATGGCATGGCTCCCTCCTATACTTAGGCATTGGCCTAAGTAGAGGAAGAAGTTGTACAAGGAGACTGATGTGGTCGGGAGGGAGGGTGGGTAGCCGATGATTAAGGTGGTTTGCGGCCGATATTTTTGTGAGCCTGTGGTGGGAGATCGTAATGACGTGAAGGAGATGAAGCATATGAGTCCCAACTATTATCGTTGTTATCCTCGGAGAAATAATGTTGGATATTAGATGAAGCATTTGAGTTAGATGAAAGGTAGCCATCATCAGAGTTATCCTCAGAGGAAGAGTATTTGAAAGTAGACATACTCCAGATATTCTTGTCTTTTTGTTTCGTCAGTTGTTTTCTCAGAATTTGTTCCTTCTTGGTATCATGTGATTTGTCCTCGGATGAATACTCTGAAGCACCAGTCTCAGTCAGCTCATAAGAGATAATTCCAGTGTATTTTATGAGAGCAGGAGCATCGGCTTTTGATGAATAATAATGAGGAATGAGAGTCGTCTAACGGGAGTCCAATTTTGGATCCTTGCGAAACTATGGTTTTTGAACTGTCGAACATACTTCACTCATATAGATTACCTTTTCTGTTCCTGACGGGGGATCATCAGATGATTCCTCTTCCAGAAGGTCAAAGGTGACTTTCTTTTTTACGGAGTAGTAGTCATTTTGTTTCATGAAGTTGTTGGTCCACTTGAGTCTCCAGATGAATAACCATTGGAATTCGTCTCCTTGGTCGGTGTTTGTACCGCGTGTTTGTTCTTATTCTTCTTAATGCTGGTGCACTCTTAATTTGGGTTGATTTGGTTAAGGTATTTAGAGTAGGTTGACCATGGGTACGACCATGCATAAGTCTCCGGATCATATGATTCATATATTTGATTTTCCATGGTGAGAGCAGCTGGGAATGGAGAAGTGGAGAGTCTCTAAACCAATAGTCTCATTAATAAGCGCTATCTCAGATGTAGCAACGGGGCAGGGCTCTTCTACTGCTTGATGGTTATGGCTGTCGAGGTCTTCGTGGGTTGCCTCAGAAAATCGTGGTTCCTCAAAGACTGGGTGAGATCGATGTGCTTCCATTGCTTTAAAGTTGATTTCCCGAGTCTCACACTCAATAATTGCCTTAGCCAATGCCTAGAATGGCTTTCCGAGAATAATTGAAGACTGGGTGAATTCTCCTTAATGCTCAATATCAATGATCGTGAATTCCACTTTGAGCGGAGCACCTTGCAATGTCATGATGACAGAAATGGTTCCTCTCGATCGCTTTATCGATCGGTCATCCAATTGAACAATCTCTTGTATCTTCCTGATAGGTCCGAGTTTGAGTTCGTGAAATACAGAGGTCGGGAGGATATTGATCGCTGAAGCATCATCAATTCGGGCATGGGTAAAAATTATGTCTTTGATTTCACAGTCAAATCTAGGCAACCGCTTCACTATGCGGCTCTTGGTTTTTCTCCTCAACACTAAGGAGGAGGCCATTGACAAGATATGTCTTTCCGCATTTCTCTTATCCTGCCCAACTTTTTCATTATTAATTTGTTCGTTACAAATCCTTTATATTCGGGGAAGTGTTCAATGGCCTGTGTAAAGGGAAGTTAAAAAATGAATCTTTTCTCCAGTGCTTCCCATAAAGCAGGATCCAAATTTTCAGATCTTCTTCAGTTTCAACTTTTAAGTATTTTTCGAGATTTT
Source organism: Ottelia alismoides (assembly GCA_037367405.1). Taxonomy (NCBI): domain Eukaryota; kingdom Viridiplantae; phylum Streptophyta; class Magnoliopsida; order Alismatales; family Hydrocharitaceae; genus Ottelia; species Ottelia alismoides. The sequence continues at coordinate 351,093 of JAZKJV010009178.1, forward strand.
CTATATTTTTGTTGTTTTTGAATATTCCATTTTTTGGTATTTTCTGTATGGTGTGATGATGTGGTGTCTTCTGTAGATGAGAAGGGGCATTGATGTTCCGAGTAAGAGTCAGACACATAGTCATTTCTAGGGGAGTACCATGCAGAATTGTCGCTGTCAGAATCGTCCCTAGGTTTCTAAATATCCTAAAAATTGTCAACATGAGATCCATACTTTTCCTCATCCATTTTTATGTCTGAACTACCAGAGAGTGAAATTAATCGGTCGGCAAACTTTCAGAATCTATCCTCTACTAAATCTATACTCTTATTTATCCTCGAAATATCATCCTCAAAATTCTTTTCATGATCAATCATGAAAGCAGTCGGTATGTGTTTTCCTGTATGTGCATTTGAGATTCAATAATTTCATCTTCCATTTTCCTGTATGTGCTGAGAGGAGAGTTTCTTTGAGTATCCGATATATGATCATTATTTTCTGAAAATTTCTCGTCTAAAATTATGGAAGGTGGTTGCTTAGTGGAAGGATTTTGCGGGAATGTGTAGGTCTCATACTCAACATGCCATGACTCAGGCATGTAATACTGGTTTGAGTAAAGTCTACTTCCATGGTCATGATTGATCATATCCTCAATTAATGGAGTCATACAGGGTGCATATGGGTCGATATCATCCATTTGGTCTTCTGTATGTGTAGGTTGGTCGAAGGATTGGTATTCAGGTTGGTCAATAGGGATATGATCATCACGGTCAATCCAATGATGATGATTATTAAGTGTGGGTCTTTCAATATGGGTTTGATTTCTCGACCAGTTCTGAGATTCAAAAGTGATTTATCTTGAAATGGTTGATTATTTTTGGCGAGAAACCAAGAGTAAGACAACTCAGTCCAGGATGGTAAGTGATCATGGGTGATCGGATTCATCAGAGAGTTAGAATCTCTCCCAAATGTTGCAGGATTATTGAAAGAAGAGGGATTAGTCGATTTTGGCCTAACCTAGACAAATTCATTTTCATAATATAGGTCAGATGGGCATTCAGACCATTGTCCATTGTTTGTCAAAGGAGGTTGATGATGAATCGTCATGTTTGATCTCAGTGCAAGTGCACAGGATAATCAAAAGAAATTTTTATCAATGAGATTGATGATATAATTGTGCGGCTTTTGATCTTTGAAATTGGTTCACGCACACAAATCAAACACAAATCAAACCCCAAGTTCACCAACTCACACAATGAAACCGTAAGAGTTCGGCTATTATCTTTTCAATTTTAATTGGTGATAAGACAATTTTGGAAAGAATTTAGCGAGCTATTAGGTGCCGAAAATTTTCCTAATGACTGGCCAGAATTCTTATGACTAGTCGCATCTACTTTCAGCAAGTATGGGTTTAAGTACAGACCGTAAAACGGCTGCCCGTGTTACTTAAGGACGGAGCCTTACATAGTGTCGTCACTGAGAAACCACCCTGTCTACTAAAGAAGTCCAAACTGCTTACCGGTTACCTGTTAGATCCTCACTGAGAAGTAGCTATCAATTTTTGTATAATCAGTAGTTAATATGAAAATCTGATTTTGGCCTCTAGCCTTAAGTGTCGTCTCTCGATCTCTCAAAAAAATAAAAGAATCCAAGGTCGGGGTTGCTCTCCCGCAAAAATTCTAGATTTTATGGGTTAATTTAAAATCGACTATATTTAGCAGTCCCAATTTTAATTAGGTGATCACTAGAAAATTAAGTGAGCATAAATACACGTCTACCGTCCAGTCCCAATTTCCTTTAAAATTATTTTAGAAAATATAAGGGAGAAATTCGGGAAAAGCCGATGCACGCGAAAAGCTATGGTGTATGCTTAATTAGAAGACTTACCGTGATTCCTCGCAATCTCCATGCAGGATGCAATACAAGAATTGAAAGATTATTCTAAATGGATGCAAGCCGATGAAAAACCGCACCTAGTAGAAAGTTCTATTAGCGAGGAAGAATTGAGTTGAATATGGCTAAATTGAACGATCTAGGTGTGCCTCAATTAAAGTAAAGTGTGGCCCTAGGTCTTACGAGCACAATCAAAAATTTAAAATGTTTTAAGAGCTGTAAGTGCTGGTCTATCCTAAGTACCACTCAAGTCGGACCCCACCCTCACCGGAGAGTTAAACAGGCCACGACACACCACAGAAAAAGTTCAAGGTCTTTTTGCACACGTGACAGTCTAAACGGACACTGCTATAAATAGGCCATTAATTATAGAATTCAAAAATTGCAGAAATAAATCCTAGACTTTATGCTCTCTCACGACTCGACTTGATCTTAAATTAATTGCAACTTTTTGGAAGTCGGTGAAGATGCATTAGCTCTTCAAAACCGTTCCACGTACGTCGGGTACCTCGTAAGAAAAAAAATACATGAGAGTGTAAGAAAGTGACTCAAAAATAAAAACAAAAAATATAAATGCTGAAAATAAACTAAAAATAAATGTAGAAGAAAGAAAAAAAATGGAATTTACAGTGAAAAATTCGGGGGTTAGACTACCCGAATGCGAAAAACCGAAAAGATACTTTGTAGACAAAATCTAACTTGTTTCCCTCCCCGGCAACGGTGCCATATGACGGATCGTAAAATGCCCTTGTTGAAATATATGTCGTGGATTGATTTGGGTTGGTTTATCGTTTGCTTAAAATGATGTGTCGTTCATTGTAGGCGGGCAAGAAATTGCAACAATAAATTTTAGTCAATTTTGAATCACGTGTTTTGTGTTTATTTTACTTGGGCAAGTCCCAAGGTTGAACACAAGGAGGCAAAGGAACACTAGAATTTTGTCTATCAAAGTTCGTGCGTGGTTTTTGAGGTAGTTTTTTTTTGTAATTATTTTAATGCAGCTAGGGATACGATATGCAACTTCGGCCTATTTTAGGGACTAAAATGTAAAGATCAACCAAACGATTTCTGAAAAATATGAAACTTTTTGTGAAATGCACCGTAATTTTTTTTATAATTTTTTGATGCAGGATGATCTTTTTATAAATTTTTAAATGCAAACAAAGTGAATTTCAATGCATAATTATAATAAATATTAAATCTAATTATTTTCAAGGGATTAAATTATGCAATATCTATCACTAGGTGACAGATCTCAGAAAAATCCTAAACCTTATAAAATTTGAGATTTAATACCTATTAAAAATCAAATATTGAAATATTCAAAATAATTTTTACATGACAAACGATGCATGCAAATGAAAAATTTTTTGGGCATGATGTTAAACACAATTAATTCTACAATCTATGATTTTTCGACAATATTTAGAGCAATAGTTAATCAATTATAAAAATCGGAGCACAAAATGGGCAAAGTATGCAACTATCTACAAAACAATTAATTATTAATTAGCCACTGATGAAAAAAATGTCAAGCATTTACCATAATGTAGAGAATTTATTGACAAAATCATGTTATTTTTTAGATAAAAAAACATGCAACGTTGAGGTACAAAAATGAGGGGGAATACATGGGTATTTCTGCAATAATATATCATAAGATAATCTAAAGATAGGACAGAAATGTGATTACCGGAAGCCCTGGGGAGTTTGTGTAAATTTTCCAAGAGGTCACGTGATAAGCACGTGACTTTTGGTCTTGCTAGAATGAAACCGAAATTTGGGAGATCTCCAGGGGTTCTTGCATAATTTACCCAGAGGGTCACGTGGGAATGGCTCTTCTGAAATTTAGCGAAACTTGGAGGTGTTCTCTTCTAATTGTCCTTGCTCACGTGACAAGCACGCGAGGGTGTAATCCTTGTTGTCGTTTCCTCCTCACGTGTCGTGCATATGGGAGGACCTCGGGTCAATGGCCGATGTTCTTCGACTGGTAGACGAGCTCCCACGTCACGGAGGAGGAGTGGGGCTTTGCGACGGTTGTTCTTCGACGAAGGAGTTATATTGCGCGGATGATGCAAAGCTCCTGGCGGATTTGTTGAGGCTTTGTCGATGAAGACGACCCCCGTCACCATCCAGGAAGTGTTGGCGAAGGATCAACGGTTGAATGTTCCTGGAGATGCCAAAGGAAGAGCAGTGTTGTAAGTGATGCTCAGGGAAGTGAAGCAGGCAGAGGAGCAGAGTTGGCTGATTGGCGATGAATCTTGGAAGCACAGCAGCATTGTTGGTGGTGAAGTCGACGGAGATGGAAGCGGTGGAGGTAGTTGTTGGCTCGGCGGGAAGAAGCCCAAAGCGGAGCAGGTTGCCTGGGAGGGTAACTACAACGAGGTTGAAACCTCAGACCTCGCTGGAGTAAAGAGAAGGGATCTGGGCTATCACCACCGGTCCTTGTACTCGATTGTCGTGCAGATGGCGGATGAGTTTCGAAAGGGGGCAGTGATAATCAGGGAGATCGAGGGTCGTACGGTTTCACAAGGCGAAACCGCAGTCGGTGTATTAACCGCTCAAAAATCCCTAATTAGTCAACAGTTAACCCACAATCAAATCAAATAATGACAAGCAAATGTGGAGTTAAAACTTATTATAACTCCACAAACAAGTGTATAGGTGTAAGTATGTTGAGGTCTAACACAGGGAGCAAGGCAGTATCGATCAAGCTAAAATGCAAAATGAGAAGTGATGTGATTAATTGTCTACAACAATGCAAATGTTTTTGTGGATTTTATTTTTTTTTATTTTTATTTTATAATTTTTTATTTTTGTTTTTAATTTTCTTATTTTATATTTTCTTTTTATATTTTATATTTTTTGTATTTTCTTTATCAATAATAGACTATATATATAATATAAGAAAAGAGGAAACAGGTTATTTATAAAAATAAGAAAAATGCTCAAAAATTAGGGAATAAAATATTTTTTGTCTTTTTATAATTTTCTATTGTATTTTTGATTTTTGGGTATTTTTCAGAATATTTGTGGGGTTTTTAAAGTTAAAACACAAAAAAACAGTGAATTCGGTGCTGGCCAAATTTAAAATGGGAATGAAAAATAGCAAACAATAACAAAATTTTCCCAAATTAATTTTAGAATAAAGGTAATAAAATATAGAAACTACAGGAACTGAGTTGTATTTTTAGGAATTTTCTAAGATTTTTTAGATTTTTATAAAGATTTTTAGGGTTTTCTAATTTTTAAGGTATTTGTTTTGAAATTTTTAATTATTTTTGGATTGACACTAAAAGACACTAAAATAGACCTTAGGTAATTTTTTTTGGAATTTTTAAAGGTGTTTTAATATTTTTTTGGTATTTTCTAATGCTAACAGTAGCTAAAATGCTTGTTTTTGATTTTTAATAACTTGGAAAATGCAATAGAAATGCAATGCAAAAATATGGCGTGAAAATATGATGTAGCAGGAGTTTAACTTGATTTTTAGGGAATTTTTAGGGTTTTATAGATGCATGCAATAATTACAAGAAGCAAAAAGAAACTACTCACTGGCCGGGGGTACAATTGCAATTATAGAAAAGTTGAGGGGAAACATGCAATTATCACAGAAAGTATATAACTAATTAGAACCGTTTCTGGACCAATTACAAAAAGCAAAAACCGCGAGGGCCTTTTGGCAAAAAGCCCAGCCACGCGCATGCGACGCACGCGCCAGGGGAGGACCTAAAAGCAAAATTCCAAAACTCAGGGACTTGCGCACAAAAATGCTAGAAAAAATATAACTACACTTAAAATCCTTTGGACTGAATATAAATAAGAAAAGAGTCAGGGTCCCCTTACAAAAATGCCAAGCACCACGTGACATGCACGCGACCTGGTGGGGGTCCTAATGTAATATTACAAAACATCGGGGTGCACCATGCAAATTTTACAGAAGTAAATAAAAGGCAGATGAATGTTTCAGTCCTGAATATTAAATACAAAAAGCGCTTGGGTGAAAAGGCAAAATACCCAAGCAAGCGATTGATCGGACGACGGGAGATTTCCCACTAATACACATGGCAACGTCTGGTCGTCCGATGCCCCTTCGTCCTGTACAACCCAGATTAGATGGTGGATAGCTATCAAATGGTTGGGGCCTCGCACGATCCGACGGCACCTGGCTATGCTGGAAGAACGCCGGTGATCCAACGGCTCTGAGTGGCTTAGGAAGAACAGACGAAGAACACACGCCCAACGAGGTTCGATCACCGCGCACGGCGCCCTCCGCTACCGTGCTTCGCTGCTGGGAAGCTCAGGAGCAAGATGGAGACGCCCTCTAATGGCTGGAGAGGTCGGATGGTCCCAAAGGTGGCCGAGCGTGCCTGCGGATGAGGATGAGCATGGAGGCTCCAGGAGGTCCGGCGAGCGTCCAGAATCACTCCAGCCTTGGCGTCGAAAGCACGGACCTGCAAAAAGGAGTCAAGCGAGTCATGGGCAAATTGCCACGACCCCCAGGCGGCAAAAAGCGGGGGTGAAAGGCGGAAACAGTGCCTCGCCGGAGCTTGCTCCGGCGAGGTGATACGGTGGTGATCGGAGAAGTGTGAAGCGAAATGGAGAGGTGGAAAATGATCCTGAGACTACTGGGAATGAAACTATAGCAAAAAAATCACTAAAAACAGACCTCAAGGGCTATGTGCCCGAGGTTGAACCTCACGATGGCGCGGCCGTCGGAGATGGTGGAACACGACTTCAGGTGCTCGCCACACCTCGGCTGAGATGTGGGGAGACTCCCCTGTCACCGGAGCAACCCTCAACCCACACCGGGAGTTTTTTGGCGCCCCTAAATTGGTTCAAAAATGAGAAGGAAGGCGGGCTGGTTATTTTGAAGGATGGACGAGGGGGCTCACAAATCGAGACGGGCAGCTCGATACAGTGATCCACAGCCTAAGGAGAACCTTGGGCGTGTATAATCACTGATCGAGGAAAAACTTCCAAAAAGGAAGCGCCGTGAGATGGTGAAAGACGTGGCCCCCCAAAAACGTTGAAAATGGGTCAAAACTACTTCTGACAGCCTATAGGACCTAGGGTCAGAGAGTTGACCCGCGGTCAACTCTCCAGGCCCCTTGGTTGGTCCACGTAGACCAACCAGGAAAATTCCTGGAAAAAACACTTCTAAAATCATTTAAACAATTGAAAACGATTTATAATTTTTAACTATAAAATAAAAAATGTTTATTTTTTTATGAAGTATGTTATAGTGATTTTTATTTATTTTTATGAGGTATAATTTTATAAGTTCCCTTTTATACCCTTTATAGGTATATTACATATATATTTTATTAATTTATTTTTATTTTGTGATTTTAATTTATTCATTTTTATTTATTATTTTACAAATTTATAAAATACTTTTAGACACTTAAAAATATTTTTATTTTATGTTTCTGATGTTTTTGTACATTTAATAAAATATAAATATGTATTATATAGGTATATTTATAGGTACTATACTTATGTGTACTATATGCAAGTATTTTATTTTGAGTTTTATTTAGGTTTTTATTCTGATTTTAATGTAGAAATATATTATAAGAAATATTTACAAAATTATAAAAAATATAAAAATACAAAAATAATCAATAATAAATAAAATGAATATTTTAATCTGTACAAGTATACAATAGGGGTCCAAAACTCAACTTTCAAACCGTAGATCCGCCAAATGCGAAACCACAGCCATTAAATAGCCTATTTTAAATTATATACAATTAAAGGTAAGTTTTATGCACTTGGAGTTCTCATTTATGAGATATGGGTCTGGGAAGTTGGGATTCTGGAATTTTATTCAGACCATAACTTTTAACCTGTACATTATTTTTCAGTGAAATCAATTTTGTATTTTTCTTTATTTAATTATCTACAACATTCATGTACAAAGTTTCTTTATTTGAGGTATAAAAAATGGAACCAAAATTTGGTCCCAAAATGAATAAAGAATGAATAAAGAAGAATAGGTATTTGACCCTTATCTCTCCCTACTTTATTCCTTGTCAACCTATTCATCAAGATGCCTAGGTCTCGGGGTTTCGGGTCATAAAATATTTACAATATTTTATTCTTTTCCTTTTATTTATTCTATAATTTTGGCTTTAAATACAGTAATTTATACACTATTTACATGCACATGCATGAATGTTAAGATGCCAAAATTAAGGGTATTTACACTCATTTGCTAGGGTTTTTGAGGCCAAAATGATAGAATAAAGATGATGAAATGTGGATTCATCAGGGAGCGGCGGAGGAGATTTTATAGGCTGAGGAAGGGGGTTACCCAGTGATGGAATTTGGAGGAAATAGTTTGATTATCGGGAGATTGATCGAAAGTGAGTTGACAAGATTCAACTGGGATTCGATGGGGATTGGACACGGTTGATATCGGAGGGTGAAGCTATCAGGGATGGCGGAAATCGTGGAAGAGATGGAGAGGGAAGGCGGTGCGTTTTGGGAAAGGGGGAAGGAAGACGAAGGATACAGGTGCTGTCCGATCGGTCGAGATCGGACAACCATTGTAGCACCATGTGGCGTCGAAAGAGAAGCCTAGGCAGAGAACGTGCGAGGGAGAGGCACATGCTGGCCACGTATGGTAGATGCACGTGACCCACACATGTACCGCTTTCAATTTTAATTTTATTTTTTATAAAGATTAAAAAAATAAATCCAAAAAATGGGTGACACGTGGCAGCTCCAGGAGCTGCCGCGTGTCAGCCTCACAAAAATCAGAAAATAAATATAAAGAAAAAAAGAAAAGAAATAGCAAACGACCTGGATCAAAAAAGTTTCTTCACGAAAGTTGCTCGTCTCGATGAGATGTAAACCTTTCATGCAGACATCAAAACCAAAATCGATCATTTGCTCAAAGTGATATTTTGGGGTATCCCATGTACATAGAATACCAAGATTCTTGGGTTTTATATTTTTTGTCATTTTTAAATCAGATAAAAATATGGAAAAAATGGTAAAATTAAAGATAAATATTTACATATTAATCTATTTTTTTGGATTTTTATTAATTATGAAAAAGAAGAAAAATTAAAAGATGAAAAAGACAATTTTTGTACAGATAGTCAGTAATGACTTGGACTCATTTTGTTTCTTTGATTTCAAGCTCAGTTTGGATTTGGATTTATGCACATTTTAATAAAACTTTCATCAAAGAAGATAAATGAAAAAGAAATAAAAGTAAAATTGGTTAATTATATACATAAAATAATAGGTCAAAAACCGCTAAAATACAAAATGTACAAAAGAGGCCCAAAACCCAACTTTCATATATGAGTTCCAATTCACATGAACTTGGTCTTGTTTTGAAGGTAATTTAATGTACATTAGTTCAAAAGTGAGTATTTCAAAATGGACACTGGATGGGGAAGATATGAGGGTTTTACTCTGAAAATCCTAGAACTAGGGTTTGGGTTTTTGGTCCACTTATTTGGGTTAGTGATTTTTTTTATTTTTCATTTATTCTTTTAATGATATGTAAACAGTTGAGGTGGTTTTGGGTCATTCGAAGTTAGCATGAATTAGTTAAAAATCATGGAAGTTAGGCTATTTACAGGTCTATTTTGGCTGGGATTTTTGGCTTCTTATTTTGTGCATAAATAAGGGATAAAATGCAATTCTTATCAAAACATGCATGAATGCTAATTACGCAAAATAAATGAAGAAATGCTTGTGATTTTTAGGGATTTTGAGCTTATTTAATGAGATTTATAGTGATGAATCTGAGATCCATCAATCGTATGGCAGTGTGATCTGTGTATACAATAACATGTGATCCAAGTAGGTAACATCTGAACTTCTCTAATTCAATCATTACTGATAACAACTCCTTACGTTGTGCAATTTCTAGAGTCTTGCTAGTATAGTGTATAACAAATGGTATCACATCCCTTCTCTACCCTAACACAGCTCTAACTGCATAATCTGATGCATCCGTCATGATCTCAAAGGCGAGAGACCAATCATGTGGCTATAGGACAGGAGAACAATTAACGATATCTCTCATCTAGTGAAATGCAAGGAGGACTTCTTCATCGATAACAAACTCACTCTCCTTACACAGAAGCTAAGTAAAAGTTCTGGCGATCTTGTTGAAGTCTTTAATGAATCGCCTAGAAAATACAACGTGTCACAGGAATGACCTTAACTGCTTTAAATTTGTGGTGGTTCTAGCTTAGAGATCACATCAATTTTAGCCAGGTCAACCTCCATACCTTGTTTGGAGATGATGTGGCCTAGTACAATCCCATTAGTAACCATAAAGTGACTCTTCACCCATAAGAGCACTAGGTTTACCTCACAAAACATTGAAGAACTCAGTCTAAATGAGTAAGACATGTGTCAAAAGGTTGTTGTCGATCGAGAAATCGTCCCTGAAGACCTCTAGAAAACTACCTACCTTGTCAGCAAAAATGACCAACATACACCTTTGGAATGTAGCGGAGGTGTTACACAATTCGAAGGTCATTCGTGTAAAGGCGTAGGTGTCAAACAGACAAGTGAAAGTAGTTTTCTCATGATCCTGAAGAGCGATAACAACCTACTGATACCCTGAGTACCCATACAAGAAATAAAAGAATTTATTCCCTGCCAATCTCACAATAATCTTATCAATAAAGGGTAGTGGAAAGTGATATTTCTTAGTAGTTGCGTTCAGGCACCTATAATCTACATAGACACATCATGAAGTAGGTACATTGGTTGGAATCTCCTTACCACCGTCATTTTTTATAATAGTAATCATGTATTTCCTATAGACCACATGTAAAGGCCTAACCTATTTGGAATCTTAAATAGGATAAATAAAACCAACATCACACCATTTCATGATCTCTTTCATGATAATATCCTGCAGGTTTGGTTTGAGGCATCTCTAACACTCACATGAGGGCTTGTTGTCATCCTCTAAGTAGATATGATGAGAGCACAAAGCAGGACTAATCTCATGGAGATTCAAAATATTCCATCCAATGGCCTTACGATTTCTCTCAAGAACCTCTAGAATGAGAGATTCATGTTCTCTGATCAGTTGCGAGCTGTTGATGACCGGAAACATTTGGGAGGGGAACCACAAGGAAGGCATACTTCAATGTAGAAGTTAAAACCTTGAGCTCAGGCGGAGTCCAAATTGGCTCTGTGACAACCTTTTTGATTGCACTAGTAGATGGTATATGATTTGAATTATGTGATCTATCCAGCATGGCTATTGTCATCTCAACAAGTAAAATCTTAGAACGATCTACAATGAATGATCTCTGCATAAAAAGGAAAGGCTTAATAGGCTGTTCAGAATCCTTAACAACAATCTCAGAAACTCAATAGGATGTCTCATATCATTAATCTTTGAAAAGGAATGTGTCTCATGAATCTCATAATGTACCTCCACTGTCTCATAATGATCATCAATAATCAGTTCTAACTGTCCATCAGCAAACAACTCAGTAGTATCAACAAGGGAACTCGTTTCGACTGTGCTTTATGAAGATTCCATCTAAGAAAGGAATTCCAAGGTATACATGAAATCAGTAAAAAGATCTATCTCTCTAAACTCAATAAGAAAATCATATTCCTCAGGATCTGGTGTAACTTACTACCTCTCATCTACTACTGGTGGTAGCAGTGATGGTCTGGGATTGGGGATTGTCTCAATTTTCACCTTGTCACTACGGTTGTGAACGATGATCTTTCAAGTACCATAATCAACTACCACTTTGTCTGTTCATAGAAAGGCCAACCTAGAATGATTGGGGTATGGAGTCACAGTGCATAGGTATCCATATCCATCACAATTAAATTAATTGGGAATCTCAGTCCTTACAGCGTTACGACAACTTCCTCTAATATGCCCCTCAGCCTCTTGATCAATCTATCAGCAAGTTGAAGGATCATCCTGATTGGTCTAAGAGGCCCCAACCCAAACACAATGAGTAGCGAGGATGGCATGATATTGATGGAGGATCCTCTATAAAGAATAGTATGATCAAATTCTTGATCTAATATGTGGCAACGGACGTACGGTACTCCCTTATCTTTCTTTTTGGGTGGGAGATTGTTGATGCCATGAACTGTGGCAAGAGTAAAGATGTCAATCTTTGTCTTCTTTAATCTAGTCTGCTTGGGTTGTCGCTTTTGAGTACATGATTCTTTCACTCCCTTTTTTACTGCTGGCATATATTCCATGGCCAGAAGGAGTGACATCTCGAAAAAGATGTTCTGTAGGACCTCTAGCACTCCAGGATCAAATAGGGTTCTTTTTTTTTTTGAATTTTCTTTGTTTATTCAATGTAAAAGGAAATGTAATAGAATCAGAATAAACATTCAAATACTCAATTCCTTTATTCAAAAAAGAATCCTCATGTACAATTGGACAATCAGAATCAATCTGAATAGGGATAGAAGAAATGAAATCTAAAATAGGACGGGCTATTTTTGTTGGTGTAGAAGGAGATTCTACGATAAGTGTGTACTTCTTATGTGGTTACTGCAAACTACATCTCTCACTGTATCAGGAAGGTGCTGGTTGTGACGAAGATGCTAAAGATCCATGCTCGGGTGCTGCTACACTTGATATTTGTACTATTGGTGAGGAAGATGTGGAAGGTTGAGTTCTCTAATTGGATCGATCTCCCAGTCCCAACTGGTGTACGGGCGGCTACAATCTCCTACTGCTCTTGATATGAATGGCATCAGATAAACATGTAAAATAAAGGCCCATACCTATATCGAGTGTGGATGGATCATGGTCTACATGCTTCTTGCATCTAAAGTTATTGGGATTGGCTTCGATCTGCACATGAATCATTATCTTTGTGGTGGTGAGGTCATCAATCCTCTGAGTAAGATCATTCATATTGTTCATTAACAATGCTAACTGATCGAGTGTGGGCTTCACCGAAGGTGCCTCGGGGTGCTTAATGACAGACTATCACTGAGACCGGTAGTGAGGAGGCTTCTAGTATCGATATTGTAGCTGGTAGTAAGCAGGAGGAGGGTATGAATAATGTCCATACAATGCAGACTATTGTTAGTGGTAAGCTGGTATGTGTGTGCCGGTTGCTTCTGCTACAGCTGTCTCTCCAATTCTTGAAGTGGGATGGAGATTGAAAGTGAGGCTAGAACTTATGGTGCTCATACTGTTCATGTCAGCCTCCCTGAAACTAGTAGGCAAGTCTCTGACCCTTTTGGGAACCCAACTGGCCTTTCCCTGATGGATGGGGTTGGTTACGCACTCGGTCGAACCTGATACCATTCACCTCATGAATGAGAGGTGGAGGTGGAGACTAAAACTCAGGAATATATGGGCCCTCCTGCTGGTATGGTCTTATCTGGTGAGACTGTTGCTGGACTGTGTCAGGGGTATTCATGTAGTAAATGTGCTCAACTGTGGATGGTCCTCTGATACTTTGTTGTCTGGAAGAAGTCTGCTCCCTAGTAGAAGTATCATTTTTTACACTTGCACTCTGGCATGCGCTGATCATACTCACAAGAAGCTCCATATGATTTGTAATCTCATCCAGCTTCTCCACGTTCTTTGTCCTCTATTCGATCACTTGGAGATTCTCAAGCTCCTTCATCCATTTCTCAATTATGTCCACTTTCTATTGGTCGTTTCTAGTGATGGTCAGATCTGAACTATTCACCCTATCCACATCATGTGATGCTGTCATGTTTAAGCTTTTTGGGAGCTGCAGTTGTTGAAAACGGATTGAGATGCTTCTGGAATGCATAGGAAGAAGAAAGAGATGTAGAGCTCTCTGCCAACTCCTAAAAAATCGGGTATAGGACATCCTCATCCTTGTTGAAATGACTCCACCCACAAGCGACATCTACCAACTTTTGGTTCTCAATACTTAAACCCCCAAAGAAGTTCTGCACTGGGCTTGTCTTTTGAATATCATGATGGATGCAATTCTCCATTATATATTTGAATCTTTTTCATTTCTCGTGAATAGGCTCATGGGACATCTGGTAGAAGTTTTCTATCAACGACCGCATTTGGTTGAGGCATCCAAGTGGGAAGTATTTGATTAGAAAAGCAGACCTCAACTATTCCCTTGTTGTGACAAGTTTTCCTAAATTATTGATATAATAGCAGGCCTTGTCCATCAAGCTAAAAGGAAACATCACATCTTCACTACCTCTAATAGGATGTTAGGGTAATGAATCGTATAACATATATGATCAAATTGTTGGAGGTGTACATAAGGTTCTTCATTGATATTTCCATGGAATATGGGAAGCAAATGTAAGATAGTTAGCTTAAGCTCGAAATTCCCATGAATCGTAGGAATTTGAATCCATGTATTAGTTTGTCCTTCTCTTAAATTATAAGCATCTATAAGTGAGAGCTTAGCCATTAGCTCTACAGGCCCATCTCCCCCATCACCTCCTCCTCCATGGTTTCTATCCTCCTCTCTCCTTTCTTGCTCATCGTGAGAATCATATCTCTCAATACAGCTTGAAAGTCAACATGTTCTATCAATTGAGCCCGAATGGATTGAATGGAGGATAACATGGTATTGTTGATCTCGATATATTCAGCCATGGGACCCATGCCCTTAGGTGGCATCAAGTACATTGTTTCAATTTCTCCAAGTGTAAATTACACTGAATTAGTCTTCAAGAATGATGGAGTCTCAAATGATAGTTCTAGTTTAGAGTCAAAATTGAACAATGGATTAATTGATAATTTATATGGTGAGGTTGAGAAAGATGAATACTCGAGAAGTGAGTGTTCCCGAATTGAAGATGACTTGTTTGGAGTGTGAAATGAGTTCATAAATTCCAAACGAGAAATGCTCCAATCTGACATCTCAATCTCAAGAGGAAATATGCGAGAACACGATGGTCAACATAAGAAGAAAGCGAGAAAAAGGTGCAAAGGTCGTGGAAGGATCTTTACACTACCAAACAAACACAATACAAACTCCCAATTGACCAATTGAATACAAGTGGAGACTATAAGAGCTCGGTATTTTTTCTTTTCAATTTTAATTGGTGATAATTTAAATCTTAGAAAAGAGTCAGTGAGTTGTTAGGTGATGGAAATTTTTCTAAAGAATGGCCTGAACTCTAAGGTGAGTTTTATTCAACTTTGGCCATTATGGGTGTAAGTACCAACCATAAAATGATTACCCATGTTACTTTAGGATTGTACTAATAGTGTTTGTCCTTAAACCACTCACTCTACTAAGGGAGACCATAGTTCCCTCACTAAGAAGTATCTAGTCGTTTTTAGAATTAATAATCTGAATGAAAAGTCCAGATCTTGATTCTATCCTAGTGTTCATCTCTCACTCACTATATATAATTGCAAGCAATGAGGGGGTTACTCTACCCTAAACAATGATTTTATCCTTACGTTTAGTTTTAGGATCGAGTTTTCTTTAGCAGTACCAATTTTATACAATTGTCACTTTTTTGGGATTTTTTTTCAACACAATGAACTAACAAATACTCCAATTTCCTTTTGATATTGTGTGAGTGAAAACAGGGAAGGAAATCAGAAATTCCAATGCACGAGAACAAACAATGATGCATGCAGAAGATAGAGGATGTGTACCTTGTCACCAACACTCTACATGCAGGGAGATCTGCGCATAAAATAAATACATAAAATAAACTAACCTATATGATGCACGAGAACCATCCTAGAAGCAACTTCTATTAACGCGCAAGAATATGTTAATTTGACTAAGTCCAAGCTATGCTCTACTCTATAGGTACAGATATTCCTGTTTAGGGACTTTAGAGATAATTAATTACCGACTCAATCAAGATAATAAAACCTACTTCTAAGGGCTCAAGCACACAAAATCGCAAGAAAACAAAGAAAAATAAGGCAATGAAAACAAAACCAGTGAGATCTCCCAAGTGCACCGGCACTTGGCGAAACAAACCCCGCAAACACAAGGTATATAATATCATTTTAGAAAATAGAAAAAGTGGCAAGCGCAAAATAATTGATTTATTTTTTTTACAATAAGAATGAATGAATTAAATGCTAAAATAGAAAAGAAACTCGTATGCAATGTGCTCTAAGTAACTTGTCTCCTCCAAATCTTATTCTCTTTCGCCAACGCTCTCCTGCAACTTGAGGAAGAAACAAGTCACCTCGGCTTTAGTTGGGTGCACCGATGATCCTAAGAAAGATGCCATTGCTTGTCGGGTCCTAGTAAGAATGAGGAAACACAAGATAATGTAAGAGACATAGTTAAGAAAATATGAGCAGAAAATTATATGAAAGTAAATGCAGTGAATATAGACAAGAAAACAAATTAGTGGATCTAAAGTAAAGTGAGAAGAGAAAATGTAAATAGATCTCAAATAAATCCGTAAGTCCGATCTTGGGGTGTTTTCGGTGCCCAACACATCGGATCCTACAAGCGTTGTATGATCTTCCTAATGACACATGATGTTC
This sequence comes from Ottelia alismoides, assembly GCA_037367405.1. Taxonomy (NCBI): domain Eukaryota; kingdom Viridiplantae; phylum Streptophyta; class Magnoliopsida; order Alismatales; family Hydrocharitaceae; genus Ottelia; species Ottelia alismoides. Next base: position 367,432 of record JAZKJV010009178.1, read on the forward strand.
ATTTTGATTGCTCACTCCTCAACAATATGCAAATGCACAACATACATACACAAAAATATAAACAAAAAATGTGAGGAATAATTGACAAAAATGTATAAAAAGAATAAATGACAATGTTATACATGATGAAATAAATGTCATAAAATATAGACAAAAATAAAATAAATAAAAACAAGTATAAACAACCAAGAATAACATGTCAGGCGTGCCTCCCCGACAACGGCGCCATTTTTTAGTTGAGAAAATCTTGGTTTTAATTATTAAGAAATATGTGCAGTGTCGTTGCAACCCTAAAAATCCCTCAACAAAAATTTATTCACTCTCAAGCCAAAATAAGAATAAAATATAGCAAGAGATGTTTGTTATTTAATTTACCTGTATAATATACATGGTTGAGCATAGGGAGGCTACAAAAATCCCGATGGTTATTCAATTAATTAAAAAATCAATGAAAATAATAAAGGAATCTCTATTCACACTAGTCTTGCTTTTTTATTTTTTTGTAATTTTGTATTTTGTATTTTTTATGAAATTCTATTTTTATATTTTTATTTGATTTTTTGATTTTGTTTTATTAAACTTTTGAAAATGGTTTTTTTTTTCAAAACAAATATAAAAGAGATTTAAGAAAAGAAGCGAATACACCAAAATGGTATTTTTGTATTTTTCAGATGTATAAATAATAGTCAGAAAATTAAACTAAAATTATTTTTAGGTATTTGGATTTCTAATACTATTTTTAAATTTTTCCAGAATTTTCCAAAATTTTTATAGCCTTTAAAGAAAAAAAACAACAGATAAGACAAAAAAACACAAAATGGATGTTTTAGGAGTTTAAAAAATCAAGTAAAGTAAAAAATATATGAAATATATACAGGATGAAAGGGGAATTTTTATATTTTTCAGAGAGGGGCTTTATGAAACTCTTGGATCTTTATATGAGTTTTTATGATTTTTTTATGTTTTAAGTATTTTATAATTTTGTGGGATTTGTAAGGAATATAAATGCAAAAATTACAAAGACATTAAATTAAATCGAAAAGGGAAATAAGATTTTTTATAATTTCTCACAAAATTTTGTATTTTTTTGTTTATTTTTGAATGAAAAGAGGGAATTTTTATGTGATTTTCAAATTTTGAAAAATAATAAAGTGGATGGAAATGCAAAACTAAAATTAGGGATGCACGATATATGTAACATGAACCTAAAATTATTTTTATGGAATTTTTAAAAGTGTTTTGTAATTTTTATTTGATTTTTAATATGTAAAATAAATACATATGAACAGATATATGGATGCAAATATTTAACGTTAGCGGACTTATTCATAAAATATATAAAGAAAGGGGTGCGCGAGCATGCACGCCTCGTTGGACTGGACTCAAATGTAGATAAAATAATTCTGGGGATTAATGAATAACTAAAAACTACATATCATTTATTACAAATAACCCAAAATGCACATGCGATGCATGGTTCACAGTTTAAACATGATATAATTGCAATTGAAATAAAAACAAGAGGTAAACTGGAATAGTTATCTTTATTACATGCAAACACGTGTCCAAAAAGGACTTATTTAAAAAAACAATAAACACAGAGGGGGGGACAAATATACCCTTTATTGACGTGGATTGATATGCAGCCATGATTCACATGGAGGCTAATCTAATGGTTTGAAATGAATGTTTCTCGAACAGCTCGTATCTTCTCTGGAATTGGGATCCATGGTTCAACATGGGGGCAAAATGGCAGTCATGATTGAAACTGGAATGCTAGTTCTTGATCGTGAGATGATGAAAGGCCAAACAGGAACTAGGAAGAGGGACGTCTCTAGCGAGTTTGATCTGTCTAGATCTCACTCATCTTGGCTCTACTCTGCGTCACGTCGGTCTCATATGAAAGTTCCTAGGATTACATACCTGATTCATACCTTGAATCATAGCGAAATCATAAGATCATCGATCTGGAAGGTATTAAACTTTGCTTCTTCAGGAACCTCCTATCCTCGATTTGTTATTGCTACTGTGTTCTCTGACCTTACAATAGGAAACATATGATTGGAGGAAGCTCCGACCAAAGGATTAGGTCAGATATACGGGCATTGATGGCTGCATGGGGATATTTAGTGGTGTGGTTGGAGGGAGACTAACATTCAGATATGGGAAGATCTGAAGTTGGATATAGGGTGGAAGAGATGGAGAAGGATATGGGGGATGTAATGGCGAGGTCGGGGAATGATTCGGATGATCAGAACTCCTCCGATCATGCAAATTAGATGTTGAATAAGAAAGACTGATATAGGCGATTTCATGGAAATAAAAGCGTGATGTAACTGCAAAATTGGAGATAAACGACCTAAATTACCCAAGGAATGGAATATGGGAGAGTATCGCCTCAATCTACAGCTTGTGGTGGAGAGCCAAAACACGCGGCGTCGAACTTCGACATGTAGCTGGATCACTGCATTTGGTGCTCCTACTCACGCTCTCCATTGGAATACCGCTCCTCTATCACTGGAGACTACCCTCTGTCACTCAATCACGAATGAAGCGAGGCCAAAGTTAGAAAGAACTCGAGGCATAGGAAGCGAATGTATATTTATAGAACGAACTCCAGTGAGTTTTTAAATTCAAAATGTGCGAGATCATTGGTGAGGATGGTGGTCTAACGCACTGCGAGTGAGGGGAGTGATTTGGTTGGAAAGATAGCAAAAGAATCATGAGGCGTTAGTGAATAGGATGCCTAGGAAAAATAGGTGAACAATAGGATGAACGCGAGGTAGCGGAGTTGGGCATAGACCAGGAAGTTAACCTGGGTCAACAAACACGGGTCGACCAATCAAAGGGTCCGGGGAAAACTACAGAATAGAATAAACGACAAAAAATCAATAAAAGTTGAATAAATGAATTAAAAATTGAAAATGGATCTAAATGATTAAATGATGTAAATAAAAAATGTTAACAATAAAAGAAAATTAATTTTAGTGATTTTTAATTTATCAAATAATGTATTAGCAAGGGTTAAAATAAATTAAAGGTACTATTTGTAGGTATGTATGCTTATATGTTCAAGATTTTGGTTTTTAAATAATTTATTTTACAATATATACATGATTTATTATTTTATTTATTGACAATATTTTACAAGGGTTTTAATGATTTTTTTATGTGATCTTTAGTTATTAATTTATTGGTTAATTAAACAGGTATATGTAAAGTATCTACATAGTGATACCTATAGAATACATACATGATTTTATTTTTGTTGATTTTTTATTTTGTGACTTTTATTTGTATTTTATATAAGTTAAATAAATATTCACAATTAATTAAAATTACAATATTCACAAATATGTACAAGAAAATAATTAATTAATTAATATACATAGTATATATAAGTGTAATATACAATAGTACCCCAATTGGCTACATTTCACAACTTAACTCTGATTTCAATTAATTTAGCTCCATTTTAAAGATTATTTAATTTCAGTACAGCGAAAATGAGTTTGATGAATTTAGAGTTTTGATGGAGAAGAAACTGATCTTGAAATTTTAGTTTTGTGCCACTTTGAGACCGATGTAATTTACACAATATATACAAATTTTCATAGCAATTATTTTTATTATTTACAAACTAATTTTATTACAAGTTTCAAGAAGAAATAATTTTTATTTATTAAGAAATTAGTGATGAATAAATTAAAGAAAGAATACAATCATGCACCAATGAATGTTTGGTATTTTTGGCCTTATCTCTCCTACTTTATTCCTTGTCAATCAGGACAAGTCTTGACCTTCTCTCGGGTTTTGAGTCAGCTTGTATCTATTACATATATATAGTATTTATTTTCTTTATTTTTCCTTTATTTATTTATTTATTTATTTATTTTTGTTAAAATAGTGATATATGTATAATATTTATACAAGAATGTTAGTTAGTAAGAATAAAGATTTATTGATATTTACAGGTGTTTTATACGGGATTTTGAGCTAAAATAAATGAATAAAGATGATTAAATGTAGATTCATCAGTAAGTACCTACAAATGATGAGGGGGTTACTCTCCCCAAACTAATGATGATTTTGTCCTTATGTTTCTTTTGGGTCGAGCTTTCTTTAGCACTCATAAATTTATAAAGTTATTACGTTTTTCGAATTTTTTGAAGTAAATAGTCTAACGAATTTTCCCATTCCTTTTGATCTTATGTGAGTAAAAATGAGGAAGGAAATCGAAAAATCTGATGCGCGATGAAATCTATGATAAATGCAAAGGAAGAGATCCATACCTTTCGTTAGCACTCTACATAGAAGGTGATCCATGTAAAAAATTAAAGATAGAAATAAAACTAAACCAAATAATGCATGAGAACCATCCTAGCAGTAACTTCTACTAGCAGGCAAGAACCAATTAATTTGACTAAGTCCAATCTTGCGATCTAATCTATATGAACATATATTCTTTTAAGGTTTTGGACCTAATCGATTACCTGGCTCGAATAAGACAATAAAACCTACTTCTCAAGCACATAAAATCATGAGAAAACAAATAGAAATAAACTCAATGAAAGCCAAAACTGGTGAGGTCACCCAAGTGCACCGACACTTGGTGAAACAGACCCCGTACGCACAAGATATATAACGGCCTTTTAGAAAATAAGAAAATAGGCAAGTTCTAAGAGAATAATTACAATTTCCTACAAGAATAATAGTGTAACTATAAGTCTAAAAAAACAAAAAAAATGCTCCAAAATTCAGCTTCTTCCAAATCTTTTGCTTCTTCCTCCTATGTTCTCATACTACTCGATGAAGAAAGGAGCCTCTTCCACTTTGCTTGGGTGCCGCGATGCTCCTGAGAATGCATTCCTCGCTCGTATGGGCCTTGCAAGAAAGAGGAGACACAAGAATATGTCATAAACATAGTTATGATAATATAAGCAAAAGTAAAAGAAAATAAAGCACACAATATAGACACACAAACAAGACACACAAAAAGGCATATAAGAGGCTAACTAAGAAGAGAAAGTGAAAAGGATCTCAAATGAATCCCTATGTCTGATCTTGGGGAGATTTAGGTGTCCGATAAATCAGATCCTGTAAGCGTTGTGTAAGCTCCCTCACGTCATGTGAAATTCAAGTGAGTGCTCACTACTCAACAACATGCAATCCACACAATATATATTTATAGAAAATATACACAAATAATACAATGAATATATGACAAGAAATAATAGACACAAAATATGAACAAGTGACAGAAAATATGATCAAGAAATAGATGACAAAAAGAAAAATAAAGGGAAACACAAACTTGTATTTAGAACCAAGAATAGCAAGCTATAAGAAGAAACCGTAGAAAACTTAGTCGTACCACCCCGACAATGACGCCATTTGTTGAACACTTCGTTCATGGTTTTTATTTGATTGAATTATTCACAACGTGAAACTATCTTCGCAACCCAAAAAAGGAATAAAAAAATTAAGAACTCTTAACCTAAAATAAAATGTAAAATACAGAAATGTCAGTAAATAAGTTTTGCTATTTAATTTACCTGTATAGAATATATGGTCTTATTTAGGGAGGCTACAAAAATCTCAAGGGTTTTTTAATTCAAAGACAAGCAATGAATGAGAAAATTCTATGCACATTACTTTTGGTTTTGTGAGATTTAGTCATTTTAATTTTTTTGAATTTTATTTGTTATATTTTTTATGTTCTATGATTGTGTAATTATTAATGATTTTTTAGATTTTGCAAAGCAAATTTTAAAAATAAAAGGAAATAAAATAAATAAAGATAAATAAAGATAAATTAAGAAAAGGCAACTTTTTGGATTTTTTTAAGGGAGCAAAAATAGACAGAAAATTAAAATAAAATGATTTTTGTGGTTTTAATTTTTTTATGATGTTTTTGTGATTTTTCCATTATTGTCATATTTTTATTTTTTTAAAATAAATGAAAATAGGCAAAATAATAAACAAAGATGCTATAATTGATTTTGGATTTTAAAAATAGAAAGTGAAATTAAAACTTAAGGAGACATGCAAAATCAGAGAGAATATTTATCAAATTTCTAGAAACCTTTTTTCTCAAATTCTTAGGATTTTTTGTTATTTAAAATGATTTTTTAATTGTTTTCAATGTTCTTTTATCTTTTTTGTATTTTGAGATGAATTATGGAATGAAAATTTATCAGCAAAAAAATAAATTAAAATAAACAAATAGGAAATTTTTAGAAAGGTTTCCACATTTTGATTGAATATTTAATGTAGATAGGGAATATTTTTGTGATTTTAAATTTATTAAAAATAATAAAATGATAAAAATGCTAAGTAAAAATTAACATGAATAGATGAGATTAGCATGATGTTAAGTTAACTTTTATAGTTTTTTTTTAGTTATTGCTATTTTTTAATTCAATTTAACATGTGCTTATAGGGGCATGGATGCAAAGAAAGTTAGTATATGGACTAAATGATAACATACATAGAAAATACACGGTACCAAAGTGCAAAATACTCAAAAATATGTGTACCAACGCATGTCAGTCACTGTTATAAGGACTTAAGGATACATATTTTAATTCTAGAGGACAACAATAGCAACAAACTACAACACTTTTATTGTAATATACGCAGAAAATAAGGGTGTAGCATGCGAGGTAGTTCATGTAGTACTAAAAATAAATAAATAAATAGGTGGGAAAGAAATGCAAATGTTAAAATAACAGGAGTCTGATATGTGTCCTAAATGGACTTCTGATTAAAGAAGAGACCAATCCCTATATTCCCTTTTCTAATATAATTGTTTTTCTTATGAACTAGACAAAAGAACTCAAATATTATATCAAAATTTGAATATTTCTTCCAATAGTTTCCTCCGATTCTATTTGCTTTGCAAACAGCAGCGCTCTATACATCTAAGCCCATTTTCATATTCGAAAATAAGGAAATTTGCCACCAAAGCAAAATTATATATATCAAAGTTCTTCTATACAGATTTTATTAAAAAAAGCTTTTCTATATGGAAATTTGTTGGCTAGGTTGCCCCTCGCCCAAGAGAGCCTTTTCAAGGTCGATCGATGACAGTTGTTGCATTGTCATCATATCGTATTATAATACCGTTGTCACATTTAAGTTCTTTACGTGTACGTACAATTACAGCTCTAATTACTTCTCATCTTTCTAGAGGCATATTAGGCATTGCTTCATTGATTACAGCAACAATAACATCGCCATTATGAGCATATTGACGATTACTATCCCCTAAGATTCGAATACTCACCAAATCTCTATCCACATAGTTATCCGCTACATTCAAAAGGGTCTGAGGTGGAATCATCTCATTATTTTTGTTGATCTACTCTCACTTCTAGTCTCATCCCTCGTCGACACCCGGACTAGAAATTCGCTTAAAGGCTCACTTGGAACAAATATAACTAGAAGAATTCCTTACCTCCTTCAGCTTTCGACGTTATTCAAGGCCTAGCATAGGACAGGGTGTGTACGATGTTTCATTTTAGATCCCTAGTGTCTTAACGCTTAATTGTGTGTTGTGAGGAAAGTAATATGTAGACAAATCATCAATCAATAGTAAAAATATGGGGGCTAAGGTGCAATGTTTCCCTAAATACACATGGAAACTTGGACGACTAAGATAGTACTGAACTCGTATCAGATAGCTAAGTATTAAGATGTGCATGAATGGTCTCGATCTGGGCTGGAATGCAATTCATGGCTCAAAATTGGGGTTCGATCGATGGTTGTGATGAAAATTGGAGTCGATGTTCTTGATCGTATGGATCTGGAGCTCGTTGAATGAACACAGAAGAAGCTCTGCTCTGATTGATTTCAATCGAGCGGATCTTGCTCGATCAACAACTGAATCGATTCTTGAAGATGGTTGTAGCTTCCCGCTAGGATCCTATGCTAATCTAATGCTTCTATAAAGCCCATAGGTAACTGTATCAAGATCTTAATCTTTAAGAGGTCTTCAATTTCAAGTATACTCCCGATCGTACTATACTGGTCCAGGATGCATCCCATTACCTGCAAGTTAGTGCTCATGCTTAGAGGGAGTCTTGGACTAAGTTTATTAGATGAATATGACAAGAAATGGAAGGTGTATGAGGGCTCCAGTGGTCGTGGTCAAAATAGGAGTCGATCTTCAAATTTAAGATGATATGGAGGGGACAAGGTTGTGGAAAGAGGGGGAAATGATCGTGTAAACGTGAAAGAGTATTCTGATGATGAGATTGGTGATCAAAAGGACTCTGATCTTGTGAATTTGAGATCGATTATAAATGATATGATCTATACTATAAAACATAAAATCAACATGATATTTAAAGGAGAACGAAAGGAAATCTAACTAGCATTACCTGATGGTGGAGTGAGAATGATCGGCGCCTCGATATGCTGCAAATGGTAGAAAGACAGACTATTGGAGCTTCGACAAGCATATTGGATCATGCTCTTTAATGATATCCCACACTCCAGAATGAAGTGAGCAAAGTTTAGTAACAGTCTCACCGCTATAAGACCGATCGCGAGCAAAGAAGTTGGTGAAAAATGGAACAAACCCAAAATTATGGAGATCTAGAATTATTTATGGGATGGAGTATGGTAAAGTTTGAAATTTGAAATGTGAGAGGATCGAGGCGAGATCAATGGATTCAATGGTCTGGTGAGGGAGTTAATTGATTAGGCTGAATGTTAGTCGACGAGTGTTAAGGATCAATGTGCGTAGGAAAAATCGGTTAATAACGGCTACCACTTGATAGCACTAGCAAAGCGAGGAGACCGGGGAGTTGACCCAGGTCAGCGGATCTGGGCTCAGCCAATCAGGAGGCACAAAGAATAAGATAAATTAGGCTACATGATAAAATAGAATGAAAAATTAGAAATAAATGGAAATAAAATAGAAAATGAATTTAAAATAAAAAATGTAAAGGCAAAATGTTACTTCTTCAATTAACATATTTTGGTGATTTTTAATTATTAAATAAAATATATACATTGGTTGAAATAAATAAAATGTGTTATACCAAAATAAACAAAACCTTTATTTTTAATATATTATTTATACAGATATATACATAATTAAATAATTTATTAATTTAAAATATTTTATAAGGATGTTAATGTTATTTTTATTTGATTTTTATGGTGTGATTTTTTAGGTTAGATAAATATGTATATTTATAAGGGAAAAGGGAAGCTACACCGGGTGGTGCAGCCAATTAGCTACACCCGGGCATTTTTCTCATTGGTTTTTGATTTTTTTTGAAGTAAACCTATGTGGATTTACTTAGTTTATTGAGTAGAATATGTGTTTCAAATTTCATGCAAAACAAACATTCCTAGCATGCCCATCTAGATAGGGTCAATTTCAATAATTCTGAGACCGTTAAAATGTGATAGTCTTGATGGAGATGATAGAAGTGTCGAATTTAGTTGAAATTGGTATGATATCATGGTGATATGCAATGATTTAAATCCCCCTAGGTTTCATTTCAAAAACACAAAAAACCAATGAAAAAAAGGGCCGGGTGCAGCTAGTTAGCTACACCCCCGGGTGCAGCTTCCCCAGCCCTATTTATAATATATACATAGTGCTACATATACAATATATGCACAATTTTATTTTCATTGATTTTAAATTCTGTGATTTTTATTTGTATTTTATATGAGCCAAATAGAATATTTACAATAAAAATAAAAATACATGTTTACAAAAAAACAGTAATATAAATAAATGAATAATGTACATAATATGTATAGGTATAATATACATTAGTACCCCAAATACCTACATTTCACACCATAACTATGATTTTAATGACACCACCTCCATTATAAAGATTATTTAATTTTGAGTAGAAAGAAAGTGAGTTTGATTGATTTTGAGTTTTAGTAGAGAAGATATTGATCTAACAAGCTGAGCTTTGCAGCTTTTTCAGAGTGTTGTAATATCTACGATGTACACTGACTGCTCTTGCAATTATTTTAATTATTTACAAATGATTTTTATTTAAAATTTTAAAGAAGAAAATAATTTTATCTGAAGTGAGTTTGGGTATAAAAAAATAATGTAATGATTATATATTATTTAGAATAAAGTATATGTGATGAATATGAACCTGTGGAATTTGATTTTATTGATTTTCTGGAATTTAGGCCTTATTTCCCCCTACTTTATCCAGATCGATTAGGTCAAATCTTGACTTTCTCTCGAGGTCAGAGTCAGCCTATATCAATTACATATATACAACCTTTGATTTTCTATATTTTTTCCTTTCTTTCTTTATTTTTATTTATTTTAGGTTAAAATAATGATAAATATACAGTATTTACATAAAAATTAGGGTTAGTAAAAGAAGATATTTATTGATATATATAGGTGTTTTATAAGGTATTTTGAGCAAAAATAAGTGAATAAAGATGATGAAATGCATATTCATTAATATATGAAAAAAATACAGACTGACTCTAATGTCGATATGAGGCCTAGGTTTAACATAATCGATAAGGAATAAAGTTGGGGGAGATAAAACCTATTAACCAAAATAATAAAGAAAACTAATCTGCACATGTATATTCACCATAATTCATTTCTTGAACACTAATGTGTATATTACATATTCGTCATTTTATTTTATTTATGAACAATTTCACCTCAGATAAGAATTTTTCTTCTAGGAACATGTACACAAAAATAGTTGTAAATATTAAAAATAATTACAAGAATAATGATTATATATTTTACAAACAACCACAGTTTCAAAAAATCATAAAACTCAACTTGTGAGATAAATATAATATCCATAGAAAACCAAAATCAAACAAACTCACTTTCATTGTATTTGAAATTAAATAATCTTAAAAATGGAAGTGGAATCATAAAAATTGGAGTTAAGATGTGAAATGTGGCTTTTGGGGGTGCAATTGTATATTAAACTTATGTATATTATGTATGTGTACTTATTTTCTTCATATTTTTGTATATATAGTATTTTTAGCTATTTGTAGATATTGTATTTGATTAATGTAAAATACAATTAAAATACAATAAATAAAAAAGAACAAAAATAAAATCATATGTATATCGTATATGTATTATTATGTTTATTATGAAATATCCCTATTTATTTATCCTAATATATTATGTCAAAAAAATAAAAATATGAATAAAATCATTATAAAATGTTGAAAATAAAAAATTTATAAAATTATATGTAAATTTGTAAAAATAATATATTAAAAATCAGGGTGTTGTATATATAGGTATATATACTAGTAATAAAAGGAGTTACTGATTTTAACGAATCAAAATAATATATTTAAATCACTAAAAATCGCCATAGATAAGTTTATTTAATTACTAACATTCTTTCAAAACTTTTTTATTTTAATTCATTTTTGTTTTTTAAAATTATTTCATTTTTAACCTTTTTGTCATTTTATATTTTTGTCCTGTTGCGAAGGCATGTTCTGATTGGTTGAAACCGTGTCTGTTGACTTGGGTCAACTTCCCAATCCACGGCCATACTCGATCTATCCTCTCCCTGGTGATTCTTCTCCATTTTTTCTTGGTCAATCCACTACATAACTCCACCCGATTATTTCTCTGCTTCGTTAGCCCTAACCATCGCCTTCATCGCCAGATCATCAAAGCCATTTTTCACGACTTGGTTGATAGTATATTTGAATTTTAAAACTCATCTTACTCAAGCATATAAATAGGTAGGGAACTCCAACTTTCATGGCTAATCGGTTCCCTTGGAGATTCTTCGCCTGATGTTGGTCACTGAAGAGTGGTGTAGTGATAGTACATTGCCTCCACAGCAAGGAGCACGAGAGATATCCTAGGAGACGTGATCTAGCCTACGTCATTGGAGCATCGTTGGCGACCCACTTCTCCAAGTTGCCACACTTGGATCGAGGCTGTGAATCCCTTTGTTCATCTGTAAATTTGATTAGACTAAATATAGCTTCCTTTTCATTCTCAATTTTTTTTTAAATTTGAATTTTAGGGTTAAATACTTTCATAACCCATATATGTTCGATATGCTTGATCGGAAATCCACTATCAACTATTCTCAAATCTGAACCTCATCGCATGATCAACTCACCTTTCTTCATCTTCTTCTATCATATGAACCCCCATATCATCTCCAATCTGGAGACCTGAAACCCCTTCCAACCACCTATGCCGGAGTCAACCTCCTGCTCATATTTCCTTTGTGTTTCTGCCCAATACAATTGGTTGAAGTCTCACCTCCGAGAAGAGGATTCACCTACATGTGGGGATTCCATCTAGACAGGGATTGGTCACCTCGAGATTGAGTTGTACTTCAGACCTTCGAGATCTCCATATCCTTAGATTAGTCATCATCATACTTCAATGCACCTACAAATGTCGAAAGCAGAGCAACAGGATCATCACTGATCATACGAAGGTTGGTGAGTGGAGATCAGCCAAGATTTGGTCGATTGAAACTCATCAGTGACATCCTTCTTCCTGGTTCTTCATGCACATCTAATTTTCATCTAATCAAGAATGAAAACTCCAGATTGAATCTCCAACATCAAAAAAGTCCCAAAGTGCGACCGTTGATTACATCATCCATAACGAATACAAGCCGTCATATCTGTACGAGCGTTGTCACGTGCCTTAGTGAATTTTACATCCCATCCCTTTTGTTTTCCTATTTTGTGAATAAGTCCCTGGTGTGACATGAGTCATTCTATCATTTATAGAAAATTTGCATATAAACCGATGTTGTTTTATATATTTGCTTCTGAGTCCTTTTTGAACCGCACAATGTGCAACTATCTTTTGGAAATTTTGTAATAAACCCCCTGCATTTATTTGTTATCATTTCCCCCCTTGGACTTAAATATTCAAATTAAGGTCTCTGCTAACCTGACTCACGTGCACTAACACGAGCGTAAAGTCGAAATATTGCAGGAATACCCCTACATTCCATTGTTTATTCTTTTGCAGTTTAGTCCATGTGAGTCCATCTTTTAATTTCATTGTCAATCTTTCTTGATAAATAGATAACCTATCTTAAAAATTCCATAAAAATAAACTTATGCACTAGTTAATCACATTTCTCCCCAATCAATTTTGTTTCTCATTTTATTTATTTTCATTATTTTAGTGACTCAAAAACCATAAATATTTTCTCTATTTGCATTAGAAAATTGATAAGAATTATAGAAATATCTTCAAAAGTTCCATAAAAAATTGTGGTTACTTAATTAGATTTGTTTTAGTTTCTCTTAAAACCCAAAAAAGTAGAAAACATTAAAAATATCATTCAAAATCACTGAAAATCCCAAAAGGCATAAAATATCTTTCTGGAAAATTTGAAAATTCATCTTTGATTATGTATATATTTTCCCAACTTTACTTTTTATTTCTTATTTTAAAAAAAACTGAAACTGCATTTTCTATTTGCTTGATTTCATGTTTTTAATTAATTAAAAACCCTAAAAAACTAAAAATCCTCTAAAAATCATAAAATTAGTATAAAAATATCAGTCACCTAAAAAACTTTTAGTTTACTTTTATGGGCATATTTTCTCTATTCTGAAAATACAAAAAAGCATTTTCTTTACATTTTCTTTTTAATCATTTTATTTGATTTATTTTATAAAAATAATAAAATTATTTTTTTCTTGACTGCACATTATAGATGCAAATAAATAGCAAGATTCTCTTGCATACTTTGACTGCTTGATTGATTCTTGGCTTGAGAAATAAATAAATGTTGAGGCATAATTAGGGTTCCATCAACAATTAATAATCCTATTAAACTGAACCCTTGAGAATCTCTGGTCAACAATATGAAATAACAATTATTGCATCAATATTCACAAAAAAAAATCCAAATTAGTTTTGTGAAAATTTTGATCATGCAAATGACTAATATGAATCATATTCATACATCTAACATAATATGTAAATTAAATTTACAATTATTTGTCTAATGTGAATCGAACTCACAATAACATTTAATTTTAAATTCCATTTACAATTAAATCTCTCCAAAATGTTTTAAATCATATTATAATATCATTGATTATTATGGATATGGATATCCACAATAATCATGCCTTTGATAATTAAGTAACATTTAATTACTGAAGATGGCTCTTCTCATGTGCCCAAATAATGTGAATCATATAGATATTACTTACGATAACTAAATCACATTTAATTATCAAAATTACTCAATGCTCAGATACACAGTTCATTAATGGAAGTATTCTTGTCCGTGGATATTTGGAGGTAAGAACATGGTGATTGTATGTTCAATTTACATTGAGTTGGATATTGAGATCATATCTCAAATCCAAAACTCGGGGACCTCTCATAGATGTTTGATTAAATCAGAATGGTTAATCCAATCTTTTCATTGCAACTAAATCGTATTCAGATCAATGTCTAACCTTTGGACTAAGATTAGACTACTTCTCTACTAAAAGTAGTCACTAAAATCCAAACATGTTTCACCAACTCCCTCGGAATGGAAGCATTATGGTTATACAATCGTTTATGATCACATCACCCTCGACTATTCCTAATATTTGTACATCCTGCATACTAGAAGACATAGAATAAATCTTAAGTATTTGATCTCTTTTAGACTAGCTTCATCAAGGTTTTATCATTAATTTTCACATTCGGTAAATGGGAGTTGGTATTTGTAATATGTTTTCCAAAAACATATATCATACCTATAAATTCTTGTCAAGCTTCCAATGTAAGAAGACCATGCATGGAATTTGATCGGTCTTAATACATAATGAGTAAGCTCATGTCGTTTGGTTCAGGAGCGAACATGTATGTTCGCTTTGAGAAATTGTATTACTCATATTATCTCATATGCACACCACCTTGTTTACATCATCAACCTATTGGTCTGCCAAATGTACATATTCATACATATAGTAATACATTTGTCTCCGATCAGGGGATGCATGCTTATATCATGACAGAATACGATATTGGTCTTGGTTTTCTCGATCTCATTAAGTCAACTCTTTAATCTAACTTATCTGACATCTACAAATCTCTATTTTCATGTAGAGGAACTGCATCAGGAGGTCAGTCAGATATCAACCTTTAGAGAAGGATTTCCATCTCCTTCTCAATGTGGAGATCATCTCTTAACAATCATTTGATGGTGCTTGATGAGTCCTAAATCTAACTCTTTACATCTAAGCACCAGCCTCTATGATTCAAATACTGAATCAACAAAAATATGACCATTAAGATGGCTATGATAGATAACCCTAATTGTACTAACGGAGTTTAAGGTGAAAATTAGTTACTCTTCATTTTAGATCAGGGAATGATTTGTAATAGCATTTTCTCATAATGGCTCGCTATGGGCTCGCATGTCTAATAGGACGAGCTCTACGGACCTGATTCATGAAGAAACTGGTGGAAGCAATCGGGATTTTATGTATAATACAATGAGAAATGAAGTGGTGTTGAAAGTTTGGGACGATCATAAGCGATTCACAGTGATTTTGAGCTGGAGCAGTGAAGACCGTCTGAATGACTAAGGCAAAGGTGTCTAAAAGGTCGTTGTGACCTCAATCACTCAGACTCGGGTCAACAAGAAAAATCGAACCACTCACGAAAAATAAAATCAATCAAAGCAAGGAAGAAGCGATCCTGCTATATGTTTAACCTGGTATAGCACATAGGGTCGAACTCGAGGAGCACGGGTTGGCCGAAGGCCTACGAAGTAGTAAAAACAAATAAAATAAAGAAATAAAATTTTTAGTGGTTTTTAGTATTTTTATATTTTTTTGGATTTTTAATATGTAAAGAAAATAATAAAAACAAAAGCAATCACACTTTGACAAATTATTTAAGGCATCAAATTTCAACCAAAAATCAAAATAAAAAGATTTTTATGTGTTTTATATTTTTTTATGTTTTTGGTGAATTTTTGATAATTTTCTGATGTTTATTTTATTTTCTAAAAATCAAACAGTAGCAAAAACAAGAGGTACTGTCCAGCCGAGCCAAGAAACCCTAGATAAAATATCTAAGGGCCTCAAAATGGCCTGGAGGTAATTTTCCTGGAAAATAGAAGAAACAAGGAAAATTTGGGTACCAAGTTTATTATTTTTGGGTTTTTAATTAATTTATTGAGATTTTTATGGGTTTTTGAGTGTTTTTAAGTTTTTAGAGTTTTTAGGCAATGAAAAATAGCCAAAATTGGCTAGAAAATCAAAGAACACAAACTAAACAGTAACTAATTTTTATAGAATTTTTAGGGGAGTTCTTATATTTTTTTGTGATTTTTCAATCTAGACAGTAACAAAAATTGAGGTTTTTGAATTTTTAAAAATAACAAACACAATCAAAAATGTCCTCAAAAATTCACAAATATCCTACACCATGGCAGGAGCCATGTATCAAATTTTCATCGAATTTGGAGGTGATTTGATATTTTATTCAAAAATAACAAAAGGGTACTGTGCATAAGGACTGGAATGCAAATACCCAAAGTTCTGGGGGTCCAGGTGCAAAATACCCAGCAAATCACACGTCAAGCGCGTGCCTGGGGCACTCAGGGACCTATTTGTAACAAAAATAAGTCCCGAGGTCTTATTGGTAACACGTACCAAAAGTCCAGGGGCCTTAGTTGCAATTTACCCAAAAAATGTCGCACATGCGGAAATAAACCACGCACAGGGGTATAAATGCAATTAATTAAAAACTTTCATTCATTCATAAGCATCCAGAACTACAAGGGCATCAATGCAAATGTCCCAGAAGAACACGTGTCGAAGCACGTGACACACTACACACAGGGGCATACATGCAATAAGAAAACAAGACAGGGTCCAAAGTGCAATTGTACCAACGTAAATAAAATACGAAAAATATTTACAGGACTGAAACAAAACAAGACTAAAGCTAAGGGCCTAAGGGATAAATTACCCTTTATTAAGTTGGTCGTCGGATGGGCGCCACGTATGCTGATGAACGGCTGGAAATGGGTGGCGCCCAACGCTGATATCCCTCGGGTTGATCGATCGGTCCAGGCGTCGCCACGTGGGAGATCGAACGGTGGAGAGGTACTGTGGCTAAACCTCGAGCATCGATGGTCCAGATCGCTCCTCAGATGGATCTAACGCTGCTGGTGGCTCCTGAAGCGGACGGTGGCGATCAAAACTGGAGCAGGAGGGCAATCCAACGGCTCCTCGAGGTCCTGGAAGAACAAGAGGCCGACGAACTTCGCCGGCCCATTACACGCGCTCTGAGCCTCCGCGGGGGCTTCTGATGATCGAGGAAGCTTCGCCTTAGCCTCCCGCGTCTGTGGGACGTCTCCGATGAATCAACGGAGCTCCGGGGAGCTCTGTCGACTCCGGCGGAGGAGAAGCTCCTTTTCTCAAGTAGGAGGGCCTCAGACAGCCCTCGATTGACCTGCAAAACGCAACCAAAGAGCTCCTGGGTCGAGGGCAAACTGCCTCGACCCCGTTAGTGGTGGTGCAAGTGGACGGTGCGGTGGTGCGGGCGAACCCCGGTGATGCGACGGCGATAGGGTTCGAACCCCAGCTCCTGTGCGAGCTGGGTTGAACGGAGGGGCGGAGAAGGTGCGCGGAAAGAAGGCGAGGGCTATGGCTATGCCCGATGATCGGATAGTGGTCGGAATCGGGAGGAATCGAAGAAATACGATGACGGCGAAGATTGGGCGAAAATGGAAATCAGACGAAATGGCTAAGCTAAGAGGTTACCTGGGTGAAGGAATAGACTGTGGCGGAGCTGAGGAAGCTCCCGGTATCGCCTCAAGGGATGTCTCTGCCCGAGGCTCGAAGCTCGCCCAGGTGGCGGAGCTACGGCGGATGTGTCGCCGGATCGATGGTTTTCACCTCCTCTCCTCGCTGCAACAGGTCGAGGTGCGAGCTGTCACCTCTCTCTCTCTCTGGAGCTCACTGGAGAATGAAGCAAATGGCCAAAGATGCATGAAATGGGTGGCGGAGCTGAGCTTAAGTATGCTGGCAGGTCCGGGAAGAAGGGCACGGGTAGGGCGATGTAGCGCGCGAATCCCGAGGCGAAGGCTCCGGCGAGGTTCTCGGGTATGACGTGAGCAATCCGGACCCGGGGTTTGGGCAAAAAGGAGTCGGGTCTGCATGGGAAAAGTCCGAGAAGGTGGGTCGGGCAGGACGGACCCGTCTCTGGTGGTCCTGGGGGGGGAGTTGACCGGGGGTCAACAATCCCCCGTGGACCAATCAGAGCCCGCCAAGATTTGAGTTTTTATTTGATTATTTTGGGCCAGAAAATGACCGAATTTTCAAAGACTTAAAACATGAAATATTTTTATTTTATTTTTTTCTTTTTTTTGTGATTTTTAATTAATTTTTGGAAATAAAAATAAGGTATTTACATTATATAGCTATATATAGGTATATATACAATATGTAAGTTTTTGATTTTTGATTTTTAATTATTATTTTTGTACAATTTTATTCCTATTTTATATTTTATTTATTTATAGTATAAAATAAGGAATAAAAGGGTGTTTTTATTTTATTTTTATTATTTATATACATAGGTAAAATAAATAGTTATGTACAACTATATACAAGGTATATGTACAATGTATTTTTGTATTTTTAATTTTGTTATTTTTATTTGATTTTTGTTTTGATTCTTTTTATTTTATTTATTTACAAGGTTGAATAAATGTAGAAGCATGGTCTATGTACATGATGAAAGGGTGTTTTTGATCTTTTTGATTTTTAATTTTTCTTTTGTTTTTATAAATAAATATATACAAGTATTTACAAGTGTATTTTTGGTGAGGAAAACATATTTATTTTATTTACATAAATATTTACACAAGAGCCCCTATCTCCCTCTACTTCGGCTTTTATGCGGTCAGGCCCATGCTGAGCCCTCCCTTGGGTTAGGTTGCTCAATATTTATTCTAAATATTTCCCTCTTTTTCTTTTTAATCTTTATTCTTTTATTTTTGCACAAAAACATGCTAATTATAGGTTTTTACACAATGCATGCTTTTGCTAATTATTCCTATTTACACATATCTACATGCATTTGCAAAGGTGTTTGTAGCTAAAATATAAGAATAAAGAGTGATGAATGGGTATTCATCACCCCCTATACTTAACTTTGCTAGTCCCTTAGCAAACACTTATTTGAAAAAGAAGTGAAACAGAAAGAAAGAAAAAGAAAAAGAGGATGTACATGGATCCTTAATGTGTCGGAGCTCGGTCAGATCTTTGGATTATTAATGTGTCGGAACCTTATTTAGACTTAAGCTTAAAACCTAACAGCCTCTAAGTTCCACTAATCTATAACCAAGACTCCTCAATGCTCCAGATCAGAACAAGTCATCAATCACAAACCTTGAAGACCATGAATCTTTTCTTGTCCTGTGAATGTGAAGTCTAAGCTCTCCACCTCAGACATGGCAACTTGACAACCCTCCCCAACAAGGTAACTCTATGACCTCAATCTGGCCACTCTTTCCTCGAGGAGCGGGGTATTCCCTTCTAAGTTCAAGTACAACCGGCTCAAGAAGAGGGGGAAGAAGAGAATGGGTCAAGGCCAGTGTAGCCAAGTACCCTTGGGAGCTTGACCAGTGTAGCCAAGTCTCCCTACTGCAAGCTACAACAGGTGGATCATGAAACCAAGCTTTGCTTATTGCACTCTATATACATACTCTGGTGGGATTATCATTTTCTATCAGACCCACCACTTTTTTGGAGTTCTTTTCTTTTTGCACATTTTTTTTTCTAGTGCATCTGTACAACATATACATGTGCAGCCTATATACACGGAGTTTTTCCTCTTGAGCCAGTAGACTATCCCTCTTTTGAAGCTTTATTGCAACCCACAACTCCCGTCGTTAGACCTCATGGCAACCAGACCAAGTTGAGACGCACTTCCTTCACTATAAGAAGAAGAGAGGTTCCGCCTAGAAGTACTACCCTCATATGCTACCCCAAGTCAAGGAAGACTGCCTCCTCACCACCTCATCCGTAGAGAGCTCGGTGCATAGTGCTGGTGTCCAAGTAAAGCCATAATCTATATGAGTTATGTGTTGTTGTTAAGTGCTCTACTTAGGCTCATTGAGACGACATGTGATCATAGCCTAGTGGACTCAAAGAATTAAGTCATCATGGACCTGAAAAGCCTTAAACCTAAGTCCTATAAGGTTCCTCTTAGAAATTAGGTGGATTAAGATCTTAATCAAGCTCCATTTCTCAATTTAATTCCAGGCTAGTTTAAATGTCAACTATCATCCAGAAAAACTATATACATATGTACAAAAAGATTCTTATTTACACAATATTTTTACAATCATGCAAAATTTTTGAAAAATGTTTTGAAATCATGAGTGGATGATGCATGAAGTGCAAGTTTTGCAAAAAGATATTTACAAGATTTTTGCAAACTTTTGATTTTCAAAACATTTTGGAAAAATTTTGTACTATATACATAATTTTGATACAAAAATATTTACACAAGCTTTACACAAAAGATTTTTGAAATCATTTTTACAAAAATAATTTGTACACTAGCTATGTATGTGCAAATAAAAGAAGATTATGTACATAAAAATTTTTAATTTTTGTGGTTTTTAGCCATTTTTATTTATTAACATACTCACACAAAGTACGAGTTATGGCTAAAGTATATATGAAATATATACACACCCCCCTATACTTAGCTCGAACGATGTCCTCAGAGTCAAGAGCGATGAAGAAGACATAACTCGTGCTAGGTATAGGAAAGTGAAAAGAAAGGCTATACAAAAGGGAAATGAAAAGTCAAGAGGGACTCAGGTCTCCCCCTATACTTAGGATGAAATAATCCTAAGTATAGCAGGCTGTATACTAAGGGAAAACCTGAGTGCACAATGTACAGGATCTACCCCCCCTATACTTAGGGTGAAATATCCCTAAGTATAGGCAGCAAAAACAGGGGTAAACAGAGACAAAAGAAGTACCCAAAAGGTCTCACATCCCCCCTATACTTAGGGTAAAGTGCACCCTAAGTATAGCATAATCACAAGATGAAGGAAGGGATGTGGGACTAAAGAATGTAGTGATATGGACATCTGGATTTATATACAGCGGAAGATCAGTGAAACTCAGGCGTGAGATGCATTAGATGTGAGTCAAAGACCACATCTCACGCAAAATGAATAGGGGCAAGATCAACGACCCGCGGCTCATGATCTAGAAATGGCTTGAGCCGCTGGCCGTTCACTCGAAAGGTACTCTCAGAAGACAACTCAGATACATCGATGCTACCGTTGTCGTGTACCTTTCTAACTAGATAAGGTCCCTTCCATTTGCTCTGTAGCTTCCCTGGAAATAGGCGTAGCCTCGCATCAAAACGCCATACTCTCTGTCCAATCTATAAATGATTGTGGCTGATATGAGAATCATGCCACTCCTTGACTTTCTCCTTATAATGTAGGCTGCTTGAGAAAGCTGCATCTCTAAGCTCCTCCAGGGCAGCTAGCTCTGCCCTCCTCTGGTCTCCCATACCATCTGGATCCATCAAAATATCTGTAACTGCCCAAAGTGACTTGTGCCTCAGCTCAACAGGTAAATGGCATGGCTTGCCATACACGAGGCGAAAGGGAGATGTGCCCAAAGGTGTCTTGAAAGACGTCCTATATGCCAACAAGACCGAGTCCAAAAGCTGTGACCAATCCTTTCGGTCAGGGCGGACGACTTTCTGCAGAATAGTCTTGATCTCCCTGTTCGACACTTCGGCTAGACCATTCGTCTGTGGATGGTAAGGTGTAGCAATACGATGATCTATGCAGAACTCGCTAGCAAGTGCCTTCACCTGGTCGTTGATGAAGTGGGATCCCCCATCAGAAATCAGAACTCGTGGAACCCCGAACCGCGTGATGACATGCTTCCTCAAAAATCTGCAAACTGTCCTCGCATCAGCGGCTCGGGCGGGGATAGCCTCCACCCAACGACTCACGTAATCAACGGCCAATAGAATGTACTCAAATCCCTGACTCTTAGGGAATGGACCCATGAAATCGATGCCCCATGCGTCAAAAACCTCACAGAAGTGAATGGGCGGCATTGGCATCATATCACGCTGTCCACAAGTGCCCATCCTCTGACAGTCAGTACACCTCTTCACGAACTCATATGAGTCCTTGAAGAGGGTAGGCCACCACAAGCCGGATTGGAGCACTTTCTATGCCGTTCTCCTCCCAGAATGATGTCCCCCTGCCTCAAGCTTGTGGCAGTAAGTGAGGACGCTATGGTGTTCCTCCTGAGGAATACACCGACGCCAGACGCTATCCCCTCCTTCGTGGTAAAGGATGGGATCCTCCCAATGGTAAGACTTGGCCTTTGCTAGGAAGGTCTCAAGCCTCTGCCTGGGCCAATCTTGTGGGACTTTCCCAGCAACGAGAAAGTTCACAATATCGGTGTACCATGGGAGTGAGGCGATAGCAAGGATCGCCTCATCTGGGAAGGTATCTCTAATAGGGTCAATCTGCTCAGACTCCTCAGGCTGCTCTAATCGGGAGAGATGATCCGCCACCACATTCTTGACTCCAGGCTTATCCTTGATCTCAATGTCGAACTCCTGGAGTAGAAGGATCCATCTAGTCAGTCTGGCCTTGGCATCCTTCTTTGCCATGAGGTACCTGATGGCAGTGTGATTTGTAAACAAAGTCACTCTAGATCCGATGATATACGATCTGAACTTATCTAGGGCAAACACTACGGCTAGCATCTCCTTCTCTGTGACCGTGTAATTCCGCTTGGCGGAATCCAATGTATGGCTAGCGTAGTGTATGGCAAATGGAACTCCATGCCTCCTCTGTCCCAGCACTGCCCCTACGGCAAAATCGGAGGTGTCCGTCATGATCTCGAATGGGAGAGACCAATCAGGTGGCTGGAGGACAGGAGCCTCAATAACACACTGCTGGAGAGTCTCGAACGACGAAAGACACTTGTCATCGACAAGGAACTCGGTGTCTTTCGTCAAGAGGTCAGTCAACGGTCGGGCAATCCTGCTGAAATCCTGAATGAACCTCCTATAAAATCCAACGTGCCCCAGGAATGACCGTAGCTGCCTCAGATTGGACGGCGGTGCGAGTTTCCTAATGACATCAACCTTGGCCGGATCAACCTCCATGCCCCTGTTGGAGATGATGTGGCCAAGCACCGTCCCTTGAGTCACCATGAAGTGACTCTTCTCCCAAGATAAAACCAAATGAAACTCAATACATCGCTGGAGTACCCGGTCTAGGCAGTCAAGACAAGAATCGAATCCGTCGCCGTAGACTGAGAAATCGTCCATGAAGACCTCCAAACACTCCCCTACCATGTCCGAGAAGATCGACAGCATGCACCTCTGAAAAGTCGCAGGGGCATGCATAGCCCAAATGGCATGCGTCGAAAAGCATATGTGCCGAAGGGACAGGTAAAGGTGGTCTTCTCCTGATCTTCAGGATCGATGGCCACTTGGTTGTAGCCCGAGTACCCATCCAGGACGCAATAATGGCTCTTCCCTGCCAGTCTCTCAATGATCTGGTCAATAAAAGGCAGGGGAAATGGTCCTTCTTGGTGGCCCGGTTGAGTCTCTTGTAGTCAACGCAGACCCTCCAAGAGGTGGGTACTCGTGTAGCGATCTCCTCTCCCGACTCACTGATCACAGTCGTGATGCCCGTCTTCTTGGGCACCACATGCAAGGGGCTGACCCACTTGGAGTCGGAAATGGGATAAATAAAATCTGCACTCCACCATTTCGATATTTCCTTCATCACGACCTCTCTCAGGTTGGGGTTCAGACGCCGCTGGAACTAACGCGACGGCTTCGCCCCCTCCTCGAGATAGATATGGTGGGAGCACACTGATGGGCTAATCCCATGGAGATCTGCTACGCTCCATCCGATCGCCTTGCGGTTCTTTTCAAGAACCCCCATCAAACGGGATTCCTGCTCTCCAGTCAACTCGGCGAAGATGATGACTGGGTACATCTCTGGATCGCCCGCAAGGAATCGATACTTCAGCGAAGTAGGGAGCGGCTTCAGCTCTGGAATGCTGGGTGCTGGCAAATCTGGCTGCGGAAGAAACTGAGTGAATGCTGCTAAGTCTGCCAAATCTGCCTGGGAAAGTGAAAGCGTACTCTTACAAACTGGATCGGAAGAAGGCTGCTCAACTGCACTGTCTCTGGTCTGCTCTGCATCTGCCTCCTTCTCATCTGTAGGCTCAGGTGGAATCAGGTCTGGCATCTGATCATCACAATCGACCCAATCAGACTCTGAATCCGAGGGATCTGTATCAACCGCGGTGGCATCAGTACCACCGTAAAGCAAGGTGGCCTCAGCACCACCATCACTGAAAATCGTGTCGCGATCAAGGACCGGCTCTGCTGCCTCTATGGTATCCTGAACCAAGGCTGTGCTCTCCAGACTCTCCTCTGCTATCATCTCAGCATCAGCTGTATCTGAATATGAGAGGATGGTCTGTGCTGCAGGATCTGCCCATGCTGCCTCATCATCTGTGATCACAAAATCACAGTCCTGGTGGATGTCTGGCTCTGCGTCTATCAGCTTCTCTGAATCTGTACTCGCATCTGAGCGGGCTCTCTCTCTAGCTCTGTAGTCCTCGACCGTCTCTATTTGTATACTGTCGCCCTCGACGCGAAAGTACACCTTCCCGCTATCATGATCAGTCACCGCCTTGGCTGTGGCCAAGAACGGACGAACAAGGATGATGGGGGTATCGGTCACTGACTCAGGGATCTCCATGTCCAACACTACGAAGTCCACGGGAAATTTCGGGCCCTGAATCGTGACGATAACGTCTCGTAATAACCCCCTCGGCCTCTTGACAGATCGATCAGCGAACTGAAGGACTGTCCTGCTCTGTCGAAGAGTGCCCAACTCGAAGCGGTCGAGAAGGGCTGCCGGAAGAAGGTTGATCGACGATCCGCTATCTGGAAGAGTACGGTCAAACCTCTGCTCACTGATCTAGCATCTGACATAAGGGGCCCCTGAATCTGGCCTCTTGGCTGGCAGTCGGTTCTGGATCGCGAAACACGTGGCTTTCGTCAGCACATGGATCTCAAAAGTGTGGTTCCTCCTCCTCCTCCTGACTGTAGTCCTGTCTCTCAAAGATCGCTGGAGAAGGGGGATGTGCTGCAAAGCCTCCTGGAGGGTCAGCTGGATGTGGAATCGATCAATCATGCTCTGGCTGAACTCCTCAAGCTCTCTCTTTTTTGGATTTTCTTTTTTCTTCCCCTTCCCCATCTAAAGGGCTCTAGGGAAGGGGATCACAGGGTCCTTCGCAGATGAAGGACTAGGAAAAGGCCTAGACGGTTCGATGACCGGATCCACACATACATCATGCACCACAGTGGGACCATAAGAAACTAAACCTTTTCCTTTATTCACAACAGTATTCTGAGGTACATGTACTGAAGGAAAGACAACATCTCTATCAAGACAAACACTGGTGGCCTCAGTACCACCGTGGGTTGGCTCTGCTGCTGCTGCTGGTAGTCGTCTCGCGACCTCAGTACCGCGGGCTGGCTCGGCTATCCTGGTGGTGTCAGTACCACCTCCTCGATCTGGTGAAGCGGCGGCCTCAGTACCGCCAGTGGGATCAGCATCCTTGGTGGCCTCAGTGCCACCATCATCATCTGGAGCGGCCTCAGTACCGCTCTCCTCCTCCTCATGTGGCGCCTCTGAAGTATCCTCGTGGTGAAGCTCAGATGAGGCGCTGCCACCTGCTGGGGTCCTACCGCTCCTAAGTGTGACAAAATCAGCATCAAATAGATCCGAAGATGTATCAACAAATGGGTCACTAGGAGTGGCAGACTCAGTGTGTAATACCTGCTCAGATTTCCTCTTGAGGTTATTCGGATTCGGCTCGATCTGGGTAGGAATGGCGGCTTTCCCTCTCACCAAGTCCCACATCTCCTGGCGGAACTCGTCCATCTCCCGTCTGAATGTGGCCTGCTGGTCCGTGAGGAGGCGGGCGATGTCATCCAAAGCGGGGCTCTCGTGTGAGCCCGACGGGTGGCCTCTCTAGGTGTGAGGCTGCTGGAACAGCTGCTGGTGGTAAGAGGGGTATGAGGAAGGGTGCTGCTGCTGAACTGGGTGAGCCTGCTGCTCACGTCTCCACGACTGTCCCTGCTGCTGATAGGGACGAGGAACGAAGGATGATGGCTGGTGATGCTAGTATGCTGGGGGCTGCTGCTGCGGCTGCTGGTGATCTCTCTACTGGGAGTACTGCCCTCCCTGTCCTGACGGCTGCTGCTGGGGCTGGGCACCACCATTCCCCCACCTGAATCCGGGATGGTCTCGTCGGATCCCAGGCTGAGGGCGGTCATACCAAATCCCGTTGACATCCATCAACGGCTCAGCATCGTAAGGGGCTGGTGGGAGTACTGCCAGAGGCTGGTCCGGCTGGTAGACCACCATCTGCATCTCTGGAGATGGTGGGGACTGGTAGGTGGGCTGCGGCTGCTGGTACGGCTCCGCCTGTACAAGGTGAACCTGTCTAGGCTGCACAGGGGTGCTGGAGCGCTGAGACGAGCTGCTGCTGCTACAGAAGTCGCCTCGCGACTGAAGACGGGGCTGAGGAGCCGTCTGTGCCTCCTGGAGACACATGAGCTGTGTCTTCATGTCGCTCAGAACCTGTGCCATCTGTTCCATCTGAGTGATGCCCTGGCACTGCTTCTTCTCAATCATCTCCATGCGGTCCAACTTCTCGCTGATAATGCCCATGTCCGCAGCTGTCGACTTTGCCTGTGCTGCTGCGGCTGCAGACGAACTGGATGGACTTGCATCTACCCGTGCTATCCGCTGGTACTGCACGGGTCCTGGCTGCTGTGGCTGGGGTCTCTGAGTATACAACCTGGTCTGAGACATCACCATATAGTTCTCAGCCATCTCCTCGAAGATGGCCCTGACCTGGTCGTGGTCCTTGGCGAAGTAGAACCCGCCGCAAGAAGCATTCACCAGGCCCTGTAGCTCTGGTGTCAACCTGCTGAAGAAGCTCTGCACAAGGTTCGGCTTCATGATGTCGTGGTGCGGGCATCTATCTAGGAGCTCTCGGAACCTCTCCCATGCCTCGTGAAACTGCTCGTTGGGGAACATGGAGAAGTTGCTGATCAGGGCCCTCACTGCATTCGTCCGCCCGAGTGGATAGTACTTGTTCAAGTACTCGGTACGGAGCTGCTCCCAGGTGTAGACAAACCTCCCAAGATGCTTCAGCCAGGTGGCTGCTCTATCTGCCAGTGAAAACGGGAAGGCTATCATCCGGATCGTGTCCTGGTCCACATGGCGATCGTGGATAGTGCTGCAGATCATCAGGAACTCCTGGAGGTGGAGGTGGGGCTCCTCAGTGGCAAGTCCGTGGAAGCGGGGTAGCATCTGCATGGTGTTCGGGGGGAACTTGAAGTCCCCCACGATCGCCGGCACCACTACCCAGTGATGCATCAGAGTAGATCCGGGATTGTGTAAATCCTGCATCGGTCGTGGTGGTCCTCCTGCCGCGGCGCCTCCCGCTGCGGCGGCTGCGGCTGCTGCTGCTGCGGCTTCTGCGGCTCGTGCCTCTGCATCAGGTATCTCCTCAGGCTCGCTCTGCTGGTCTCGCTTTGCTCTGAGCCTCTCCAACTCTCGCCTCATCTCTATCATGAATGTCCCCTGATCGCGCAACTGCTGCTGGACTGTCTCGAGTGATGCGATCAGGGTGGAGTTGATCGCTCCCTGGTCAAGTATAAAATGCTCGGGCTGACGGGAGTGATCATCTGAACTTCCGGATCCGGCCATGACGATGTCTGCAAAATCAAACGAGCCCAACTCAGGTGCTGTCAAATCAATCAGTCTCTCCTTGGGCTCGTGTCTCTCAGGTAGAACAGAAAGTGGAATCGTACTCGGGCTCGGAGAGCGGGTCTGAGCTCTCGCGAGCCAACCTAGATGATGAGGTAGACGTGCCCGAAAGCGGTGCAGCCAGAGGCTGCCTAAGAGACCGTCTACCCATCATCTTGATCTGGCGAGTAGTGCGGATGAGATCTGGAAAAATTATGATCAGAAAACAAACCCCCGGTTCACCAACGCAACGCGAGCTAAATACCGTGAAAGTTCGGTCAAATTATCTTGTCAATTTTATTTGGTGAACACACAAAATATCAGAGCGCTTACGTGACCTGTTAGGATATCCAATGCTAACCCAACCGACTGGCCCGCACGGAAAAGTCGGTAATCAGTCGGGAATAGCACCGGGGGGCTCTACCTAGGGTACGGGTCACTCTCTCGCGCATCCAAACCATACAATGAGGGGGTTGCTCTCCCCAAGACAGAATTTTTAGGGTGAGCGGTTTTTAAGATCAATAGAATTAACCAGTCCCAATTTTATGGTTTCACTTTTTAGTATTTTTCAAAGCAGACAAATGGCCTAACGAATTTTTCGGTTCTCCTGATTATTAAGTCCAAAACAGGGGGGAGAAGACGAAAAAGCCGATGCGCGATAAATCAATGATGCATGCTGAGTAAGAAATGTGTACCTGTCTCCAGCACTCTACATGCAAGATGATCCGCGCAGAATTTAAAGACTGAAAAGAAACTAACCTAAATGATGCAGCGGTAAAGCCGAGTCCTAGATGAGCAATTCTAGCGATGAACCATCTAACCGGTCACCGACCTCCAAGCCAAAGAGTCCGGTCTTGGCCCGTCCCTCCTCTGTCCGACAAATCGGGGGTAGGAGTAAGCGCTTTACAGGACGGGCTGCGGCACGTAGGCTACGAAGGTAAGTGAATCGGTTATTTTTATTAATGATTTTTAAGTAGGTCCAATTAACGATCTATAGGAACAGATAAGCAGTTAGGTGTGTGGATCCTACTAAGTACGGCACAGTCAACAGAAATTCCTAAGTCTAGGGGCTCGAGCAAAAACCGCGAAAAACCGGAAAAGGCAGAAATAAAAAGAAAAGAAAGCCGCGTAAAAACCGCGAAAAACCGCGAAGGTCCTAAGGGTCCCCCGAGCACACCGATGCTCGGCGAAACAGACCCGCTACGGTAGAAGAGTCCAAGTGTCTGAGAAGGTCCTGTATTATCACAATAATAATGAAATGAAATAAAATTCTACCCTAATCCTCACCCACTCAACTCTCTCTCACTCTCTCCTGCGGCTCCGCGAAGAAAGGAGCCGCCTCCGAATCCCGCGGTTGCGCCGGCTTCTCAAAATCAGCCGCCTCGGTCCTCGGGCCCTCGCAAGAGAAAATAGAGTGGTCAGAACCAATAATATAATAAAGGAAAAAGAAGTGAAAATAAAAATAAAAATAAAAAGGGTATATATGCAAAAATGTGAAATAAAATAAACACACAAAAGAAGACAAAAACAAAAATAAAAGAAAAAGGAAATAAAGCAAAATAAAACAAAAAGAAAATATAAACAAAAGCCGCGAAGAGCCGCGAGCTCTGAAAGAGCCGCGAAAATCAAAATGAAAAGAAAAGAAAAACTACTAAGCCGTGCTTCCCGGCAACGGCGCCATTCTGAAGACACAAAATCCCGAGAGACTAAGGTAAAGGTACTGAATCGATGGTCGTTGCGACCTCAATCACTCGGATGTGTCTATCAAGAAAAATCGAACCACTCGCGAAAAATAAAATCAATCAAAGCAAGGAAGAAGCGGTCCTGCTATATGTTTAACCTGGTATAGCACCCAGGGTCGAACTCGAGGAGCACTGGTTGGCCGAAGGCCTACGAAGTAGTAAAAACAAATAAAATAAAGAAATAAAATTTTTTAGTAATTTTTAAGTATTTTTATATTTTTTTGGATTTTTAATATGTAAAGAAAATAATAAAAACAAAAGCAATCACACTTTGACAAATTATTTAAGGCATCAAAATTCAACCAAAAATCAAAATAAAAATATTTTTATGTGTTTTATATTTTTTTATGTTTTTGGTGAATTTTTGATAATTTTCTGATGTTTATTTTATTTTCTAAAAATCAAACAGTAGCAAAAACAAGAGGTACTGTCCAGCCGAGCCAAGAAACCCTAGATAAAATATCTAAGGGCCTCAAAATGGCCAGCAGGTAATTTTCCTGGAAAATAGAAGAAACAAGGAAAATTTGGGTACCAAGTTCATTATTTTTGGGTATTTAACTAATTTATTAGAACTTTTATGGGTTTTTGAGTGTTTTTTAGATTTTAGGGTTTTTAGGCAATGAAAAATAGCCAAAATTGGCTAGAAAATCAAAGAACACAAACTAAACAGTAACTAATTTTTATAGAATTTTTAGGAGAGTTTTTATATTTTTTGTGATTTTTCAATCTAGACAGTAACAAAAATTGAGGTTTTTGAATTTTTAAAAATAACAAACACAATAAAAAATGTCCTCAAAAATTCACAAAAATTCTACACCATGGCAGGAGCCATGTATCAAATTCTCATCGAATTTGGAGGTGATTTGATATTTTATTAAAAAATAACAAAAGGGTACTGTGCATAGGGACTTGAATGCAAATACCCAAAGTTCTGGGGGTCCAGGTGCAAAATACCCAGCAAATCACGCGTCAAGCGCGTGCCTGGGGTACTCAGGGACCTATTTGTAACAAAAATAAGTCCCGAGGTATTATTGGTAACACGTACCAAAAGTCCAGGGGCCTTAGTTGCAATTTACCCAAAAAATGTCGCACATGCGGAAATAAACCACGCACAGGGGTATAAATGCAATTAATTAAAAACTTTCATTCATTCATAAGCATCCAGAACTACAAGGGCATCAATGCAAATGTCCCAGAAGAACACGTGTCGAAGCACGTGACACACTACACACAGGGGCATACATGCAATAAGAAAACAAGACAGGGTCCAAAGTGCAATTGTACCAACGTAAATAAAATACGAAAAATATTTACAGGACTGAAACAAAACAAGACTAAAGCTATGGGCCTAAGGGATAAATTACCCTTTATTAAGTTGGCCGTCGGATGGGCGCCACGTATGCTGATGAACGGCTGGAAATGGGTGGCGCCCAACGCTGATATCCCTCGGGTTGATCGATCGGTCCAGGCATCGCCACGTGGGAGATCGAACGGTGGAGAGGTACTGTGGCTAAACCTCGGGCATCGATGGTCCAGAGATCTAACGCTGCTGGTGGCTCCTGAAGCGGACGGTGGCGATCAAAACTGGAGCAGGAGGGCAATCCAACGGCTGCTGGAGGTCCTCGAAGAACAAGAGGC
The DNA here is from genome assembly GCA_037367405.1 of Ottelia alismoides. Lineage (NCBI taxonomy): Eukaryota > Viridiplantae > Streptophyta > Magnoliopsida > Alismatales > Hydrocharitaceae > Ottelia > Ottelia alismoides. The sequence goes on from JAZKJV010009178.1 coordinate 398,690, forward strand.
CGACGAACATCGCCGGCCCAGTACGTGCAATCCGAGCCTCCACGGGGGCTTCTGATGATCGAGGAAGCTTCGCCTTAGCCTCCTGCGTCTGTAGGACGTCTCCGATGAATCAACGGAGCTCCGGGGAGCTCTGTCGACTCCGGTGGAGGAGAAGCTCCGGTTCTCAAGTAGGAGGGCCTCAGACAGCCCTCGATTGACCTGCAAAACGCAACCAAAGAGCTCCTGGGTCGAAGGCAAACTGCCTCGACCCCGTTAGCGGTGGTGCAAGTGGACGGTGCGGTGGTGCGGGCGAACCCCGTCGATGCGACGGCGAAGGGGTTCGAACCCCAGCTCCTGTGCGAGCTAGGTTGAACGGAGGGGCGGAGAAGGTGCGCGGAAAGAAGGCGAGGGTTATGGCTATGCCCGATGATCGGATAGTGGTCGGAATAGGGAGGAATCGAAGAAATACGATGACGGCGAAGATTGGGCGAAAATGGAAATCAGACGAAATGGCTGAGCTAAGAGGTTACCTGGGTGAAGGAATAGACTGTGGCGGAGCTGAGGAAGCTCCTGGTCGTCGCCTCAAGGGATGTCTTTGCCCGAGGCTCGAAGCTCGCCCAGGTGGCGGAGCTACGGCGGGTGTGTCGCCGGATCGATGGTTTTCACCTCCTCTCCTCGCTGCAACAGGTCGAGGCGCGAGCTGTCACCTCTCTCTCTCTGGAGCTCACTGGAGAATGAAGCAAATGGCCAAAGATGCATGAAATGGGTGGCGGAGCTGAGCTTAAGTATGCTGGCGGGTCTGGGAAGAAGGGCGCGGGTAGGGCGATGTAGCGCGCGGATCCCGAGGCGAAGGCTCCGGCGAGGTTCTCGGGTATGACGTGAGCAATCCGGACCCGGGGTTTGGGCAAAAAGGAGTCGGGTCTGCATGGGAAAAGTCCGAGAAGATGGGTCGGGAAGGACGGACCCGGCTCTGGTGGTCCTGGGGGGGGGAGTTGACCGGGGGTCAACAATCCCCCGTGGACCAATCAGAGCCCCCCAAGCTTTGAGTTTTTATTTGATTATTTTGGGCCAGAAAATGACCGAATTTTCAAAGACTTAAAACATGAAATATTTTTATTTTATTTTTTTCTATTTTTTTGTGATTTTTAATTAATTTTTGGAAATAAAAATAAGGTATTTACATTATATAGCTATATATAGGTATATATACAATATGTAGGTTTTTGATTTTTGATTTTTAATTATTATTTTTGTACAATTTTATTCCTATTTTATATTTTATTTATTTATAGTATAAAATAAGGAATAAAAGGGTGTTTTTATTTTATTTTTATTATTTATATACATAGGTAAAATAAATAGTTATGTACAACTATATACAAGGTATATGTACAATGTATTTTTGTATTTTTAATTTTGTTATTTTTATTTGATTTTTGTTTTGATTCTTTTTATTTTATTTATTTACAAGGTTGAATAAATGTAGAAGCGTGGTCTATGTACATGATGAAAGGGTGTTTTTAATCTTTTTGATTTTTAATTTTTCTTTTGTTTTTATAAATAAATATATACAAGTATTTACAAGTTTATTTTTGGTGAGGAAAACATATTTACTTTATTTACATAAATATTTACACAAGAGCCCCTATCTCCCTCTACTTTGGCTTTTATGCGGTCAGGCCCATGCTGAGCCCTCCCTTGGGTTAGGTTGCTCAATATTTATTCTAAATATTTCCCTCTTTTTCTTTTTAATCTTTATTCTTTTATTTTTGCACAAAAACATGCTAATTATAGGTTTTTACACAATGCATGCTTTTGCTAATTATTCCTATTTACACATATCTACATGCATTTGCAAAGGTTTTTGTAGCTAAAATATAAGAATAAAGAGTGATAATGGGTATTCAGCAAGCATGAAGCTAGAGTCAACAAATATATCTAGAATTACTCCGAATCACAACCTACATGTTAAAATTAATGACTAATCAAGGACACTGGAGAGAAATGCGATAAAAAGGACCTACATTAATAGCTCAAACCTGCATAAAATAAGGAGAAGACATGGCCTTGTTGGAGGAGCTCCAGCAAGACCCTAGATCACCACAATTAAGCCCATCACCACGTCGACACGGTCTAAGGAGAAACTCATGTCAGTAGAAACTAAACATGGATGGTTCGTCTTGGGGTTACGGGAATAAATGGGTATCAAAACAACAAAATTGTCCAATCTAGGTTTATTTATACATATGGTAAGGGCAAACAGGGCAGGTGTTTGTGTGAAGAAGGTGCTTGGTTGGTGAAGGCTATGAGACTAATGTGATGGAGGATGGTAGGGGGTGTAACTTCAGTGCAAGAAACAAGGTTCCTCGAGCAGTGATCCATTGCCAAGAAAATGGATAAGAAAGGTTCCCATGAGCTCTAACAAGTCATGCGGTGAATGAAAGGACTATTAACCCACATGTCAACATTCCTTGCATTGTGGTTGGTCCACATGAACCAACCAGAAAATTTCAAGGCATAACTTCTTTATTAACCTGAAAATAATTAATAAAATATTCTATTAAATAAATGTCAAAACATGAAAAGTGTTTAGTATTGTATGTACTTTTTAGGATATTTTCGTTTATTTTTATAACAATATTAATTAGGTGTTAATATTAACATGTATATACAATTAGAGGTATAAATACCTATATTTGAGGTATTTATTTTTATCTTATAGATAGTATTTTGTATGATATATACGTATTTTATATATTTATAGTATATTCAAATATGGATTTACATATTTTTATTTTGTTTTCCTGATTTTGTTTATTTACTTAATTAAATATGTGTATATATTATAGGTGTAGTATATTTATATATTTTAATACTTGATTTATTTTAATGTATTCTCATGCTTTTATTTTGTTTATATGTTTTTAATTCATATGAAATATTATTTATAGGTATTTAAAGATGTAAGAATGGTAAAAATATATAGATTGAATATAATGAATAAAATAACAAGGTATAAAGGATAATGTGAACATGAAAGCCAACTTTTGCATCCTTGTTCCATTTTTAATGAAACCATTTCATTAGATAGAAAATTAAGTTTTATTAACGATAAAGGTGAGCTTGGTCAATTTTGTGTACTTATGGAGGAGATACATGTGCGTAAGTTTTGTTCATGGCTTTCTGATTTGTGTGTCCCAGTCACATTGTGTCTTATTTCTTGTGCAATTATTTTTGTATTTTCTATGTACTTTTATGTACAAGGTTATGTAGAACATTTATTTATCTGAGGTGTATTAAATGGAAAATAAAATGGGTACAAAAAGCTATTTTGTTATAATAAAATCATGGTTTTTAAGTGTTATCTATACAGTTTAATTGCCCGATCTCCTCCCACTTTATTCCTTGTCGACCATGTCAATATTTACCTAGTCTCATGGTCTAGGGTCAGTCAGTGTCTTTGACACTTAATTTCTTTTTTTCTTTCCGTTGTTCTTTTATTTTGGAATTAATGCATGCATTTATAGAGTATTTTAAGGTCAATTTATGTGTTATTATATACTAATTAATGTTATATACATGCATTTCACAAAGGGATTTAAGGCTAAAATAAATGAATAAAGGTGATAAAATGGATATTCATCAAGATTCCACGGAAAATGGAGAGGCAAAAAGGGATTCAACTCGAATTGGAAGCTAGAGAGTGTGTTTTATAACAAAATGTGGAGGGTCCAAAAAATCGTGATTTGTGATACAATCGATGTTCAATTGATAAAACAAGGTATCGAGTGTGGTAGAGGGATATTTAATGGTGATGTTTCGTGTAGAAATTGTAGCGCATGGAGTAGTAGATTAGGTGTGAAAATTCGAATAAGAAGGGATGTCATGTTCTCTAACAATCGTCGCCAATGCGCAGGTTTGACCGAAGGTCAACAAAAGGTGGACCTTGATAACACATCAGCCATTGTATGACAAAAAGAAAAAAAATAAAGGAAAATAACAAAATAGGAAATGATTTAAGTAAATGAAAATTAAAACATAGAATTTTTTTCTTATTTATTAACTAATTTATTGCGAGTTTTATTTATTTTTACAACAATAAATACTAGGTGTTAATTTTTTACAAGTGTATTCATATGTGTAAAATACCTATATTCCTTGTATTTTATTTTTGTTTTGCATTTTTAATTTTTATTATCATATTTTCATATTTTATATATTTAAAATAAAGTTAAGTACATATTTACATATTTTTGTTTTATTTCTATGATTTTATTTACATACATGAATAAATGTATATTATAGGTCTAATATACGTTTATATTTCATATATTATTTATTTTAATGTCTTTTTAATAGTTTTATTTTTGTTTATGATTGAAATATATTCCAAATAATATATAAAATTATTTAAAAATATAAGAAAAGTAGCAATATAAAGAATATGATATGTATATTATATACAGATACATAGTACAATGGTACCTGGAAAACTGGTTTTTGCATCTTAACTTAATGAAACTCCATTCATTTAATAGATAATATAATTTTAAATGTAATGGAGGTGAGTTTGGTCAATTTTTAGTTTATATGGAGAATATATTGATCTGTGAAGTTCGATTTGAAGCTTTTTCCTCTGTGTGTCTCGGTTGCACTGTGTATCATTTTTCTTGGGAAAAATCTTTGTTATTTTCTATATATTTTTATGTACATGTTTCATGTAGAACATTTTGTTATTCGAGGCATGTAAAATAAGGAATAAAATGGTGTAAAAATGTGCATTTATAGTATGAATAATTAGGGTTTTATATACAATATTTGGCCCTTATCTCCCCTACTTTATTTCTTGTCGATCAAGTCAATATTGACTTGGTCTCGTGGTTTAGGGTCATTCAGTATCTCGGATACTTCATTTATTTTTCTTTCCTTTTCTCTATTATTTTATTTTGGATTTAAATATATACATATGTATTCTTTACAAATAAGTAATAAATGTTAATTTGTATAAATAGGTATTATTTACAATAATTTGCTAAGGATTTAAAAATAAATTGGAAGAGTAAAGGTAGATGAATGGCTATTCATCCATGAGCTCGCAATTGACGAGCATAAGTGCCCGCCCTTGGTATAATTGTTTTACAGGTTTATCGGTGTTTTGAAGCCCCTTGGAACCTGTAGTTCCTACTCTAAAGTGCTACGTGTTCAAAAAGTTATTGAGGACCGTACTTGAGATAGTGATTGAAAATGAAGTGATTGATAGTCCATGTATATAGTATATCTTCTGCATCTAAGTTAATTAATAAGGAATGACCTATCTAATATATTCATATTAAACAAAACAAATAAAAATCCTCATCAAAAAGATTAAATTTATTGTGCGTAGTCAATACACATTGAACAACATTTAGACATTCATATTAATCTAAAGACAATCTTAGTTTTACTATTAAGTAAAACATAATCTTGACTCTTCTTGGCCTGACAGATCTTGGAGATCAAATTCTAGTTTGATTTATTTTGTTTCTGTTTCCATTTCTTTAAACCTTGCATATATTCGAGCTTCTTCTTTAAGATAAGTCTCTTCCTCCTCCCCCTCCTCTCTCTCTCTCTTCCTCTTCATTATCCCCTTAATGCACTAGTGGTCTTTGCGAACAATCGAAATTTTATAAATATAAGAAAGTAAAGAAGGAAAATGATTTTTTAGAATATACATAGATTACACATATATTAATGCTTACATGTTTGTCGTGAATTCTTCTTGAGACTTGGTCACTTGGTCCACCATATTTGCCATCTGTGACTCCATAGATGGTGATGGTTGCAGTAAAGATCAAGGCTAGGAATAGGATGGTTGGCTAGAAGCAGAGTAAGAGTATCGCTACATAATATGGAAGAAGCCCACCTAGTGTCTTCTTCCTGTTGGAGAAACCAACATCCCTCTCCTAAAAAATCTATAATCATAATTTATAACCATATAGGTTGCAATGAATAATCATTTAGTCACTTAAATATTATTTTACTAAACCTTTTTCCAAATGGTTTTATCAAATGGAGGTCAATATTAAGGATCATATATCACTCTTAAAATTGAAATTAATTATTTAGAAAATAAATATCAAATATAGTTTTAAATTCTACTAATCACTTACAACAAATGAAAAAAACTAACCATCCCTTCTTCTTCCTCAGGAGTAGACCACTAGGAATCACCATCTTCCCCTCACTTCTTAGACGACCATTCATTAATAGATGGTTTCCTTTCCATCTTAGCAGCTTGAAAATATATTATATAATATTTAAATAAGGCATATGTTTGAAATCAATACTAAAATTATTGATAATATCATTAAAGTTATATACCAGCTCAACACGTATTTGATTATGGCTCTTAGACACAATTGTCTATATAATCTTTTGCTTTTGGCAGTTCCCTATACCCGTTGCTAACCTCCTCTCAAACTCAACATCACAATTGAATGAATCACAAAAGTAAATCCACCCTTAAAAATTATCATAACAAATTTAGATAAAATTTAAATTTTGAAAAAGTATCATTCCAAAAATTATAAATACCTCTCCTCGATGCGTCAAGATGAAAGGTAATGCCTTCATCTCTTCAAAATCCATCTTCTCCAAACCTATCTTCTTTTGTGAGTCCCTTCTGGCCTTGAAAAATGTGTTGTTCATTCTCTTCTCAATCATAAGTGTAAAGGCTCATCGGTTGGACTCCTTCCCTAAACTAGGAGCAAAAAGATACTTACCTTGAAAAATTTCCAAAAACATATTAGGTAACCAAATATATATAACAATATACTATCTTTTGAATTTAAAGTTCTTACCAAAAACAAGCCAAACAACCTCTCTTGGTCAACTGTGGCAATGTGGCACAACCAAAACTCTGTGTATGTCGTATATGCCTTAATTATATTCAAAATCCATGCATAAATTAAGAATTAGATCATATATCTTTATGGATGAAATATTTATGAAATTTGAATTACGAATGATATTTAACTCTTGACCGCTGAAATCAAGAAAAGTAGGTAGGAATCAAAAGAGTGACTTCTCGCTGATGGCTAATTCACTTGCACATCTACACTCAAACGTGCATAAGATGGAGAAGTTTAATCCATAGAAGGACGAGATAGAATCGGGATAAGGCGGGGCTTGGGAACATGTGAAGAAGATGTCTCACTGAAAAACCTCTACATGAAGGAGGTGTAGGGACACCAAAAGATCGGTAATACACCATGAGCTACCACGGATCCTCAGAAACATGTCTCGAAAAGGTTGGTGGTGATGACACGAAAATCCGAGCGACTAAGGCAATCAGGTGTATCTAAGATGGTCGTTGCGACCTCGGTCACTCAGATGTGTCAATCAAGAAAAATCAGACCACTAATATAAACAAAATCGATCAAAACACGAAAGCGGTCCTGCTATTGGATTAACCTGGTATAGCGACCAGGGTCGAACTCAAGGAGCACGGGTTGGTCTCTCGGCCTACGAAGTAGTCAAAAAGAAAAATAAAATAAAAGAAGGAAATATTTTTAGTGGTTTTTAATTATTTTATATTTTTTTGGATTTTTTTTAATGTATTAAGAAAATAAGAAAAGTAAACACACACACACTTCAAAAAATTATTTAAAAGCACTAAAAATCAATTAAAAATTCTAACAAAAATGTTTTTATGTGTTTTATATTTTTTAGTGTTTTTGGTGAATTTTTGAGAATTTTCTGATGTTTATTTAATTTTCTAAAAATCAAAAAGTGGCTGAAATCAAAGGTCCTGTCCAGCCGAGCCAAAGAGGCCTAGATAAAATACCTAAGGGCCCCAAAATGGCTGGGAGTAATTTTCCTATAAAGAAAACAAAATAAGGAAAATTTAGGCACCAATTTTATTATTTTTGGATTTTTAATTTATTTACTGGAATTTTTATAAGGTTTTAGGTATTTTTCAATTTTTAGTTGTTTTTAGTAATGAAAAATAGCCAAAATTGGCTAGAAAATCAAACTAAGCAAAGAAAACAGTAGATAATTTTTAGGGAATTTTTAAATGAGTTTTAATATTTTTTTGGGGTTTTTCAAGTTAGACAGTATCAAAATACAAGGTTTTTGAATTTTTAAAAATAATAAATTAGAACAAAAATGTCCTAAAAAATCCTCGGAAATTTTACACCATGTCAGGAGCCATGAGTCCAATTTTCGTTGGATTTGGAGGTAATTTGCTATTTTATTCAAAAATAAAGAGAGGGCATAGTGCATAGGGACCAAAGTGCAAATACCCGCGAGCCTGGGGGGTCTGGTGCAAAATACCCAGCAAAACACGCGCCACGCGCGTGCCTGGGGCACTCAGGGACCCAAATGCAATAAAAATAAGTCCCAAGGACTTATTGGTAACAGGTACCAAAAGCCCAAGGGCTTATCTGCAAAATACCCACAAATATCACGCACATGTCGAAATAAATCACGCAAAGGGGTATAAATGCAAATAAACTAAAACATTCATTCCATTGATAACAACCAGAACTACAGGGGCATGAGTTGCAAATAAACCAGAAAAGCACGTGACGAAGCACGTGTCATACAACGTACAGGGGCATAAATGCAAGGAAAATAAAGTACGGGGTCCTCTATGCAAATGTACCAAAACTTAAACAACTACGCTAAATATTTACAAGACTAAAAACGAAATAAAGTAACTAAGAGGGCCTAAGGGCAAATTACCCTTTATTATGCAGACCGGCTGGATGGATGCCACGTGGAGGGATCTACGGTGTGGATCAGTTGCGGCTCCAACGCTAGGGTCCTCGATGTGATCCGACGCTCGGGGTTCCGCCACGTGTCTGATCTAGCGGCTGTGGCTTTCTGCGGCTAAACCTGGCGCATCGGATGGCTGGAATCGATCCTCCTGATGATCGGGCGGTGACTGATGCTCCCCCGATAGACGGTTCAGATGAAGTCTGGAGCTGGAGGACGAATCGAACGACGACTGAGGATGCTGGAAGAACAAGTCCCCGGTGAGACTCGTCGGCCTCGGGTGTGCGCTAGGATCCTCCTGGGAGCACTCTGGAGGTCGGAGAAGAAACGTGGGGTGCTCCTGCGTCTGTCGGTAGGCTCCGATGATCGAGCCGAGCTCCGAGGAGCTCGGGCGAGGTCGGCAAAGCTGAGCCTCCTGGCCTGAATGACCAAAGCCCTCAGATGGGCTTGGTAGCACCTGCAAAGACCACCAAGAGACTCGTGGGTCGAGGGCAAATTGCCTCGACCCGGTTAGGCGTAGCGACGGTGAACTGTGGGTCGAAATGGCGAGCTCCGGCGAAGGGGGTAGACGGAGGAGCTCGACTCTCAGCTCCTGTGCAAGCTGGGTTGAGTGGAGGGGTGAAGAAGGTGCGTCGGAGAGAGGCGGATGCGATGGTCGACTCCGATGATCGAAAGGGGTGATGGAGTGGTCGGAATCAAGGATGGACGGCGGCGGCGCGATTTGGGGGTAAATGAAAATCAGCGAAAAATAACGGCCTACAAGGTTACCTGGGTGGACGGAGAGACTGGGGAAGAGCTGGGGAAGCTCCTGGTCGTCGCCTCGAGGAGCGTCTCCCTCCGAGGCTCGGTGCTCTCGCTGGTGGCGGAGCAACGACGACTGTGCTCGCCGGATCAGTGGATACACCTCCACTCCTCGCTTCGACGTCGCCGGACGCAAGCTGTCACTCTCGCGAGTGCGCTGGAGCTCACAGGAGGTGGATACGAATGGCCAAAGATGGATCAAAAAGGTGGCGGAGCAACGACTATATATGGCTAGGGGTCCGGCTAAGAGAGGTCCGGGCAAGCTTGGAAGCGCGCGGATCCCTAGGATGCGGCTCCGGCGAGGATGTCGGATGTGTCATTAAGGATTCGGACCCAGGGTTTAGGTGGCAGGCACTCAGGTTTAGCGGGGAAAAATCCGAGAAGTTGGGGACCCGCTAAGGACCCGAGTGGAGTGGTCCTGGGGGGGGGGGGGGGGGTAGTTGACCAGGCGGTCAACATCCCCAGGACCCAATAGAAACAGGCCACGTGGCTGGATTTTGAAGTTAAAATTAAGGGTAGCTAGGGGCCGATTTAGCAAAAACTCAAAACATGAAATATTTTTATTTTATTTTTTTCTATTTTTTAGTGATTTTTAATATTTTTTTCAAAATAAAAATAAGGTATGTATACTATATGTACTATATAGGTATATGTACACTATTAGGGTTTTTAATTTTTGATTTTTAATTATTATTTTTATGAAATTTTATTCCTATTTTATATTTTATTTATTTTCATTATAAAATAAGGAATAACAAGATATTTTTATTTTATTTTTAATATTTATATACATAGGTAAAATAAATACATATATACACTTATATACATGATATATGTACAATCTATTTTTGTGTTTTTAATTTTTGCTATTTTTATTTGATTTTTATTTTAATTGTTTTTATTCTATTTATTTTCACTATGATATAGGATATTTACAAAAATTAATTTTATTTATTTATAAATATGTAGGTGAGTCTATGTACAAGGTGCTTATGTACATGAATGAGATTTTTGGTTTCTTTTTAATTTTTAATATTTTTATTTTGTTTTTATAAATATAAATATATACAATTATTTACAAGCCTATTTTTGTGAGGAAAATACTTTTATATTTTTACATACATATTTACACACATGAGCCCCTATCTCCCTCTACTTTGGCTTTTATGCGGTCAGGCCCATGCTGAGCCCTCCCTTGGGTTAGGTTGCTCAATATTTATTCTAAATATTTCCCTCTTTTTCTTTTTAATATTTATTCTTTTATTTTTGCACAAAAACATGCTAATTATAGGTTTTTACACAATACATGCTCTTGGTAATTATTCCTATTTACACATATCTACATGCATTTGCAAAGGTTTTTGTAGCTAAAATATAAGAATAAAGAGTGATGAATGAGTATTCATCACCCCCCTATACTTAACTTTGCTAGTCCCTTAACAAACACTTATTTGAAAAAGAAGTGAAAAAGAAAGAAAGAAAAAGAAAAAGAGGATGTACATGGATCAAGGTTGATTATTAAACTTGCCTTCATTAAATTGGGGTATGGAGCTCGATCAGATCTTTGGATTATTAATGTGTCGGAACCTTATTTGGACCTAAGTTTAAAACTCAACAGCCTCTAAGTTCCACTAATCTATGACCAAGACTCCTCAATGCTCCATATCAGAACAAGTCATCAATCACAAACCCTGAAGACCATGAATCTTTTCTTGTCCTGTGAAAGTGAGGTCTAAGCTCTCCACCTCAGAAATGGTAACTTGACAACCCTCCCCAACAAGGTAACCCTATGACCTCAATCTGGCCACTCTTTCCTCGAGGAGCGGGGTATTCCCTTCTAAGTTCAAGTTCAACCGGCTCAAGAAGAGGAGGAAGAAGAGAATGGGTCAAGGCCAGTGTAGCCAAGTACCCTTGGGAGCTTGACCAGTGTAGCCAAGTCTCCCTGCTGCAAGCTACAACAGGTGGATCATGAAACTCAAGCTTTGCTTATTGCACTCTATATACATACTCCGGTGGGATTATCATTTTCTATCAGACCCACCAATTTTTTGGAGTTTCTCTTTTTGCACACAATTTTTTTCTAGTGCATCTGTACAACATATACATGTGCAGCATATATACAAGGAGTTTTTCCTCTTGAGACAGTAGACTATCCCTCTTTTGAAGCTTTATTGCAACCCACAACTCCCGTCGTTAGACCTCATGGCAACCATACCAAGTTGAGACGCACTTCCTTTACTAAAAGAAGAAGAGAGGTTCCGCCTAGAAGTACTACCCTCATATGCTACTCCAAGTCAAGGAAGACTGCCTCCTCACCACCTCATCCGTAGAGAGCTCGGTGCATAGTGCTGGTGTCCAAGTAAAGCCATAATCTATATGAGTCATGTGTTGTTGTTAAGTGCTCTACTTAGGCTCATTGAGATGACATGTGATCATAGCCTAGTGGACTCAAAGAATTAAGTCACCATGGACCTGAAAAGCCTTAAACCTAAGCCCTATAAGGTTCCTTTTAGAAGTTAGGTGGATTAAGATCTTAATCAAGCTCCATCTCTCAATTTAATTCCAGGCTAGTTTAAACGTCAACTATCATCCAGAAAAACTATATACATATGTACAAAAGATGCTATTTACACAAATTTTACAAACATGCAAAATTTTTGAAAAATGTTTTGAAATCATGAATGGATGATGCATGAAGTGCAAGTTTTGTAAAAAGATATTTACACAAAATTTTTGCGAACTTTTGATTTTCAAAACATTTTGGAAAAATTTTGTACTATATACATAATTTTGATAAGAAAATATTTACACAAGTTTTACACAAAAGATTTTTGAAATCATTTTTACAAAAATAATTTGTACACTTGCTATTTATGCGCAAATAAAAGAATGTTTATGTACATGAAAAAAATTTTAATTTTTTGTGATTTTTAGCCATTTTATTTATTAACACACTCACACAAAGTACGAGTTATGGCTAAAGTATATATGAAATATATACACACCCCCCTATACTTAGCTCGAACGATGTCCTAAGAGTCAAGAGCGATGAAGAAGACATAACTCGTGCTATGTATAGGGAAGTGAAAAGAAGGGCTATATACAAAGGAGAAGAATGAAATAGAAAAGTCAAGAGTGCCTCGGGTCTTCCCCCTATACTTAGGATCAAGTAATCCTAAGTATAGCAGGCTGTATACTAAGAGAAAAACCGAGTGGAGAATGTACAGGGTCTACCCCCCCATACTTAGGGTAAGATATCCCTACGTATATGCAGCAAAACAAGGGTAGACAGCAATAAAAGAAATACCCAAAAGGTCTCACATTCCCCCTATACTTAGGGTAAAGTGCACCCTAAGTATAGCATAATCACAAGATGAAGAAAGGGATGTGGGACTAAAGAATGTAGTGATATGGACATCTGGATCTATACAAGGCGGAAGATCAGTGAAACTCAGGCGTGAGATGCATTAGATGTGAGTCAAAGACCACATCTCACGCAAAATGAATAGGGGCAAGATCAGCGACCCGCGGCTCATGATCTAGAAATGGTTTGAGCCGCTGGCCGTTCACTCGAAAGGTACTCTCAGAAGACAACTCGGATATATCAATGCTACCGTTGTCGTGTACCTTTCTGACCAAGTAGGGTCCCTTCCAATTGCTCTGTAGCTTTCCTGGAAATAAATGAAGCCTCGCATCAAACAGCCATACTCTCTGTCCAATCTCAAAATGCTTGTGGCTGATATGAGAATCATGCCACTCCTTCACTTTCTCCTTATAATGTAGGCTGTTTGAGAATGATGTATCTCTAAGCACCTCCAGGGCGGCTAACTCTACCCTCCTCTGGTCTCCCATACCATCTGGATCCATAAGAATATCTGTAACAGCCCAAAGTGACTTGTGCCTCAGCTCAACAGGTAAATGGCACGGCTTGCCATATACGAGGCGAAAGGGAGATGTGCCCAATGGTGTCTTGAAAGACGTCCTATATGCCCATAAGACCGAGTCCAAAAGCTGTGACCAATCCTTTCGGTCAGGGCGGATGACTTTCTGCAATATAGTCTTGATCTCCCTATTCGACACCTCGGCTAGACCATTCGTCTGTGGATGGTAAGGTGTAGCAACACGGTGGTCTATACCGAACTCGCTAGCAAGGGCCTTCACCTGGTCGTTGATGAAATGAGACCCCCCATCAGAAATCAGAACTCGTGGAACCCCGAACCGCGTGATAATGTGCTTCCTCAAAAATCTACAAACTGTCCTCGCATCAGCAGCTCGGGCGGGGATAGCCTCAACCCAACGACTAACATAATCCACGACCAACAGATACTCAAATCCCTGACTCTTAGGGAATGGACCCATGAAATCGATGCCCCATGCGTCAAAAACCTCACAGAAGTGAATGGGCTGCATCGGCATCATATCACGCTGTCCACAAGTGCCCATCCTCTGACAGTCAGTACACCTCTTCATGAACTCATCAGAGTCCTTGAAGAGGGTAGGCCACCACAAGCCGGATTGGAGCACTTTCTGTGCCGTTCTCCTCCCAGAATGATGTCCTCCTACCTCAAGCTTGTGGCAGTAAGTGAGGATGCTATGGTGTTCCTCCTGAGGAATACACCGACGCCAGACACTATCCCCTCCTTCGTGGTAAAGGATGGGATCCTCCCAGTGGTAGGACTTGGCCTTCGCAAGGAAGGTCTCAAGCCTTTGCCTGGGCCAATCTTGTGGGACTTTCCCAGCAACGAGAAAGTTCACAATATCGGCATACCATGGGAGTGAGGTGATAGCAAGGATCGCCTCATCTGGGAAGGTATCTCGAATGGGATCAATCTGCTCAGACTCCTCTGGCTGCTCTAAACGGGAGAGATGATCCGCCACCACATTCTTGACTCCAGGCTTGTCTTTGATCTCAATGTCAAATTCCTGAAGTAGAAGGATCCATCTAGTGAGTCTGGCCTTGGCATCCTTCTTTGCCATGAGGTACCTGATGGCGGTGTGATCTGTGTACAAAGTCACTCTAGATCCAATGATATAAGATCGAAACTTATCTATGGCGAACACTACGGCTAGCATCTCCTTCTCTGTGACCGTGTAATTCCGCTGGGCGGAATCCAATGTGCGGCTAGCGTAGTGAATGGCAAATGGAACTCCATCCCTCCTCTGTCCCAGCACTGCCCCTACGGCAAAATCGGAGGCGTCCGTCATGATCTCGAATGGAAGAGACCAATCAGGCGGCTGAAGGACAGGAGCCTCAATAACACACTGCTGGAGGGTCGCAAAGGACGAAAGACACTTGTCATCGACAAGGAACTCAGTGTCTTTCGTCAAGAGGTCAGTCAACGGCCGGGCAATCCTGCTGAAATCCTTAATGAATCTCCTATAAAATCCAACGTGCCCCAGGAATGACCGTAGCTGCCTCAAATTGGACGGCGGTGCGAGTTTTCTAATGACATCAACCTTGGCCGGATCAACCTCCATGCCCCTGTTGGAGATGATGTGGCCAAGCACTGTCCCTTGAGTCACCATGAAGTGACTCTTCTCCCAAGATAGAACCAAATGGAACTCAATACATCACTGGAGTACTCGGTCTAGGCGGTCAAGACAGGAGTCGAATCCGTCGCCGTAGACCGAGAAATCGTCCACGAAGACCTCCAAACACTCCCCTACCATGTCCGAGAAGATCGACAGCATGCACCTCTGAAAAGTCGCAGGGGCGTTGCATAGCCCAAATGGCATGCGTCAAAAGGCATATGTACCAAAGGGACAGGTAAAGGTGGTCTTCTCCTGATCCTAAGGAGTGATGGCCACCTGGTTGTAGCCCGAGTACCCATCAAGGAAGCAATAATGTCTCTTCCCTACCAGTCTCTCAATGATCTGGTCAATAAAAGGCAAGGGGAAATGGTCCTTCTTGGTGGCCTGGTTGAGTCTCCTGTAGTCAACACAGACCCTCCAAGAGGTGGGTACTCGTGTAGCAATCTCCTCTCCTGACTCACTGATCACAATCGTGATGCCCGTCTTCTTGGGCACCACATGCAAGGGGCTGACCCACTTGGAGTCGGAAATGGGATAAATGAAATCTGCACTCCACCATTTTGATATTTCCTTCATCACGACCTCTCTCAGGTTGGGGTTCAGTCGACGCTGGAACTCACGCGACGGCTTCGCCCCCTCCTCGAGATAAATATGGTGGGAGCACACTGATGGACTAATCCCATGGAGATCTGCTACGCTCCATCCGATTGCCTTGCGGTTCTTTTCAAGAACCCCCATCAAACGGGATTCTTGCTCTCCAGTCAGATCGGCGGAGATGATGACTGGGTACATCTCAGGTTCGCCCGCAAGGAACTGATACTTCAGCGAAGTAGGGAGCGGCTTCAGCTCTGGACAGCTGGGCGCTGGCAGATCTGGCTGCGGAAGGAAATGTGTCAATGCTGCTAAGTCTGCCAAATCTGCCGGGGAGAAAGAAAATGAACTCTCGTAAACTGGATCTGGAGGAGGCCGCTCAAATGTGTCGTCTCTGATCTGCTCTGCATCTACCTCCTCCTCATCTGTAGGCTCAGGTGGACTCAGGTCTGGCATCTGATCATCACAATCTGCGCAATCAGACTCTGAATCCGAGGGATCTGCATCAAATACGGTGGCATCAGTACCACCATCACACAAGGTGGCCTCAGCACCACCATCACTAGAAACTGTGTCGCGGTCGAGAACCGGCTCTGCTGCCTTTGTGGTATCCTGGACCAGGACTGTGCTCTCCAGACTCTCCTCTGCTATCATCTTGGCATCAGCGGTATCTGAAAATGAGAGGATGGCCTGTGCTGCAGGATCTGCCCATGCTGCCTCGTCGTCTGTGATCACAAAATCACAATCCTGGTGGATGTCTGGCTCGGCGTCTGTCAGCTGCTCTGGCTCTGTGCTGGCCTCTGAGCGTGCTCTCTCTCTGGCTCTGTAGTCCTCGACCGTCTCTATTTGTATACTCTCTCCCTTGACGCGAAAGTATACCCTCCCGCTATCATGATCAGTCACCGCCTTGGATGTGGCCAAGAACGGACAACCGAGGATGATGGGGGTATCGGCCACTGAGTCAGGGATCTCCATGTCCAACACTACGAAGTCCATGGGGAATTTCAGGCCCTTAATCGTGACGATAACGTCTCGCAACAACCCCTTCAGCCTCTTGACAGATCGATCAGCAAACTGAAGGACTGTCCTGCTTTGTCGAAGAGTGCCCAACTCGAAGCGGTCGAGAAGGGCTGCCGGGAGGAGGTTGATCGACGATCCGCTATCCAATAGAGTCCGGTCGAACCTCTGCTCACTAATCTGGCATCTGACATACGGGGCCCCTGAATCTGGCCTCTTGGCCGGCAGACGGTTCTGGATCGCGAAACACGTGGCTTTCGTCAGCACATGAATCTCTGAAGTGTGGTTCCTCCTCCTCCTCCTGACTGTGGTCCTGTCTCTCAAAGATCGCTGAAGAAGGGGGATGTGCTGCAAAGCCTCCTGGAGGGTCAGCTGGATGTGAAATATGTCGATCATGCTCTGGCTGAATTCCTCATGCTCTCTCTTTTTTGGGTCTTTTTCTTTTTTCTTCCCCTTCCCCATCTGAAGAGCTCTAGGGAAGGGGATCACAGGGTCCTTCGCAGATGAAGGACTAGGAAAAGGCGTAGACGGCTCAACGGCCGGATCCGCACATACATCACTCACCACAGTGGGACCAGAAGAAACGAAACCTTTTCCTTTATTCAAAACAATGTTCTGAGATACATGAGAATGAGGAAAAACATCTGATCTCTCTACAAAAACACCGGTGGCCTCAGTACCACCACGAGCTGGCTCTGTTCCTGGACGTCTCGCGGCCTCAGTACCGCGGGCTGGCTCGGCTAATCTGGTGGCATCAGCACCACCTCCTTGAACTTGTGAAGCGGCGGCCTCAGTACCGCCGGTGGAATCAGCATCCTTGGTGGCGTCAGTACAACCATCATCATCATGTGCGGCCTCAGTACCGCTCTCCTCCTCCTCATCTGGCACCCTGGGTGGATCCTCGAGTCGTCGCTCAAACGAGGCGCCGCCTGCTGGTGTTCTACCGCTCCTAAGTGTAACAAAATCAACATCAAATAGATCCAAAGACATATCATCAAATGGATCACTAGGAGTGGTATGCTCAGTGGAAACTACCTGCTCAGATTTCCTCTTGAGGCTATTGGGATTAGGCTCTATCTGTGCAGGGATGGTGGGCTTCCCTCTCACCAGGTCCCGCATCTCCTGGCGGAACTCGTCCATCTCCCGTCTAAAGGTAGCCTGCTGGTCCGTGAGGAGGCGGGCTATGTCATCCAAGGCTGGGCTCTCCTGGGAGCCCGACGGGTAGCCTCTCTGGTAATGAGGCTGCTGGAACTGCTGCTGGTGCTGCTGAGAGGGGTAGGAGGTAGGATGCTGCTGCTGGTGTGGCGGGTGAGCCTGCTGCTCACGTCTCCAAGACTGTCCCTGCTACTGATAGGGACGAGGAACGAAGGAAGACTGCTGGTGTGGCTGGTAGGCTGGGGGCTGCTGCTGCTGGTGATCCCTCTGCTGGCCATACTGCCCTCCCTGACCGGATGACTGCTGCTGGGGCTGGGTACCTCCACTCCCCCACCTGAATCCGGGATGGTCTTGTCGGATCCCAGGCTGGGGACGGTCATACCAAATCCCGTTGACATCCATCAACGTCTCTGCGTCGTACTGGGCTGGCGGAAGTAGTGCCAGAGGCTGATCCGGCTGGTATACCACCATCTACTACTCTGGAGATGGTGGGGACTGGTAAGAGGGCTGCTGCTGCTGGTACGGCTCCGCCTGTACAAGGTGAACCTGTTTAGGCTGCTGAAAGGAGCTGGAGCGCTGGGACGAGCTGTTGCTGCCGCCGGTATCTCCTCGCGACTGAAGACGGGGCTGGGAAGCTGTCTGTGCCTCCTGGAGACACATGAGCTGGGTCTTCATGTCGCTCAGAGTCTGTGCCATCTGCTCCATCTGAATGATGCCCTGGCACTGCTTCTTCTCAATCAGCTCCATGCAGTCCAACTTCTCGCTGATGATACCCATATCCGTAGCGGACGACTCTGCCTGTGCTGCTGCAACTGCGGATGAACTGGATGGACTGACATCGACCCGTGCTATCCTCTGGTACAACACGGGTCCTGGCTGCTGCTGGGGTCTCCCCTGAGTGTACAACCGGGTCTGGGACATCACCATATAGTTCTCGGCCATCTCCTCGATGATGGCCCAGACCTGATCGTGGTCCTTGGCGACGTAGGACCCGCTGCAAGAAGCATTCACCAGGCCCTGGAGCTCTGGTGTCAACCCGCTGAAGAAGCTCTGAACAAGGTTCGGCTTCGACATGTCGTGGTGCGGGCATCGGTCTGTGAGATCTCTAAACCTCTCCCATGCCTCATGAAATTTCTCGTTGGGGAGCATGGAGAAGTTGCTGATCAGGGCCCTCGCTGCATTCGTCCGCCCAAGTGGATAGTACTTGTTCAAGTACTCGGTGCGGAGCTGCTCCCAGGTGTAAACAAACTTCCCCAGTTGCTTCAGCCAGGTGGCTGCTCTGTCTGCTAGAGAGAAGGGGAAGGCGATCATCCTGATCGTGTCCTGGTCCACCTGACGGTCGTGGACAGTGCTGCATATTATCAAGAACTCCTGGAGGTGGAGATGGGGCTCCTCTGTCACGAGTCCGTGGAAGCGGGGGAGTAGCTGCAAAGTGTTCGGGGGGAACTTGAAGTCCCCCACGATCGC
This sequence comes from Ottelia alismoides, assembly GCA_037367405.1. Classification (NCBI taxonomy): domain Eukaryota; kingdom Viridiplantae; phylum Streptophyta; class Magnoliopsida; order Alismatales; family Hydrocharitaceae; genus Ottelia; species Ottelia alismoides. The sequence goes on from JAZKJV010009178.1 coordinate 417,992, forward strand.
TGGAAGTACTACCCAATGGTGCGTCAGCGTCGATCCGGGGTTGTGTAACTCCCGCATCGGTCTCGGTGGTCCTCCGGCCGCGGCTGCGGCGGCTGCCGCTGCTGCAGCGGCTGCTGCTGTGGCTGTTGCATCCGCATCATCTGGGATCCTAGGTCCCTCTCTCCTCTGCTCTCGCTCTGCTCTCATCTGCTCCATCTCTCTCCTCATATCGAGCATGAATGCTCCCTGATCTCTCAACTGCTGCTGGACGGTCTCTAATGAGGCGATCAGGGTGGAGTTGATCGCTCCCTGGTCCATCACGATGTGCTCGGTCCTGGAGCAGTCCTCTGAACTACCGGCCATGACGTCTGCTGCAAAATCCAATGAGCCCAACTCAGGTGCTGTCAAATCTATAAATCTCTCCTCGGGCTCATGTCGCTCAGGTCTGAAAGAAAGGGGGTCGAGGGGGAACAGGGCGGAGTCGTACTCGAGCTCGGAGAGCTGGTCTCGGCTCTCGCGGGCCAACCTAGATGATTGGGTAGACGTGCCCGAGAGCGGTGCAGCCAGAGGCTGCCTACGAGAGCGTCGACCCATCATCTTGATCTGGCGAGTAGTACGGACGAGATCTGGAGAAACTATGATCACAAAGCAAACCCCCGGTTCACCAACGCAACGCGAGCTAAAGACCGTGAAAGTTCGGTCAAATTATCTTGTCAATTTTTATTAGGTGAACACACAAGATATCAGAGCGCTTACGTAACCTGTTAGGATACCCCATGCTACCCCAACCGACTGGCCCGCACGGAAGAGTCAGTAATCAGTCGGGAATAGCACCGGAGGGCTCTACCTAGGGTGCGGGTCACTCTCTCGCGCATCCAAACCAAACAATGAGGGGGTTGCTCTCCCCAAGACAAATTTTAATGGTGAGTGTCTTTTAGGGTCAATAGTTTTAACCAGTCCCAATTTTATGATTTTTATTTTTAATATTTTTCAAATGAAAAACAAAAGCCTAACGAATTTTTCGGGTCTCCTGGTTATTAAGTCCAAAACAGGGGGGAGAAGACGAAAAAGCCGATGCGCGATGAAATCAATGATGCATGCTGAGTCAGAAATGCGTACCTTGTCTCCAGCACTCTACATTCAAGTGATCCGCGCAGAATTTAAAGACAGGAAATAAACTACCTAAATGAAGCAGCGGGAAAAACCGAATCCTAGATGAGCAATTTCTACACGCAGAACCGTCTAATTGGTCACCGACCTCCAAGCCAAAGAGTCCGGTCTTGGCCTACCCCTCCTCTGCCCGACAAATCGGGGGTAGGAGAAAGCGCTTTACAGGGTGAGCTGCGGCACGTAGGCTACGAAGGAGATGAGTCGATTATTTTTATTAATTGATTATTAGTGAGTCCAATTAGCGCACTATAAGAACAGGCAAATAGTTAAGTGTGGCGACCCTACTAATTACGGCAAAAGCAAGCAGAAAATCCTAAGTCTAGGGGCTCGATGAAAACCGCGTAAACACCGGAAAAGGCAGAAAAAATAAAAAGAAAACAAAGCCGCGTAAAAAGCCGCGAAAAACCTAAGGGTCCCCCGAGCACACCGGTGCTCGGCGAAACAGACCCGCTAAGAGTTCAAGTGTCTACAAGTCCAGTTTGAGTCCCTGTATTATTACAATAATAATAATAAGAATAAAACCTAACCTAACCTCACCCACTCAACTCTCTCTCTCTCGCTCTCTCCTGCGGCTTCGTAGAGAAGGAAGCCGCCAAGTCCTGCGGTTGCGTCGGATCCTCGAAAGTCGCCTCGGCGGTCCTCGGGCCCTCGCAAGAGACAGAGACAAGTGGTCAGACCAAAATAATCAAATAATAATATCAGAAAAATAAATGGAAATAAAAATGGGGGTATATATGCAAAAATGCAAAATAAAATAAACACACAAAGTAAAACAAAAATAAAAAACAAAAGAAAATAAAAAAAAAACAAAATAAAACAAAAACAAAATAAAAGAAAATATCAACAAAAGCCGCGAAAAAGCCGCGAGCTCGGAAAGAGCCACGAAAAGCCGCGAAAACAAAAACATAAATAAAATAAAAACTACTAAGTCGTGCTCCCCGGCAACGGCGCCATTCTGATGACACGAAAATCCGAGCGACTAAGGTAATCAGGTGTATCTAAGATGGTCGTTGCGACCTTGGTCACTCAGATGTGTCAATCAAGAAAAATCAGACCACTAATATAAACAAAATCGATCAAAACACGAAAGCGGTCCTGCTATTGGATTAACCTGGTATAGTGACCAGGGTCGACCTCAAGGAGCACGGGTTGGCCTCTCGGCCTACGAAGTAGTCAAAAAGAAAAATTAAATAAAAGAAGGAAATAATTTTAGTGGTTTTTAATTATTTTATATTTTTTTGGATTTTTTTAAAGTATTAAGAAAATAAGAAAAGTAAATACACACACACTTCAACAAATTATTAAAAGCACTAAAAATCAATAAAAAATTCTAACAAAAATGTTTTTATGTGTTTTATATTTTTTAGTGTTTTTGGTGAATTTTTGAGAATTTTCTGACGTTTATTTAATTTTCTAAAAATCAAAAAGTGGCTGAAATCAAAGGTCCTGTCCAGCCGAGCCAAAAAGCCTAGATAAAATACCTAGGGGCCCCAAAATGGCTGGGAGGTAATTTTCCTGTAAAGAGAACAAAATAAGGAAAATTTAGGCACCAATTTTATTATTTTTGGATTTTTAATTTATTTACTGGAATTTTTATAAGGTTTTAGGTATTTTTCAATTTTTAGTGGTGTTTAGTAATGAAAAATAGCCAAAATTGGCTAGAAAATCAAACTAAGCAAAGCAAACAGTAGATAATTTTTAGGAAATTTTTAAATGAGTTTTAATATTTTTTGAGGTTTTTCAAGTTAGACAGTAGCAAAATACAAGGTTTTTGAATTTTTAAAAATAACAAATTAAAACAAAAATGTCCTCAAAAATCCTCGGAAATTTTACACCATGTTAGGAGCCATGTGTCCAATTTTCATTGGATTTGGAGGTAATTTGCTATTTTATTCAAAAATAAAGAGAGGGCATAGTGCACAGGGACCAAAGTGCAAATACCCGCGAGCCTGGGGGTCTGGTGCAAAATATCCAGCAAAACACGCGCCACGCGCGTGCCTGGGGCACTCAGGGACCCAACTGCAATAAAAATAAGTCCCTAGGACTTATTGGTAACAGGTACCAAAAGCCCAAGGGCTTATCTGCAAAATACCCACAAATATCACACACATGTCGAAATAAATCACGCACAGGGGTATAAATGCAAATAAACTAAAACATTCATTCCATTGATAACAGCCAGAACTACAGGGGCATGAGTTGCAAATAAACCAGAAAAGCACGTGACGAAGCACGTGTCATACAACGCACAGGGGCATAAATGCAAGGAAAGTAGAGTACGGGTCCTCTATGCAAATATACCAAAACTTAAACAACTACGCTAAATATTTACAAGACTAAAAACAAAATAAAATAACTAAGAGGGCCTAAGGGCAAATTACCCTTTATTATGCGAACCGGCTAGATGGATTCCACGTGGAGGGATCTACGGTGTGGATCAGCTGCGGCTCCAACGCTAGGGTCCTCGATGTCATCCGACGCTCGGGGTTCAGCCATGTGTCTGATCTAGCGGCTGTGGCTTTCTGCGGCTAAACCTGGCGAATCGGATGGCTGGAATCGATCCTCCTGATGATCGGGTGGTGACTGCTGCTCCCCCGATAGACGGTTCAGATGAAGTCTGGAGCTGGAGGATGAATCAAACGGCGACTGAGGATGCTGGAAGAACAAGTCCCCAGCGAGACTCTGGCGACTGAGGTGTGCGCTAGGCTCCTCCTGGGAGCACTCTGGAGGTCGGAGAAGAAACGTGGGGTGCTCCCGCGTCTGCCGGTAGGCTCCGATGATCGAGCCGAGCTCCGAGGAGCTCGGGCGAGGTCGGCGTAGCTGAGCCTCCTGTCCTGAATGACCAAAGCCCTCAGATGGGCTTGGTAGCACCTACAAAGACCACCAAGAGACTCGCGGGTAGAGGGCAAATTGCCTCGACCCGGTTAGGCGTAGCGACAGTGAACTGTGGGTCGAAATGGCGAGCTCCGGCGAAGGGGGTAGACAGAGGAGCTCGACTCAGAGCTCCTGTGCGAGCTGGGTTGAGTGGAGGGGTGAAGAAGTTGCGTCGGAGAGAGGCGGATGCGATGGTCGACTCTGATGATCGAAAGGGGTGATAGAGTGGTTGGAATCAAAGATGGACGGCGGCGACGCGATTTGGGGGTAAATGAAAATCAGCGAAAAATAACGGCCTACAAGGTTACCTGGGTGGACGGAGAGACTGGGGAAGAGCTGGGGAAGCTCCTGGTCGTCGCCTCGAGGAGCGTCTCCCTTCGAGGTTCGGTGCTCACGCTGGTGGTGGAGCAACGGCGGCTGTGCTCGCTGGATCAGTGGATACGCCTCCACTCCTCGCTTCGACGGCGCCGGACGCAAGCTGTCACTCTCGCGAGTGCGCTGGAGCTCACAGGAGGTGGATACGAATGGCCATAGATGGATCAAAAAGGTGGCGGAGCAACGGCTATATATGGCTAGGGATCCGGCTAAGAGAGGTCCGGGCAAGCTTGGAAGCGCGCGGATCCCGAGGATGCGGCTCCGGCAAGGATGTCGGATGTGTCATTAAGGATTCGGACCCGGGGTTTAGGTGGCAGGCACTCGGGTTTAGCGGGGAAAAATCCGAGAAGTTGGGGACCCGCTAAGGACCCGAGTGGAGTGGTCCTGGGGGGGGGGGTAGTTGACCAGGCGGTCAACATCCCCAGGACCCAATAGAAACAGGCCACGTGGCTGGATTTTGAAGTTAAAATTAAGGGTAGCTAAGGGCCGATTTAGCAAAAACTCAAAACATGAAATATTTTTATTTTATTTTTTTCTATTTTTTAGTGATTTTTAATAATTTTTTCGAAATAAAAATAAGGTATGTATACTATATGTACTATATAGGTATTTGTACACTATTAGGGTTTTTAATTTTTGATTTTTAATTATTATTTTTTATGCAATTTTATTCCTATTTTATATTTTATTTATTTTCATTATAAAATAAGGAATAAAAAGATATTTTTATTTTATTTTTATTATTTATATACATAGGTAAAATAAATACATATATACACTTATATACATGACATATGGACAATCTATTTTTGTGTTTTTAATTTTTGCTATTTTTATTTGATTTTTATTTTAATTGTTTTTATTCTTTATTTTCACTATGATATAGGATATTTACATAAATTAATTTTATTTATTTATAAATATGTAGGTGAGTCTATGTACAAGGTGCTTATGTAAATGAATGAGATTTTTGGTTTATTTTTAATTTTTAATATTTTTATTTTGTTTTTATAAATATAAATATATACAAATATTTACAAGCCTATTTTTGTGAGGAAAATACTTTTATTTATTTACATACATATTTACACACATGAGCCCCTATCTCCCTCTACTTTGGCTTTTATGCGGTCAGACCCATGCTGAGCCCTCCCTTGGGTTAGGTTGCTCAATATTTATTCTAAATATTTCCCTCTTTTTCTTTTTAATATTTATTCTTTTATTTTTGCACAAAAACATGCTAATCATAGGTTTTTACACAATGCATGCTTTTGGTAATTATTCCTATTTACACATATCTACATGCATTTGCAAAGGTTTTTGTAGCTAAAATATAAGAATAAAGAGTGATGAATGACTATTCATCAGAAGGCGAAGGGGACTGTGAAGAGGATGGTTGGTTGTATCGCTGCGATACATGTGAATCTCCTCATCCTAAACCAACCATGTATATAAAATAACATGGAATAAATATAATAAAAGTCAAAATTTTTTATTTATATTTCATTGATGTTTATACCTTAACGTTCATTACTAGAATATTGTGAAATATCATTATTTCCCTCATCACTATCCTCATTAGATGAATCCTCATTCATATTATCCACATCTTCAATTAGATCAATACTTGTTACGATATTTTTAAGTAGTGGATTATTATAAATAGTTGGTATAACTTCTGTAATATTATGATGGTTGTAATCACGTATTAAAGCCAAATCTGCATCTTCATCAATACTATTGTCCTACTTACTTATGTAACTTTGCATGTTTATCCATCAAACTATTAAATATAGAACATTTTCCATTTTCATCAATCTTGAGGAAGATAACATACCCAATATACTTGTATATCGAGGACAAATGGTTCATATCTTTGTATATATTTCTGTACAATCACATCCATCATGTAGTTTTTTTATTAATAACTACACCATCATTCGGGTCATACCAATCGTATAAAAATTAAAAAAATCTTGTTAAGTCCTTTAATAATGTACTTGACTTTCAAAACATGTTTTAGGATTCTCTAGTTGTCGATACTATCCAATTTGTAACAAGATCCACGAGCCATTACCCCATACCTCGGAGTACTTATATGTTAGCTTGAATTAATCATATGAAAATAATAACAATTAATGCAACAACCATTGTGTGATTGGACCTGATATATAGGACATTATGAAAAGTTTATAAGCATCCTCGACATATCTTTGTTATGTGTCAGAACTTTCATGTGGTTCTTCAATCACTCCCAAAATTTAAAATCAATAATAGCTAATAATCTAATCCTCAATCCAAGACAGGTTTTCATTACCAATTTTCTTTCTGAACTCCCTATTTAATATTAGGTGAAAAGTATTAAGAATTCATTGGAATAAATTTAAATAAAAATAGAAGACGAGATTAGCTTACTCGACATATTATTTTATTTCATTGTAATTATCTAAAACAAATAACTCAATTGATTCTTTCTCTTTCTTTGACATAAAAATTTTTATTTATTTTCCTATTGGCTGAGTTGATTGACGAAAGACACTTTTGTGATAATCTACATTCAAGAGTCTGATTTCATTTGTACTCAGTCTATTATGGTTCATCTCCACTTCATCAGGAAAGCACTTTGCACTGAAGGTTGCTACTTCTTCACACACACACACACACATATTGGAATGTTATCGAACCCTCTACCTGACTTTTATTTCGTACTTTACATTTTAGAAAGAACACACAACCTGGTAAATTTAACTGTCATTAACTTATTAATTACACGTAATAAAAGAAATGGTTGCATATAAATTTAGCCATTACCTTTCAAACGGACATATACATCTATACTTGACCATTCCGCCAACCATATCTCTATATATTAATAGAATCATAAGATGCTCCATTGACTAAAAAATACTGGCAGAAATATCTTTTCTAAATTACATATTATAACTGGAATATTCTTCTTGAGATAACTCATCTCATCAATGTGGAGTTGTGTGGAGCATATAATCTGGAAATATCTACTGGCACGCGATAGAACATCCACAATATTTTTTGCTAACATTCCTTTAAATGTTATGGGTAATAATTTCTCCATAAAGACATGGCAATGGTGACTCTTCATTCCTTTAAAATAGAACTTAATTAAATCACCAAGATTTTAAAGATTTGATGCGTAACCATTCAGAAATTTTTACTTACTAGCCCATTGGAATACACTTTTCACTTGGGTCTTTTCCAATGTATACTTTGCTTTTAGAAATTCAATTCTTCCATAATCATACTCTTTAGTATACAACTCTGGCCGGTTGCATATTATTTTTAATCATGACGAGAATTAATTGAATCCTTTATACGTTCGATGACATTTAGAACTGTATAAAATAAAATATTGAGTAATTTTTTTCGATATACAAAGCATCTAAGTTATGTCGAATCAATATCATACAACAATAAGGTAAATCAACCAAAACAATTGTCCTGACCCTCGATTCCTGGTCGTCCAATCCTCCCATTTCCAGATCTGGTTACTCAGCAACAATTTATTCAACAATCACAACTACCATTCAGAAAGGGATTGCAATTAAAAATTTTCAAAAGAAATTATTTCAACACTTTTCCATTCACAAAATAAAGTTCACATGATACATTGTCCCACTATAACCATTTACTGTACATCTGCTCGAAAGGAAATACACAAAAAGATTACCAACTATCTTATAGAGTAAAGAAACTATGGTTGGCTGGATGGCTACTATGTTAGCTGGCTGGATTACTAAATTCCTTGCTATGGCTCACCGACACCTGTTGGGTTATTCATAAATCATAGGATAACAATTAGCAAATGCTAAGTAAAGAAGAGGAGAAAAGAAAACAAATGGTGTATTTTTTTTCCAAACTTGCTATCACAAAAAGTTTCATCCCTTCTCATTAATTTAAGTCATATTCCTTTCTATTCCACATCCGGGATTAGTCTAGTAAATTACCTCACTACTATATGGACTCTGAAGCTGTGGATACTTCAGCATTGGAGATTGCGTTGATCTAGTAGCCTTATGTCGTTGCACGTTACCTCAACCAATCCTCCAATACTACCCTGACAATTTCCTTTTCTTTTATTAATCAGGTTCTCAAACCCTCTGCTTGGAAAACAGAGGACACCTTCCTCGAGGATCTGGTGGCTTAAAACCTCAGGCTAAACTTTAATCACCTAATGTAGCGGTTTTTAAAAAAACATGTTATCGTGACCTAGCCGCTATTGAACCACTCGTGCTTCCACATGACATGACCACATCTTCTGTCGTTCAACTCGAATATATTGGCTCTCAGTACCACACATTGCGAATCATTCATTTCATGTGCACTTATCATAACAGGGAAACCGTGTACCACCTAGGTAGGGCAACGCCAATACGGGTTCCTTCCGACAAACCTACGTGTTGCATGCCCTACTCCCAGTCAATCTCAATGTAAGACACAATCCTTTTCATGACCCAACTCAAAACACATCAATTACCATGATGTAATTCCTCCATTAAGCCTTAGATTTCCATTAACATAAATACTGAGTATAGACTTACATATATATTAATTCATATATTTATATACTCATATTTATGCTTATTTTTACTTCTAAACCATACTCTCCGAATGAATGCATCCATTCGATGCTTAGACCTTATTTTAGTTGAAATCACAAAGCAACCTTTCATACTTTCTCAAAAATAACCATATTAGGATTCTTCATAACAAGGAGCATAAATACAGAAATCTCAACGATCTCAAAACCCAACAGCAAAAGGAAGGATTTTGTTACCTAATCGAGCTCTCTCTCATACTCAGTGTTTTATCATGATTCTCTTTCAAAAGGGTGATTTATTACTCCTGAAACAATCGAATTTCATATTCGTATAAAAAACGCAAAGAACCAGCCAAGAATGCGTAGAACGAATGAAGAACGTGAAGAACACGAAGAACACACGAAGACCGTGAACAACACATTTTCTCTTTTAATTTCAGCAGAGCTTCCCTTATACGGGGTGATATTTCTAAGAAAACTTCGGCAGAGTTTCCCCTTATATTGGGTCATATTTCTTAAAAAATTCTGTAGAGTTTACCTTTATATAGAGACATATTTTAAAAGAAAAATATACAAAATCATCGAAAGGAAAACAATAAGGAAACTGAACATGAATCGAAAACCTAGCTCACGACGAAAACTAAGAGAGGATCGTACCTTCCTCCTCCTCGTTCTCCCAGCAATTCTTCTCTTGCGCTCCATCCACACCTCGCACTCCTCCTCCTAGCCTCTCGACCCTTGCCCTTGGGGGGTGGTGGTAATAGAAATCGTAGAGAATGAATGTGTAGGGGTAGCTATTTATAAGATCCAGAAAAACACTAAACATGGTTAGAAAACCATGGTATAAACTTTAACCGCGGTTAGCGTCCCATGGTTTTGGCCCGCTATTTTGGCCAAAGCTTATCCGAAACTTAGGGATTAAGTTAGAAATATCCGAAGATTCTAGATTTGCTATTGACGCTTAATTAGCGTTAATTGTGATTAACTTTTACTAATCATGAATTAACCATCCCGGCTTACGCTTAACTTTTACCAACCATTGACTGGTGTTCGCTAATGGTCATTAAGGATCCTCAATCCAACATTAACTTTGTTTAATTGTATTTAATTAGTCTTAATGACAGTCATTAAGAGTTAATGACATCTTAAACCTCCTTCTCATTCTTATGAAAATCATAACAAATCAAAACGACGTCCGATTCACACGAAACAAATTCCGTTGGTTTCCTCTTGACGAGCAGATCTTATGATAAAGGATCCAATAGATTGCCAAGATAACGCTTTACAAAAATCATCTTTATCCAATTATGAGTTTCACCAAAATATGTTAATGGTTGAGTTTGCTTGTCGGTACTGAGTGTAGAAATTTCAAATTCTTCAAGCTCTAATAACAAATGCCACCAGTTTTCATTATTGGAGGATCGGATATTTCTATAGTATTACAATTGAATGCTTGTTTTGTCTCTTGTACGGATGCTACTTTAGAAGAAAACTCCTATGACAGTAAGAAAAACAAGGTTTTTTCTCATGTTAAAGTTGGTAACATTTTGAACTCTCCATATAATAAGGACAACTCTTTTGTCAATGAATACTCCATCCAGACAACTTTCTTTATGCTAGAAAGTCATTTATCGTACATAGTAACACCACTTTCATATTAATTGTCTGACATTTATTGGTGTCGTATGTCAACTCTGTGTATCTAGAAAATTTTCAACACATCAACAAAAGGATGTAAATACACATCAATATAATTCCTATGATAAGTAGGTTCATGTACTAAGGGTGATAAGAACATAAATTCTCGCTTATCACACAACCATTGAGGTAGATTATAAGGAGATACTATTACTGGTCAACAAGAATAGTCCTTGCTTCTACGGTGTGGGTTAAAACAGTCTGTACACACATCGATAATACATTTCCTTTTCTCCATTGCAAACAATCGAAAACCGGACATCAATATTTTCTGACTCTTTGAATCTGATGGATGTTCTATATACTCTTAGTGAGTATGATCTGCATGACACAACATCTTCTTTGTTCTTTCTCTACAATAATACAATCTCTTTAGTCGAGGTGTTAGTGGAAAGTAACGTAAAACTTTCCATCCATTTACTTCCACTTTTATTAGAGTCCTTACATCTAGGCCCATTACATTCTTGACAATATGTTAAAAGTTATCATTCACAGCACAATACAAAATATTATTACTTACGATTTTCCCCTCTGTTAAACCCATTTTCCACATCATTTTTTCTAATTTAAAATATTTGATGGTAATTCATGATCTTCATGCACCATTTTTTTTCCAAATCACCAACATTGCATCAAAATTCCTTTTTGTAGCCAAAAGTTCTGAAACTGCTAAGAGTTTTGAGTATGTATAACAACCTGACTATAATGGTTGTGCTGCCTTTTGTCAAGAGCTCATAAAATTCTTCAGACTCTCCATGTGGTTCTTCATTATCAAATGCTTCATCTAAAATATCAGATCCTACGACATCCATCACCATTTCAACAAATGTATTACTTTAAAGAACATCGTTTGATTCAATCGTTGGAGGAGAGATTATTTCACCATGTCTCCATCACACATAATAACCCTCCATGTATCCATGATTATAGAGGTGTAAATAAATTTTATCTTTAGCATTCTTCTCAAGAAAATGACACTTGAGACATGTACAAATATTTGTACCATGTAAATCAACAACCGGAGAACCGTAGTGTAAGATAATGGCACATACTCCCCTATACCACATTAAAATGACTCAAACAATTCTCCGCCTTGGACACGGTAATACATCCACTCCTTATTGCTCATCATCCTAATAATGAAAGAGAGGTTTCAGAAGTTAATATACAAGAGAATAACTTTTTTATTAATATTAACTCATGTGCTTGTCTTTAAATATTCAAAAACCAAATTAATATTATCGTTGCTAAACGCATATTAGAGTTTCTATCTGAGAAAAATTCGAAAGCATACCATGCACCCCTTCAATTTACCAAATAAATTAAGATTAATAACCTTTAAATTTGTTAACAAAGTAATAATTGTTAAAGTGTATTAAGATTAATTTGGTATATCAAAGAGGAAGGATGTTATATTGCTGAAATCAAGCACGCATATAATCTCTAACATACATGTAGCATTGATGGTCTTAATTTAGTTATTGAATCTTTAAAGACTCTATTAGTTTGTGACCTCTATTCTAGGAAATGCAAACATAAAAGTTTTATTACATGGAAACCTTGAATCTCTCGTACGTGCGTGCTACATATGAGGATTTCAAGATACAATTATAAATATATAAATTTATGATAGCAAGGGAATTACATAGATTTGGTCAGTTTGTGATTGGGTTATGAATTTATGTTATCTTAATATTATACCTAATAATGTGTTTAATGTTATATTATTAGGAATGTACCTACAAAAAATATCTTCTACCTACACACATCAAAATCTATAACCATTGGACTGAGATATCTCATCCCGAAGTAAGTCCAATAGTTTTATGAAAAAATATAACACGTTGGAAGTGATGAAAATTTTCAATGTGTTGTTTAAGCCTCCCATTGTACAAGGCCACACACCCCCATTATGGAGCGATGCACTGTATGTGCTTTGTTTTGTGCAATTTTATAGTTATTTAACATTTTTACCTAATTAACAACCTAACTACAAGCTGATATGGCACGTTGGTCCACATTAGTTCATCATTAATGTGAAAAATATCACAATAGGGCTATTTAACTAGAAAAAATATGAGACACGTTGCCTCAATTGAATGGAGTATGGGATATTTAAGGAATTTATACACTACTTTTATTTCCATTAAAAAAATATATAATATTTTTATTGCATTATTTTAAAAAGCTTTTTAGCCATTTTAATAATTAACAATTCTATTTAAAATATAATTGATGGAAAAATATCCATATTTTAATTAAAAGTTTAAAAATTACTTTTATTACTAAAAATAAAATAAAATAAAATACAATAATATAATACAATACAATTTAAGGAAATGATGACACGAAAAACCGAGCGACTAAGGTAATCAGGTATCACTACGATGGTCGTCGCGACCTCGGTCACCCGATCGTGTCAGTCAAGAAAAATAGACCACCACTAGAAATAAAATCAATCAAAAAAATGCGATAGCGGTCTCGCTATTAGATTAACCTGGTATAGCGACCAGGGTCGAACTCAAGGAGCACGGGTTGGCCTCTCAGCCTACGAAGTAGTCAAAAAGAGAAATAAAATAAAAGAAACAAATATTTTTGGTGGTTTTTAATTATTTAATATTTTGTTGGATTTTTTAATGTGTTAAGAAAATAAGGCAAGTAAATAAACACACACTTCAACAATTTATTAAAAGCATTGAAAATCAACCAAAAATTCAAACAAAAATATTTTTATGTGTTTTATAATTTTTAGTGTTTTTGGTGAATTTTTTAGAATTTTCTGATGTTTATTTAATTTTTAAAAATCAGAAAGTGACTGAAAAGGAAGGTACTGTCCAGCCGAGTTAAAAGGGCCTAGATAAAATATCTAAAGGCCCCAAATTAGCTGAGAGGTAATTTTCCTGTAAAGAGAATAAAACAAGGAAAATTTAGGCACCTATTTTATTGTTTTTGGATTTTAATTGATTTACTAGAATTTTTATAAGATTTTGAGTGTTTTTCAATTTTTAGTGGTTTTCAGTAATGAAAAATAGCCAAAATTGGCTAGAAAATCAAACACATCAAAATAGACAGTAGAAAATTTTTTTAGAATTTTTAAATGATATTTAACATTTTTTTGTGATTTTTAAAGTTAGACAGTAACAAAATTAGAGGTTTTTTATTTTCTAAAAATATCAAACAGTATCTAAAATGTCTCCAAAATTTATGGAAAATTTTACAACATGGCAGGAGCCATGTGTCCAATTTTCATCAAATTTGGGTTGAATTGCTATTTTATTCAAAAATAAAGAAGGGGCACTGTGCATAGGGACCAAAGTGCAAATACCCAAGAGCCTGGGGGGTCTGGTGCAATTAACCCAGGAAGTCACGCACGTCGCGCGTGCCTGGGGCACTCAGGGACCCAAATGTACTAAAAATAAGTTCCGAGGGCCTTTTGGTAACAGGTACCAAAAGCCCAGGGGCTTATCTGCAAATAACCCAAAAATATTCGCACATGTTCAAATAAAATACGCACAGGGGTGTAAATGCAAATAAACCCAAACTTTCATTCAATCATTAACAATCAGAACTACAGGGGCATGGAACACAAATAAGCCGAAAAGCATGTGTCGATGCACGTGTCAGACCATACACAGGGGCATAAATGCAAACTAAGTAGAGTATGGGGTCCTCTATGCAATAATCCCAAAAACTAAACAACTTGATTAACTAGTTACTGGACTAACTACGAAATGCAATAAATAGAAGGGCCTCAGGGTAAATTAGCCTTTATTACGCGGATCGCAGGATGGACGCCACGTGTGTGATCGGACGGTGGTGGGCGACTGGGGGTCCAATGCTGCGCTCCTCGGGTGCATTCGACGGCGGAGGTGTAGCCACGTGTCTGATCTAGCGGTTGAGGGTATCGGTGGCTATCTCTCTCGGCTCGGACGGTCCAGATCGCCTCGTGGATGGAACTGACGATGACGGGTCCTCCTCAAGTGAATGGTCGAGATGCGAACTGGAGGGTGAGGATGATCGGACGGTCGGGGAAGGTATCGGAAGAACAGGTGGCCGGCGAACTTCGCCGGCCTCGTGCGTGCACTGTGGACCTCCCCTGCTGCTCGTGCAGGTCAAAGAAGCTCCGCAATGACGTCCCGCAGCTGCTGGTGAACTCCGATGATCCAGCCAAGCCCAGGAGGGCTCCGGCGAGGTCAGCGGAGGAAGAGCTTCTGGTCTGAATGGCCCAACCCCTCAGACGGGCTGGGGAGTACCTGCAAAGTATACCAAAAGACTCACGGGTCGAGGGCAAACTGCCTCGACCCAGTTAGGCGGGTGACGGTGGTCTGTGGGGCGTTATGGGCGAGCTCCGGCGAGGGGGGTGGACGGAGGAGCTCGAATCCCAGCTCCTGTGCGAGCTGGGTTGAATGGGGAGATGAAGAAGGTGCGCGGGAAGGAGGCGAAGGCTATGGCGATGCCCGATGATCGAATGGTGGTCGGAATCGATTGGAATCGATGATGGACGGCGGCGGAGCGATTTGGGGGTAACTAGAAATTACGGAAAGAGAAAGGCTAACGGAGCTACCTGGGCGGCTGAATGGGCTGTGGGCGAGCTTGCGTAGCTCTGGGTCTTTGCCTCACGGAGCGCCGACATCCGAGGCTCGATGCTCCTGCTGGTGGCGGAGCAAGGCGACGATGCTCGTCGGATCAGTGGCCACGCTCCCTCTCCTCGCTTCGACAGCACCGGACGCGAGCTGTCACTCTCGTGCACACACTGGAGCTCACTGGGGGTGGAATCAAATGACCAAAGATGGGAAATGGAGGTGGCGGAGCTCGGCTTAAGTATGGGTGAGGGTCCGGGAAGATGAGCGTGGGTAGGGCACTGGAGCGCGCGGATCCCGAGGTGGATGCTCCGGCGAGGGTCCCGGATGTGGTAGTAAGGATTCGGACCCGGGATTTAGGTGATAGGGAGTCGGGTGTAGGCGCGGAATTAGGGAGAAATCGGGTCGGGCGCCTTAACCCGTGGGAAGTGGTCCTGTGGGGGGGCAGTTGACCGGGCGGTCAAAAGTCCCCAGGGCCAATGGGTAGCGGCCACATGGCTGGATTTTGGAAGTGAAATTCAAGGTACCAAATGGCCGAATTAGGGAAAAGTTGAAACATGAAATATTTTAATTTTATTTTTTTTCTTTTTTTTAGTGATTTTTAATTAATTTTTCAAAATAAAAATAAAGTATTTGCTCTGTAGCTTCCCTGGAAACAAACGAAGCCTCGCATCAAACAACCATACTCTCTGTCCAATCTCAAAATGCTTGTGGCTGATATGAGAATCATGCCACTCCTTCACTCTCTCCTTATACTATAGGCTGTTTGAGAAAGCTGTATCTCTAAGCTCCTCCAGGTCGTCTAACTCGGCCCTCCTCTGGTCTCCCATACCATCTGGATCCATAAGAATATCTGTAACTGCCCAAAGTGACTTGTGCCTCAGCTCAACAGGTAAATGGCACAGCTTGCCATATACGAGGCGAAAGGGAGATGTGCCCAATGGAGTCTTGAAAGACGTCCTATATGCCCATAAGACCGAGTCCAAAAGCTGTGACCAATCCTTTCGGTCAGGGCGAACGACTTTCTGCAATATAGTCTTGATCTCCCTATTCGACACCTCGGCTAGAACATTCGTCTGTGGATGGTAAGGTGTGGCAACACGATGGTCTATACCGAACTCGCTAGCAAGGGCCTTCACCTGGTCGTTGATGAAATGAGACCCCCCATCAGAAATCAGAACTCGTGGAACCCCGAATCGCATGATGTTGTGCTTCCTCAAAAATATGCAAACTGTCCTTGCATCAGCGGCTAGGGCGGGGATAGCCTCAACCCAACGACTAACATAATCCACGGCCAACTGAATGTACTCAAATACCTGACTCTTAGGGAATGGACCCATGAAATCGATGCCCCATGCGTCAAAAACCTCACAGAAGTGAATGGGCTGCATCGGCATCATATCACGCTGTCCACAAGTGCCCATCCTCTGACAGTCAGTGCACCTCTTCACGAACTCATCTGAGTCCTTGAAGAGGGTAGGCCACCACAAGCCGGATTGGAGCACTTTTTGTGCCGTTCTCCTCCCAGAATGATGTCCTCCTGACTCAAGCTTGTGGCAGTAAGTGAGGACGCTATGATGTTCCTCCTGAGGAATACACCGACACCAGACGCTATCCCCTCCTTCGTGGTAAAGGATGGGATCCTCCCAATGGTAGGACTTGGCCTTCGCAAGGAAGGTCTCAAGCCTCTGCCTGGGCCAATCTTGTGGGACTTTCCCAGCAACGAGAAAGTTCACAATATCGGCATACCACGGGAGTGAGGCGATAGCAAGGATCGCCTCATCTGGGAAGGTATCTCGAATGGGATCAATTTGCTCAAACTCCTCAGGATGCTCTAAACGGGAGAGATGATCCGCCACCACATTCTTGACTCCAGGCTTATCCTTGATCTCAATGTCGAACTCCTGGAGTAGAAGGATCCATCTAGTGAGTCTGGCCTTGGCATCCTTCTTTGCCATGAGGTACCTGATGGCGGTGTGATCTATGTACAAAGTTACTCTAGATCCAATGATATAAGATCGAAACTTATCTAGGGCGAACACTACGGCTAGCATCTCCTTCTCTGTGACCGTATAATTCCGCTGGGCGGAATCCAATGTGCGGCTAGCGTAGTGGATAGCAAATGGAACTCCATCCCTCCTCTGTCCCAGCACACCCCCCACTGCAAAATCGGAGGCATCCGTCATGATCTCGAATGGGAGAGACCAATCAGGCGGCTGGAGGACAGGAGCCTCAATAACGCACTGCTGGAGAGTCGCAAAGGACGAAAGACACTTGTCATCGACAAGGAACTCGGTGTCTTTCATCAAGAGGTCAGTCAACGGCCGGGCAATCCTGCTGAAATCCTAAATAAATCTCCTATAAAATACAACGTGCCCCAGGAATGACCGTAGCTGCCTAAAATTGGACGGTGGTGCGAGTTTTCTAATGACATCAACCTTGGTCGGATCAACCTCCATGCCCCTGTTGGAGATGATGTGGCCAAGCACCGTCCCTTGAGTCACCATGAAGTGACTCTTCTCCCAAGATAGAACCTAATGGTACTCAATACATCGCTGGTGTACTCGGTCTAGGCAGTCAAGACAGGAGTCGAATCCGTCGCCGTAGACCGAGAAATCGTCCATGAAGACCTCCAAACACTCCCCTACCATGTCCGAAAAGATCGACAGCATGCACCTCTGAAAAGTCGCAGGGGCATTGCATAGCCCAAATGGCATGCGTCGAAAGGCATATGTACCAAAGGGACAGGTAAAGGTGGTCTTCTCCTGATCCTCAGGAGCGATGGCCACCTGGTTGTAGCCCGAGTACCCATCTAGGAAGCAATAATGGCTCTTCCCTGCCAGTCTCTCAATGATCTGGTCAATAAAAGGCAGGGGGAAATGGTCCTTCTTGGTGGCCTGGTTGAGTCTCCTGTAGTCAACACAGACCCTCCAAGAGGTGGGTACTCGTGTAGCAATCTCCTCTCCCGACTCACTGATCACAGTCGTGATGCCCGTCTTCTTGGGCACCACATGCAAGGGGCTGACCCACTTGGAGTCGGAAATGGGATAAATAAAATCTGCACTCCACCACTTTGATATTTCCTTCATCATAACCTCTCTCAGGTTGGGGTTCAGTCGCCGCTGGAACTCACGCGACGGCTTCGCCCCCTCCTCAAGATAAATATGGTGGGAGCACACTGATGGACTAATCCCATGGAGATCTGCTACGCTCCATCCGATTGCCTTGCGGTTCTTTTCAAGAACCCCCATCAAACGGGATTCCTGCTCTCCACTCAGATCGGCGGAGATGATGACTGGGTACATCTCAGGTTCGCCCGCAAGGAACCGATACTTCAGCAAAGTAGGGAGCGGCTTCAGCTCTGGACAGCTGGGTGCTGGCAAATCTGGCCTCGGAAGAAGGTGAGTGAATGCTGCTAAGTTTGCCAAATCTGCTTGGGAGAAAGAATACAAGCTCTCGCAAACAGGATCTGGAGGAGGCTGCTCAACTGGGCTATCTCTGATCTGCTCTGCCTCTACCTCCTCCTCATCTGTAGGCTCAGGTGGACTCAGGTCTGGCATCTGATCCTCACAGTCTGCCCAATCAGACTCTGAATCCGAGGGATCTGCATCAAACAAGGTGGCATTAGTACCACTGTCACACAAGGTGGCCTCAGTACCACCATCACTAGCAACCGTGTCGCGGTCGAGAACCGGCTCTACTGCCTCTGTAGTATCCTGGACCAGGGCTGTGCTCTCCAAGCTCTCCTCTGCTGTCATCTCCGCATCAGTGGTGTCTGGAAATGAGAGGATGGCCTGTGCTGAAGGGTTTGCCCATGCAGCATCATCATCTGTGATCACAAAATCACAGTCCTGGTGGATGTCAAACCCGGCATCTGTCAGCTGCTATGTATCTGTGCTAGTCTCTGAGCATGCTCTCTCTCTCTGGCTCTGTAGTCCTCGTCCGTCTCTATTTGTACACTCTCGCCCTCGACGCGAAAGTATACCTTCCCGCTATCATGATCAGTCACCGCCTTGGCTGTGGCCAAGAACGGACGACCGAGGATGATGGGTGTATCGGCCACTGAGTCAGGGATCTCCATGTCCAACACTACGAAGTCCACGGGGAATTGCAGGCCCTAAATAGTGACGATAACGTCTCGCAACAACCCCTTCGGCCTCTTGACAGATCGATCAGCAAACTGAAGGACTGTCCTGCTCTGTCGAAGAGTTCCCAACTCGAAGCGGTCGAGAAGGGCTGCCGAAAGGAGGTTGATAGACGATCCGCTATCCAATAGAGTACGGTCGAACCTCTGCTCACTATTCTGACATCTGACATACGGGGCTCCTGAATCTGGCCTCTTGGCTGGCAGACGGTTCTGGATCGCGAAGCACGTGGCTTTCGTCAGCACATGTATTTATGAATGATGGTTCCTCCTCCTCCTCCTAACTGTGGTCCTATCTCTCAAAGATCGCTGAAGAAGGGGGATGTGCTGCAAAGCCTCCTGAAGGGTCAGCTGTATGTGAAATCTGTCGATCATGCTCTGGTTAAACTCCTCCTGCTCTCTCATTTTTGGGTCTTTTTCTCTTTTCTTCCCCTACCCCATCTGAAGGGCTCTAGGGAAGGGGATCACGGGGTCCTTCTCAGATGAAGGACTAGGAAAAGGCCTAGACGGCTCGACGGCCGGATCCGCACATACATCAATCACCACAGTGGGATCAGAAGAAACTAAACCTTTTCCTTTATTCACAACAGTGTTCTGAGGTACATCAACAGAAGGAAAAACAACATCTCTATCAAAACGAACACCGGTGGCCTCAGTACCACCTCGGGCTGGATCTGCTACTGGACGTCTTGCGGCCTCAATACCGCGGGCTGGCTCGGCAACTCTGGTGACATCAGCACCACCTCCTCGAACTGGTGAAGCGACGGCCTCAGTACCGCCGGTGGAATCAGCATCCTTGGTGGCATTAGTACCACCATCATCATCGTGTGTGGCCTCAGTACCGCTCTCCTCCTCTTCATCTGGCGCCCTGGGTGGATCCTCGAGTCATCGCTCAGATGAGGCGCCGCCTGCTGGTGCTCTACCGCTCCGATGTGTAACAAAATCAGCATCAAATAGATCCGAAGACATATCATCAAATGGATCACTAGGAGTGGCATGTTCAGTGGAAACTACCTGCTCAGATTTCCTCTTCAGGCTGTTCGGATTCGGCTCTATCTGTGCAGAGATGGCGGCCTTCCCTCTCATCAGGTCCCGCATCTCCTGGCGGAACTCGTCCATCTCCCGTCGAAAAGTAGCCTGCTGATCTGTGAGGATGCGGGCTATGTCGTCCAAGGCGGGGCTCTCATGGGAGCCCGACGGGTAGCCTCTCTGGTGCTGAGGCTGCTGGAACTGGTGCTGCTGCTGCTGAGAGGGGTAGGAGGAAGGATGCTGCTACTGCTGTGGCTGGTGAGCCTGCTGCTCACGTCTCCAAGACTGTCCCTGCTGCTGATAGGGATGAGGAACGAAGGACGACTGCTGGTGTGGCTGGTAGGCTGGGGGCTGCTGCTGCTGGTGATCCCTCTGGCTGCCATACTGCCCTCCCTGACCGGATGACTGTTGCTGGGGCTGGGTACCTCCACTCCCCCACCTGAATCCGGGATGGTCTCGTCAGATCCTAGGCTGGGGACGGTCATACCAAATCCCGTTGACATCCATCAATGGCTCTGCGGCGTACTGGGCTGGCGGGAGTACTGCCAGAGGCTGATCCGGCTGGTATACCACCATCTGCAAGTCTGGTGATGGTGGGGACTGGTAAGAGGGCTGCTGCTGCTGGTACGGCTCCACCTGTACAAGGTGAACCTGTCTAGGCTGCTGAAAGGAGCTGGAGCGCTGGGACGAGCTGTTGTTGCCGTCGGTATCGCCTCGCGACTGAAGACGGGGCTGGGAAGCCGTCTGTGCCTCCTGGAGACACATGAGCTGGGTCTTCATGTCGCTCACAGTCTGTGCCATCTGTTCCATCTGCGTGATTCCCTGGCACTGCTTCTTCTCGATCAGCTCCATCTGGTCCAACTTCTCGCTGATGATACCCATATCCGCAGCGGACGACTCTGCCTGTGCTGCTGCAACTGCGGATGAACTGGATGGACCGGCATCGACCCGTGCTATCCTCTGGTACTGCACGGGTCCTGGCTGCTGCTTGGGTCTCCCCTGAGTGTATAACCAGGTCTAGGACATCATCATATAGTTCTCGGCCATCTCCTCGAGGATGGCCCAGACCTGGTCGTGATCCTTGGCGAAATAGGACCCGCCACAAGAAGCATTCACCAAGCCCTGGAGCTCTGGTGTCAGCCCGCTGAAGAAGCTCTGCACATGGTTCGGCTTCGAGATATCATGGTGCGGGCATCGGTCTGTGAGCTCTCGGAACCTCTCCCATGCCTCATGGAATTGCTCGTTGGGGGTCATGGAGAAGTTGCTGATCAGGGCCCTCGCTGCATTCCTCCGCCCGAGTGGATAGTACTTGTTCAAGTACTCGGTGCGGAGCTGCTCCCAGGTGTAGACGAACTTCCCCAAATGCTTCAGCCAAGTGGTTGCTCTGTCTGCTAGGGAGAAGGGGAAGGCGATCATCCGAATCGTATCCTGGTCCACATGGCGGTCGTGGACAGTACTGCAGATCATCAAGAACTCCTGGAGGTGGAGATGGGGCTCCTCGATGGCAAGTCCGTGAAAACGGGGAAGCATCTGCAGGGTGTTCGGGGGGAACTTGAAGTCCCCCACGATAGCAGGCACCACCACCCAATGATGCATCAGTGTAGATCTGGGGTTGTGCAACTCCCGCATCGCTCTCGGTGGTCCTCCTGCCACGGCGGCTGTCGCTGCGGCGGCGGCTGCTGCTGCGGCTGCGGCTGCTGCGGCTCGTGCCTCTGCATCTGGTCCAACTATATGTTGGCTCTGATCTCTCTCTGCTCTGAGTCGCTCCAACTCTCTCCTCATCTCAATCATGAAAGCTCCCTGATCCCTCAGCTGCTGCTGCACTGTCTCTAACGAGGCGATCAGGGTGGAGTTGATCGCTACCTGGTCCATCACAATGTGCTCGGTCCTGGAGCGGTCCTCTGAACTACCGGCCATGACGTCTGCAAAATCAAATGAGCCATACTCAGGTGCTGTCAAATCTGCTATTCTCTCCTCTAGCTCATATCTCTCAGAACCGAAAGAAAGGGGGTCGAGGGGGAACAGGGCGGAATCGTACTCGGGCTCGGAGAACTGGTCTTGGCTCTCATGGGCCAACCTAGATGATTGGGTAGACGTGCCCGAAAGCGGTGCAGGCAGAGGCTGCCTAAGAGAGCGTCTACCCATCATCGTGATCTGGTCGAGTAGTGCGGATGAGATATGGAAAAACTATGATCAGAATGCAAACCCCTGGTTCACAAACGCAACCCGAGCTGAAGACCGTAAAAGCTCGGTCAAATTTTCTTGTCAATTTTTATTAGGTGAACACACAAGATATCAGAGCGCTTACGTGACCTGTTAGGATACCCGATACTTTCCCAACCGACTGGCCCGCACGGAAGAGTCGGTAGTCAGCTGGAAATAGCACCGGAGGGCTCTACCTAGGGTGCGGGTCACTCTCTCGCGCAATCAAACCAAACAAGGAGGGGGTTGCTCTCCCCAAGACAAATTTTTAAGGTGAGCATCTTTTAGGGTCAATAGTTTTAGCCAGTCCCAATTTTATGGTTTTTCTTTTTAATATTTTTCAAATAAATACAAACGCCTAACGAATTTTTCGGTTCTCCTGGTTATTCAGTCCAAAACAGGGGGGAGAAGACGAAAAAGCCGATGTACGATAAATCAATGATGCATGCAAAGTCAGAAAGGCATACCTGTCTCCAGCACTCTACATGCAATATGATCCGCGCATAAATGTAAAGGCAGAAATTAAACTACCTAAATGATGCAGCGATGAAAACCGAGTCCTAGATGAGCAAGTTCTACTCGCAGAACCATCTAACTGGTCACCGTCCTACAGGCCAAAGGTCCGGTCTTGGTCTACCGCTCCTCTGCCCGACAAATCGGGGGTAGGAGAAAGCGCTTTGTGGGGTAGACTACGGCACGTAAGCCACGAAGGAAAATGAGTCAGTTATTTTTATTTATTGATTATTAGTAGGTCCAATTAAGCGAACTATAGGAGCAGGCAGAAAATTAAGTGTGGGGACCCTACTAATTACGGCACAAGCAAGTATAAAATCCTAAATCTAGGGGCTCGATCAAAAACCGCGTAAACACCGGAAAAGGCAGTAAAAAGGAAAGAAAAAAAACCGCGATAAAAGCCATGAAAAACTCCTAAGGGTCCCCCGAGCACACCGGTGCTCGGCGAAACAGACCCGCTAAGCCAACCACAGTCCAAAGGTCTAAGTCTGAGTCCCTGTAGTATTACAATAATAATCAAAATAAAAGAAAAATAAAACCTCTCCCACTCAACTCTCTCTCTCGCTCTTTCCTGCGGCTCCATAAAGAAGGGAGCCGCCTCCAAGTCTTGCGGTTGCGTCGGCTCCTCGAAAGTCGCCTCCGCGGTCCTCGGGCCCTCGCAAGAAACAGAGACAAGTGGTTAGACCAAAATAATCAAATAATGATAAGAAAAATAAATGGAAATAAAAATGAGGGTATATATGCAAAAATGCAAAATAAAATAAACACTCAAAATAAAACAAAAATAAAAACAAAAGAAAAGAAAAGAAAACAAAATAAAATAAAAATAAAATATAGACAAAAGCCACGAAAAAGCCGCGAGCACTGAAAGAGCCGCGAAAAGCCGCGAAAACAAAAATGAAAAATAAAAACTACTAAGCCGTGCTCCCCGGCAACGACTCCATTCTGATTACACGAAAAACCGAGCGACTAAGGTAATCAGGTATCTCTACGATGGTCATCGTGACCTCGGTCACCCGATCGTGTGAGTCAAGAAAAATAGACCACCACTAGAAATAAAATCAATCAAAAAAATGCGATAGCGGTCTCGCTATTAGATTAACCTGGTATAGCGACCAGGGTCGAACTCAAGGAGCACGGGTTGGCCTCTCGGCCTACGAAGTAGTCAAAAAGAGAAATAAAATAAAAGAAACAAATTTTTTTGGTGGTTTTTAATTATTTAATATTTTGTTGGTTTTTTTAATGTGTTAAGAAAATAAGGCAAGTAAATAAACACACACTTCAACAATTTATTAAAAGCATTGAAAATCAACCAAAAATTCAAACAAAAATATTTTATGTGTTTTATAATTTTTAGTGTTTTTGGTGAATTTTTGAGAATTTTTTGATGTTTATTTAATTTTCGAAAAATCAAAAAGTGACTGAAAAGAAAGGTACTGTCCAGCCGAGCTAAAAGGGCCTAGATAGAATATCTAAAGGCTCCAAATTAGCTGGGAGGTAATTTTTCTGTAATGAGAATAAAACAAGGAAAATTTAGGCACCTATTTTATTGTTTTTGGATTTTTAATTGATTTACTAGAATTTTTATAAGATTTTGAGTGTTTTTTAATTTTTAGTGGTTTTCAGTGATGAAAAATAGCCAAAATTGGCTAGAAAATCAAACACATCAAAATAGACAGTAGACAATTTTTTTAGAATTTTTAAATGATATTAATATTTTTTGTGATTTTTAAAGTTAGACAATAGCAAAATTAGAGGTTTTTTATTTTCTAAAAATATCAAACAGTATCTAAAATGTCTCCAAAATTTATGGAAAATTTTACAACATGGCAGGAGCCATGTATCCAATTTTCATCAAATTTGGAGTTGATTTGCTATTTTATTCAAAAATAAAGACGGGGCACTGTACACAGGGACCAAAGTGCAAATACCCAAGAGCCTGGGGGGTCTGGTGCAATTAACCCAGGAAGTCACGTGCGTCGCGAGTGCCTGGGGCACTCAGGGACCCAAATGTACGAAAAATAAGTTCCGAGGGCCTTTTGGTAACAGGTACCAAAAGCCAAGGGGCTTATCTGCAAATAACCCAAAAATATTCGCACATGTTCAAATAAAATACGCACAGGGGTATAAATGCAAATAAACCCAAACTTTCATTCAATCATTAACAATCAGAACTACAGGGGCATGGAACGCAAATAAGCCGAAAAGCACGTGTCGATGCACGTGTCAGACCATACACAGGGGCATAAATGCAAACTAAGTAGAGTACGGGGTCCTCTATGCAATAATCCCAAAAACTAAACAACTTGATTAACTAATTACTGGATTAACTATGAAATGCAATAAATAGAAGGGCCTAAGGGTAAATTACCCTTTATTACGCGGATCGCAGGATGGATGCCATGTGTGTGATCGGACGGTGGTGGGCGACTGGGGGTCCAATGCTGCGCTCCTCGGGTGCATCCAACGGCGGAGGTGTAGCCACGTGTCTTATCTAGTGGTTGAGGGTATCGGTGGCTATCCCTCTCGGCTCGGACGGTCCAAATCGCCTCGTGGATGGATCTGACAATGACGGGTACTCCTCAAGTGAACGGTCGAGATGCGAACTGGAGGGCGAGGATGATAGGACGGTCGGGGAAGGTATCGGAAGAACAGGTGGCCGGCGAACGTCGCCGGCCTCGTGCGTGCGCTGTGGACCTCCCCTGCTGCTTGTGAAGGTCGGAGAAGCTCCGCAATGACGTCCCGCAGCTGCTGGTGAACTCCGATGATCCAGCCGAGCCCAGGAGGGCTTTGACGAGGTCGGCGGAGGAAGAGCTTCTGGTCTGAATGGCCCAACCCCTCAGACGGGTTGGGGAGTACCTGCAAAGTATACCAAAAGACTCACGGGTCGAGGGCAAACTGCCTCGACCCAGTTAGGCGGGTGACGGTGGTCTGTGGGGCGTTATGGGCGAGCTCCGGTGAGGGGGGTGGACGGAGGAGCTCGAATCCCAGCTCCTGTGCGAGCTGGTTTGAATGGGGAGACGAAGAAGGTGCGCGGGAAGGAGGCGAAGGCTATGGTGATGCCCGATGATCGAATGGTGGTCGGAATCGATAGGAATCGACGATGGACGGCGGCGGAGCGATTTGGGGGTAACTTGAAATTACGGAAAGAGAAAGGCTAACGGAGCTACCTGGGTGGCTGAATGGGCTGTGGGCGAGCTTGCGCAGCTCTAGTTCTTTGCCTCATGGAGTGCCGACGTCCGAGGCTCGATGCTCCTGCTGGTGGTGGAGCAAGGCGGCGATGCTCGCCGGATTAGTGGCCACGCTCCCTCTCCTCGCTTCGACAGCACCGGACGCGAGCTGTCACTCTCGTGCACACACTGGAGCTCACTGGGGGTGGAATCAAATGACCAAAGATGGGAAATGGAGGTGGCGGAGCTCGGCTTAAGTATGGGTGAGGGTCCGGGAAGATGAGCGCGGGTAGGGCACTGGAGCACGCGTATCCCGATGTGGATGCTCCGGCGAGGGTCCCGGATGTGGTAGGAAGGATTCGGACCTGGGATTTAGGTGATAGGGAGTCGGGTTTAGGCGCGGAATTAGGGAGAAATCGGGTCGGGCGCCTTAACCCGTGGGAAGTGGTCCTGGGGGGGCAGTTGACCGGGCGGTCAACAGTCCCCAGGGCCAATGGGTAGCGGCCACGTCGCTGGATTTTGGAAGTGAAATTCAAGGTACCAAATGGCCGAATTAGGGAAAAGTTAAAACATGAAATATTTTTATTGTATTTTTTTCTATTTTTTAGTGATTTTTAATTAATTTTTTAAAATAAAAATAAAGTGTTTACATAGTAGGTTCATATATAGGTATATATACAATATATATATAGGTTTCTAGTTTTTGATTTTTAATTGTTATTTTTATACAATTTTATTCCTATTTTATATTTTATTTATTTTCATTATAAAATAAGGACTAAAAAGATCTTTTTATTTTATTTTAATTATTTATATACATAGGTGAAATAAATACATATATACATTCATATACATGGTATATTTACAATATATTTTTGTGTTTTTAATTTTGTTATTTTTATTTTGTTTTTGTTTTAATTGTTTTATTTTGTTTATTTACACTATATAATATAGAATATTTACAAAAAATTTAGAAATTAATTTTATTTATTTATAAGGCTAAATAAATATAAAGGTGGTTCTATGTACATGATGACTATACAAGAGGTGTTTTTGTTTTCTTTTTAATTTTTAAACTTTTATTTTGAGTTTATATTTATAAATATATACAAATATTTACAAGCCTATTTTTGTGAGGAAAATACTTTTATTTTATTTACATAAATATTTACACACTTGAGCCCCTATCTCCCTCTACTTTTGCTTTTATGCGGTCTGGCCCATGCTGAGCCCTCCCTTGGATTAGGTTACTCAATATTTATTCTAAATATTTCCCTCTTTTTCTTTTTAATCTTTATTCTTTTATTTTTGCACAAAACATGCTAATTATAGGTTTTTACACAATGCATGCTTTTGGTAATTATTTGTATTTACACATATCTACATGCATTTGCAAAGGTTTTTGTAGCTAAAATATAAGAATAAAGAGTGATGAATGAGTATTCATCAGGAAACTAAGATGTATATTCTACCTCCTAATAGACAATAACTCATACTCACATATACACACAATACTCAATCCTCATTTATATGGTATTATTACATTGTAATTGATATTATAAAGTATTTTAACATGTACTTAAATTAATTTAATATATAATTTTGTGATTTATAAGATTTTATTTCATTTTAAACAAATTTTAAAAATAAAATTGTTTGTTATTAACTATTATTTCTTTAAAAACCTTGTTAATTATATTACAAGTATAATTATTAGTCTCAATAATAGTTTTATTTATAGTTGTGTTTGGAAGTATTTATAATTTTTTAAATTTGTGGCCTTTTATAATTTTATAATGAAACTAAATTATTTGTATTTAATAATTTAATTGAATATTTTTTCCTTTTTATAATTCCGTAGGGAATATTTTATGTTTAAAAACTCTTAAAGGCTAATTTACATATATGTTATGTATATTTTAGAAACTGAAATTAATATAATTAAAGAAATAGTTATGTATTGATAAATCTGATCATTACTTCTAGTTAATTATATATAAACACCCACCCCAACTAACTGCCACCCTCAATGCATAACTTATACAACCCTTCTCCATATATGGGCCCATACCCATTGCCTCTCTCCCTCTCTCTCCCATATATATACTCTATGAAGAGGATGTTTGTTTGCATAGAAGCATAAATAGACATTCCATGTTATCATTGTCCAAGTTATATCATCCTATTCACAAGTTATGCGTCATGTTATTTAAGCACAATATACTAACATGAATTGATATTCCAATTTCATAGATTTAGTCATTACAAATCAACAACAACGTATACTAAGAAGTATACAAGTTACAAGGGTATTTACTATTCAATTTTAATTTGAACATTTAAACATGTTATTAATCGAGTCATTTAATCATACACCTTGCATGCATATGGAATTCCATCTATACTACACAACAATCAGCACATCTAACATTTAATATATACTAAATGAATCGTATGAAACATACATGACATGCTTAAGTAATCAAAATAAAACATGTATAGTGAATAATCTATCAATAATACAAAAAACCTAAAACATCCAAACAAGAACGATATGAAAGGAAATACTAAAAAAGGAGAGAAAGGATGTAGTGATATACCTAAAGGAAGATGTGTGTGTGCTTTGAAAACCTAAATGGGGGTCGTCAAAGGTACTGTGGGAGGAGCAACGATCATTGGAGGAGGGTTTCGAGGGAGGGGTCATAGGGTAGAGTGGAAAGGAAGGGCTTTCTGTCATTCTGTTTAGTAGCATGGGTGAGCACATTATGTGCTTGCTCGTTGTTGGCCAATGTGCTCGTCGAAATTTCAATACATGCCATATTCCTCCACATCAAAATTTCAAATCGGTAAATATATAGCAGGATAGTAGGAATGTTAGGAGCGTGCTCACCCGCAAATTCGAGCATCATATCCTTCACTCTCATTCCACCAGCCCATTCCTTCTTAAGTTGCATTTCCAAGATATCAACTGTCTAAAGATCAAATGAATATTACATGGACACATTGGAGCAAGTGAATTCGAGGATGAATATGTGCTTAATAGAAATTGAAAAAAAACACGATTCTTTATTTTCGAGGTGAGTCCAATAGTTTTTTCAAGAAAATAAAACTCGTTGGAAGTGATGAATCTTCCAATCTGTTACACAAGCCTCCCGTTGTGCAGGTCCACACACCACCCGATGTGGAAGGACGCTCTGTGTGTGTTTTGTTTTGTGTGATTTTATAGTTATTTAACATTTTTGACATAATTAACTTCCTAACTATAACCTAATGTGGCACATTGGTCCATATTGTTAAACTTTAATGTGATAAAAAATCGCAAGAGGGCTATTTAACTAGAAAAAATAGGAGATGCACTTTCCTCAATAGAATAGAGTGTGGGTTATTTAAGGAAATTCATATAGTACTTTTATTTCCATTTAAAAAAACAATAAATTATATTTGTCAAAATATTTTAACTAGATTTCTAGTAATTTTAACATTTAGTTGTAGTATTTCAAATTTAATTAATGAAAAATTATCAATCTGTTTAATTAAAATTTAAAATTTTTTATTAATTACAAAATACATTACAATATAATATATTACATTATAATGTAAGGAAACTCACATGTATATTCTACCTTCTTAGTAGACAATAACCCATACTAACTTATACACATAATACAACATCCTTGTTTCTATGGTTTTAGTATAAATTTAATTAATATTATAAATTATTTTAGTAAGTACTTAATTTTTTTTAATATATAATTTGAGATCTATAAGAATTTATTTGGTTTTAAAGAAATTGTAAATATAAAATTGCATGTTATTATTAAGTATTATTTCTTTAAAAACCTAATGTGTTATATTTCCAGTATAAATAATAATATCTATATTAGTTTTATTTACTGTTATATTTGTAGGTATTTTTAATATTTGAAATAAGTGGTGTTGTATAATTTGATAATGAAACTAAAATATTTATATTCAATAATTAAATTGAATACTTTTTCCTTTTTATAATTCCATATGGAATGTTTTATGTTTAAAAATTTTGAAAGGCATATTTATAAATGTGTTATGTAGTTTTTTGGAAATTAAAATTAATATAATGAAAAAACGAAGTTAATATATAATTAAAATTTGAGCATTACTTTTAATTGATTTTATATAAAACCTTGACCAAACAAACCACCACCCTCATTGGATAACTTATACAACCCTATCTCCATATATGGGCCCATACATTATGCCTCTCTCCCTCTCTCTCACAAATCTACACTCTATGAAGAGGATGTTTGCTTGCAAAGAGTCATAAATATAGATTCGATGTTATCATTGTCCATGTTATATCATCCTATTCATAAGTTATGCATCATGTTTTTTAATAACACTACACTAACATGTCTTGATATTCCAATTTCATAGGTTTAGTTCTTATAAATCAACAGTAATGTATACTAACAAGTATAAAAGTCGTAAGGGTAGTTAGTATTTGAATTTAATGTGAACATTTAGATAGAAGGATATGGTGAAATCCTTAAGCACATCACGGAAGCGTGAGGATCGCATTATATGCGATCAGGAGTGACAAGTCGTACTAGTTGCTCGAGGCAGTGGAATTTTAAAAAAATCATGCGATGAAACCACATGATCCAAGAACACTTCTCTGATTGTTTCATGTAAACCATAAACAAGTCTTAGGGTTTCCTCCCCAATCTCTAAATGAAGAGAGTCTTAAGTCCGATCCGATAGAGGAGATGTTTGCGAGCGCGTAGATGAAACACGTGCTCCTCGCAATCCATGTTGATGATCCAAGCGACGGATCTCCTAATCTCGTCACATGAAATCCGACGTCTTCTTCATGAGCGAGGCGCACCGAAGGAGACTGAGATCCACAAGCAAACAATCCGACAACAGAACAACGATGTTGCAGCGATGGTGACTCTCTCTAGGGCTTCATGGTGAATGGTCACAATGAGAGAGAGAGGACGTGCAGAGAATGAGAGAGAGAGCATATGTTGTTGTAGTTGTTGTTCTAACTTTGAAGAGCATGTGGCGACACTTCTTATATATAGTTTTGGAAGTCCATGGATCACAATCCATGGACTACACAAAATCAATGGATGAGACTGATTTGTGCTTGTTTCAATGGACCAGATTTTGTTGTAAAAAACACAACAACAATTAATTTAATTTAGACTAAATATATATCAATATAATTATTCCCATGTTATATCAATCAATCATGAAGATTATGGAACTGAGATTGCCTCCTTCCATTAAGGAGGAGCGGATGGCCACCCTTTCTTAATGGGACTAGGTGGCCATCCACCCTTCCAACTAGGAAGGAGGCAATCTCATGTAATCTCATGAGATTGCATTATTCCATGGAAATTTCCAATATTTACAAGAACACCTACTGTACAGTATTCTACAAAAATAATTCATAAATATTTTGTGAATATTGTAACCATGCCATTAGCAAAATTTTGCCATTAGCAAATTTTGAATAACATTCACAACCCAAAATAAAATGTAAATTACATTTTCAATTAATTGTTCAATGTGAATCCAATTCACATAAACATTTAATTTGTAAATGTTATTTACAAATAGCTCTCTCTTATATATTATAAATCCCATTTATAATATAAATGAATAATTAGGATATTGTTATCCATATTCTGATAATTAAATAACATTTAATCATCTTGGATCTCTATTCCTGTGTGCCCAAATAATATGAATCATATTCATATTATTTCCATCTTTATAATTAAATCACAATCTCTTAGATAACTCTCCTTATAATATGAAACAAATCCATATTATTTATGACAATTAAGTCTCATTTAATTATCAATTATCTCAATGCTCGGATACATATATCAACAATGAAATTATAATGAACTCTTTCAATTATAATGCACTTTCTCTGTGAATACTAGGAGATAAGGACATGGCGATTGTATTGTTCATTTATAGTGACTTGGATATTGAGATGACATCTCAAATTCACATCTTACGGATATCTCATATATATTTTATTAAATCAAGACTGTAAATCTAATTTTCTCATTGCATCTGAATCACATTCAGATCAATATCCAACATTTGGATCAAGATCGGATCACTTCTCTACTAAGATGAGTTACTAAAATCTAGGCACATTTCATCACTCCCTAGGAATGGAAGCGTCAAGCTTAAACAATCGTTTATGATCACATCACCCTAAGGTATTCATAATACATGTACATCGTGCATACTGGAAGACCCAGCATAAACCCGAAGTATTAGAACAATTTTACACTATCTACTTCATGGTTTTATCATTAAGTTTCAAATTAGATCATTGGGAGTCGGTATCGATCATATACTCTCCAAAAGCATACATCATACCGAGGAGTTTATCATATACTTTCCTAAGACATATATCAAACTTGCAAATTTAGTCAAGCTTCCAAAATAAGATGACCGTGCACGGAAATTTATTCATCCCAATATCTCATGAGTCAGCTCTTGTCTTCCAGTTCAGTAAATGAACATGTATGATCTTTTTTATAGATCGCATTACTCATATGCCCTTGCATGCACACCAGTGCGCCGGTGTATAGACCTTGATTGGGTCATCAACCTATTGGTCTGCCAAATGTAAATACTCAGACAAATAGTAACACATCTGTCTCCGGTCAGAGGACGTGTGCCTATATTATGACAGCATACGACATAGGACTTTGGTTATCTTGATCTTATAAAGTCAACTCTTTGACCTAACTTATCTAACTCCTCTGAATCTCTATTTCCATGCATTGGACCTTCATCAAGAGGTTGGTTAGATATAAGCCTTTAGAGAAAGGATTACCATCTCATTTTCTGGCTGGAGATCCTCTCTTAACAATCATTTGATGGTGCTTGATGAGTGCTCAATCTAACTCTTTAGACATTCATCCAACCACCAACTTCTATGATTCAATAATTGAAGCAACATTTGTATGATTATTAATATGGCCAAGGTACATAACCCTAATTGTACTAGGGCACCTATTATGCAAATTAATTATTCTTCATTTCAGATCGTGGAATGATATTCGCAATAATATTTATTGCATAATGGCTCGCCGTGGGCTCGCATGTCCAACAATCTCCCACTAGCTCAAAGACCATTAATGGGCTAGTCATTAAACCCACACTCATGTGACAATTATAGGCTATTTAGAAAAATAGCCACGTAAGCTGACCAGTCACTCTGCTCCTAAGAGGCTATGCCAAGTCCTTTTACGACACTTGCATATCTCCAAGTAACACTGTCCGCATCCAATACGAATGTTGCATCTTATGCAACCAATACTTAATATTGTTAATTGCAGTATCCTTGACAATACAACTCAATAATTATTATAACCAGTATTTCCATTGACCTTATTAGAATACCCTCATTCATGAGATTTCTATCTCCTAAGGTACCTGCAGTTAAGACCTCTTATATCTCTATCTATAAAGTCTTGAGCCCTTGATGATAAGACTTTGAGGTCACTATCTCTAAAAGTCTTGCAATCTTCGAAGATATAGTTATTACTGCATCTAAGTGTTTTATCTCCATTGTAGGATAAAAAACAATTTACTACTCCCATTGCATGACAAACATCTGCCTTTTGTACACATCTATTACATAAAGAGCTTCTCATAACTAAGGCACTAGGGCATGTAGGTTTTATTTTCACATCCCCAACTCTTTGAGGTGTTATGCCTTTCGAAAGGTCAATATCATATCTTTAGGGAAAGAAGCCTTGGAATTTTCTATAAGATGGAAACGTTTAAGGTGTACCACTAATGTGGAAGTTCCAATACCCTATTCTCTTTGCTTCTAACAACCTAAGAACTAAGATCTAAGAGGTTTCATTGAGATCATATCTCAATGTAATGAATAGCCAGTCTATAAAACACTTATTTTCATGCTTATATCATTCCAAATGATTAGGATATTATCTACATTTAGCACGATGAACACAATGGCACCCCCACTTAGCTTCGCATGGTTCATCAAGATACAATCTGAAATCAGAGCATTTATAATTTCATCAAATCTGATGTTCCAACTACAAGAAGCATATTAGAGTCCATAGATGGAATTCCTTAGCTCGTACACCTTTCTTTCCTCAACCATAAAAACATGGGGCTACTTCATGTGAATATCCTTATAGAGGTATTCATGGAGGAATGCAATATTGACTTCCATCTTGAAGAAGTAAATGTCAAGTTGTGTAGCTATAGAGCATTATTTTGAAGTGTTAAGCATGGTCACTGGAGAGCAAGTCTCATCGCAAGCAATGTCTTCTCTTCGGTGTGTATCTTATGGATACGAACCGTGCTTTGATGGTCTCTACCTTCTCATCAAGTTCCCTCTCTCTTGAAGATTCATTTACGCCTTAATGAGACTTGCCAATATAGGTGGATCCTTGAGGGTCCATTTACAACATTTGTACATGAAGTCTACTTTAGACTTGATTACTAACATCAATCTTTCCATGTCACGATTTTTAGAAGCTCATCATTTGAAGTAAGATAATTGTTAGACTTATTATCACATGGAATCCATCCTCAAACTATTTGAGGAGGTATGAGTGTTTCACCTTTATTGTCCTTGTAGTTTCCAATTCAGGAACCTCATCATCTTCTCAAGATTAAATGAGTTCTTTAATTTCATTTCATCTTGATTCTTAAGAGTTTCACCCTCTAAGAATCATATCCTTAGAGATGAAATCTTAAAAGAATCTCAAGGTAATAAAGTGGGTATCCAATACCATCCTTTATTTTCCTAATGAAGCGGCACTCTTTAGTGCTAGATTCCATTTTACTTGCATCCATGAGAAAGTTATCGACCAAGCAACCCTAAATGCTCAAGTGTCCAACACTATGCTAGGTTCCAAACCATAGCTTATGAGGGTTTTTGGGTTTAGATCCACATGGAATATTATTAATGATATATAATGTAATCTCCACTATATATATACCTGGAAACTAAGAGAAAAATATGCTAAGATTAATCATTGATCAAATCATGTCACACATGATTCGATTATGTCTCCCTACAACTCTATTGAGTTTATGTGTATTAGGAGTAATGAGATAGGAATGATATTCCTTTTCTCCATATGGTATTTCTTGAATTCATATAATAGGTCCAAGCTACCTAGATTAGATCAAATTCATTTCATCTTCCTTCAATCTTTGGTTATAAACCAAATTTGTGAAATCTTTGAACATTTCAAAGCTTTCTAAGGGAAGAGATCTCATATAACAAATAATCATCAATAGATATCATATATCCATCATGTTTATTATGATATAGATGATCCACATACATCAATATGTATGAGATTTTGAATACCTTGACATCTCACACCATTCCCAAATAAGGGTGGATTGGATATTTTTACATTCAATACAATATTCACAACTATGTAAGATTTGAAATGTTCATACATTCTAAAGTTGCATCCCTTACTAGTCTATTGATCTCAACAATAGACAAATGTCCAAGCCTTGAAGCTAGATAATTATCAAATGATCTACTTCCTCCTATTGATCTTTAAAGGTTAAATTTTCAGTATTAGAAATGTTAATGAACCATTCATTATATTCTAATTTAGTAGAGTCCACTAGATGTTAGATTATTATTTAAAATACATCCAACATAGATCTTTATGATAGATCTATTCCAGAATTCATGTTAATTTCGAACATGTAGAAATAAACAAAGAGTGTATTCTAATATCTAGGTCAAAGAGAAATTCTCTAAGACTAAGGGCTCTCCCACTGAAAATATGAAATCTATTTATCT
This sequence comes from Ottelia alismoides, assembly GCA_037367405.1. Lineage (NCBI taxonomy): Eukaryota > Viridiplantae > Streptophyta > Magnoliopsida > Alismatales > Hydrocharitaceae > Ottelia > Ottelia alismoides. The sequence goes on from JAZKJV010009178.1 coordinate 454,128, forward strand.
ATTCGAGATTTTTGCATCAATTTCATCAATATCCATGTGGATGGCTATTAAACCTTAAGATCAAATTTCTAGACTTCCAATACATATGCAACTAATTGCAAGTGTTACTAGAAGAATGAGATACAATTATCAGACTTTGATCTTATCAAATAAGAAAGACAATTTCAACGATTATATGTTGAATGTTCCAATGCACTATCCGAGTCCTTCTCTAAGGATTTTAGAGACTCGATAGTCACACTATCAACACATCAGCTTATTGCAATATTGGCATTCATCCTACTCTTTGGATGTCATATGGAAGTCACAGAAGCACAATCAACTCTTTGATTTTCCTTCTAACTTGAATCTGACCCATGCTTCCACTCCGCTCCTTTTATCTATATACAACCATTGCTTAAGATAAAGGATCTCTTATGTTGAATTCAAAAGATTTCAATATAAGAGTATTCCAACATGCATACATGCTTCATTTAATTCATACAATATGAATATTATGAAGCTTCATGAACGACTTGAGTATAGAAGGTAGAATGATGACACTCATCGTATCTACAATTATTTAAACTCTAAAAGACTTTGAGTCAGGTAGGTAGTCAAATGTTTTGAATACATCATCTCTTATAGAGCCACCATTATGCATGATGCAGTGAACCATATAATTCATGATTCAAAGTCAAGAGAACATGTGTATGCCATAACATCATATTAGATTTTATAAGGATTATTTGACAATTACGATCATCATCAACAGGTCACTTCCAAAGTATATTCGATGAGAGATCAAGGCTGTAGAGACATACAAACCCTAGGGTTGTAGTCCTATTCTCTATTTAATTACGAGAAAACATGCACATTGCAGCCACATACATTACATGTCTAACTGCAAGTACAATATCTTGATCACGAATCCAATCCATGATAATTTACTGGTTATTATTGAATATACTATTGAGTGGGTTTAATAAAGGATTATCTAAAATATGAATTTTGCATATATTTACACACACTATTGATTTAGGAATTTTTATATCAAAGTTCTCTTCCCTTGTTAAAATTGTAAGTTCATTCTCTTAATCACTTTCAATATAAGAGATATATTTACCATCATATCTCAAGCAAGATCTGGCATCTCCATCATTATCTTCATCACATCCCAATAATATGAGATCTTGTAATTAAGATAAAAAGAAGCGGGAACACATTCCGCCTTGTAAGTCCATCTTGCATTCCCAGTTCGGTCTTTAACACCTGGGCCGACCACCCCTATGGTGATGTTGACACATCGTTAATCGAACCAACCGTCAACAGGATTAGCACTCTCTACGCGCAATCCGATATCGCCCCAATAATATGAGGACCCAATATCGGGGTCACTACGCATACATCCTTACTCTTTCGATAAGAAAAGAGCCTGATCCAGGCACACTTGTATGCAGGAGCTATTAGTTCAGACATGCGTCTCCTACATACAATCCCCGGCAATAGAACCCTTCGCCTTGACAGAAGACCATGTATGTCACTTATATGATCCTCTATATCATGTTCAAATTCTAATTAATAATTCTAAATCCTATTCATTACGATTAATTCTTCCAAGGTAAATAATAACTCTATTAAAAAAAGAGTGTTTTAATATTAATTATATCTAATTCATTTAATCATATTAAATTAATTATCAATCCAATCAATCAACCAACATACAATTGTAATTGTTACTTGAAGGATGGTATTATCTCAAAAATATGTATTATTCGAATTTTAATAATTAGAAAAATACATCATGAACTCTCAAGCATTATACCTTCCATTCCCACTGTCATGGCCAATACCGACGGGAGTGGTACAAATCGCTGACGGAGCAACCTGCTACCCAAATGCTCCCCGACTAGACACCATATCTGCCTCAAGTCAGGATAATGTCAATTGATCACTTTGGTATTAAGATGGTAATCGATATTTCAACCGAAGTATAAAATACCATAATAAGCAAAACCATTTTGATTTATATTATAAGGATGTTTGCTAAACAAATTCCCAATCCTATTCATGCAACTTTGCTTGTTGGAAAGAAGATCTTGTAACCAAACTTGACCTATATCATATCTAATCAATTATTGGTTAAGGCAATGTTATTTAAGGAAATAATTATTATCAAATATTTCACAAAATATTCATCAATAATTATTCCAGAAATTAATCATTAATTTCATTAATTTATTAAATGACAATCACAAGGTTCTTGATTAGGAATGTAATTTCCAGTAGTGACCCTCACTACTAAAATTAACATATCTCAATCAATTTAAATATAAATCATTCAAAATAAGTTTATAAAGTTTTCCAATTTGATTTACACAGAACTCAAGGAATTAACACGCATTTATAGGCATTTTAAATCCATAATTAACTCATTAATTACGTCAAGATTCGCCACCCCACAAACAATGGATACATGTTTACTAAAACGATTATAACATGAGCAAACGGATTCCAAATCATGCAAACACAAATCCCATGATTTCCTTATTCAATAGAGAACATAATAGAAGTGATAATTTAGTGTTAACAATTTAATAAGAACGAAAAAATCACACAAAACAGGGCTGCGTGCATAAAATGTGATAATATTTCGCAAACCCTAATGAGCCCAAGTCGACCTAGCTTTATGTATCGTATCCAAAACCTCCGACCTATGGCTCTGATACGACTTGAAGAATATGGTAAAATGCACATCACAGAAGCGTGAGGATCGTATCGTATGCGATCGAGAGCGACTAGTCGCATTAGTTGCTTGAGGCAACGGAATTTAAAAAAAATTTCATGTGATGGAACAACATGATCAAAGAACACTTCTTGGATCCTTTCATCTAAACCACAAAAAAGTGTTAGGTATCCTCCTAAATCGTGCTTGCGATTGAATCTCTAAACGAAGAGAGCACCTGTCTCAAGTCCAATCCACAGGAGGAGACATTTGCGAGCATGTTGATTAAACGCGTGCTCCTTGCAATCTATGTTGATGATCCAAGCGGCGAATCTCCTGATCTTGTTACACGAGATTCGACATTTCTTCATGAGCGATGTGTACCGAAGGAGATAGAGATGTGCGAGCAAACAATCCGAGAGCATAATGATAATGCTACACCGATGGTGACTCTCTCTACGGCTCCATGGTGGATGGCCACAATGAGAGTGAGAGAGAGGACATGTAGAGAATGAGAGAGAGAGAGAGAGCATCTGTTGTTGTAGTTGTTGTTCTAACTTTGAATAGCAAGGGGTGCCACTTCTTATATAGGGTTTTGGGAGTCCATGGATCACAATCCATAGATCACAAAAAATCAATGGATGAAATTGATTTGTGCTTCCTTTAATGGCCAAGATTTTGTAGTAAAAACACAGCAACAATTAATTTATTTAGATTAAATATATATCAATATAATTGATTTTAAATTAAATCAATCAAGCATGGTGATTGCCTCCTTCCTTTAAAGAGGAGTTCACAGCCACCCTTTCCAAATAGGAGTTGGTGGTCCTCTACCCTTTCAAATATGAAGGAGGCAATCTCATGTAATGTCATGATATTACATTATTCCATGGAAATCTCCAATATTTACATCCACACGTGTTGTAAATTAATCTACAAAAATAATTCATAATTATTTTGTGAATATTGCAATCTTGCCCTTGGAAAATTGTGAATCACATTCACAACTCAAAATAAAATGTAAATTACATTTTCAATTAATGGTCTGATGTGAATCCACATCAACATTTAATTTGTAAATGTTATATATGAATTGCTCTCTCGTATATATTATAAATCACATTTGTAACATACATGAATAATTAGGGTAGTGCTATCCACTTTATTATAATTAAATCACACTTACTCATCTTGGATTTCTGTTATCATGTTCCCAAATAATGTGAATCACATTCACATTATTTACATCTTTGATAATTAAATCGCATTTAATTATCATAGATAACTCTCCTTATAATATAAATGAAATTCATATTATTCATGATAAATAAATCACATTTAATTATCAATTATCTCAGTGCTCAGATACATATATCGACAATGAAATTATCTGAACTCGTTCAAGGAAAATGCACTTTCTCCGTGAAACTTGGCGATAAGAACATGACGATTGTATTGTTCCACGTAATGTACATGGATATTAAGATCAGATCTCAAATCCATATCTTTTAGACCTCTCATAGATGCTTGATTAAATGAAAACCGCAAATCTAATATTCTCATTGCATCTGAATCACATTCAAATCAATGTCCAACATAAGGATCAAGGTCAGATCACTTCTCTATTGTGAGGAGTAAATAGAATCCAGACCTGTTTCATTACTCCCTAAGAATGGAAGCATCATGGTTATAAAATTATTTATGATCAATCGCCCTCAGGTATTCCTAATACATACATCCTGCATACTGGAAGACCTAGAATAACCCCGAAGTATTATATCTATTTTACACTGTCTACTTCATAGTTTTATTATTAAGTTTCTCATTCGATAATTGGGAGTCGATATCGACCATATACTTTCCAAAAGCATATAGCATGCCTAGGTGTTGATCATATACCTTCCAAGCATATATCAAACCTACAAATTAAGCCAAGCTTCCAATGCGAGATGTGAATTATATGGTTAGATCCTCAAGCGCATCACTGAAGCGTGAGCGTCGTATCGAATACGACGAGGAGCGACTAGTCGCACTAGTTGCTCGATGCAGCGGAATTTAAAATTTTCATACGACGAAACCACATGATCCAAGAACACTTCTCGGATCGTTTCGTCTAAACCACAAACAAGTAATAGGATTACCTCTTGAAGCGTGGTTGCGATCGAGTCTCTAAACGAAGAGACATCCTGTCTCAAGTCCGATCCGACGGAGGAGACGCTTGCGAGCGTGGGGATGAACCGCGTGCTTCTGGCAATCCATGTTGATGATCCAAGTGGCAGATCTCATGATCTTGACACACGAGATCCGACGTATTCTACACGAGCGAGGCGCACCGAAGGAGACAGAGATCTACGAGCAGAGAAGCGGGAAGCATAACGACGACGCTACGGCGATGGAGAACCTCTCTAGGGCATCCATGGTGGGCGGCCATGAGAGGGAGAGAGAGAGTAGGCGTGTAGAGAGAAAGAGAGAGAGAGAGAGATGTGCTTCACAAGCATTATATGTAAAGAGAGAGCATGGGTATGCCTCTCTATTTATAGGGTTTTGGGATCCATGGATCTCAATCCATGGGAGATATAAAATCAATGGATGAGATTGATTTATGTCAATCCAATGGTCAAGAATGTTGTTGGTAAGGCCAATAACTTTAGATTAAAGTATATTTGACAAAATCAAATATAAATCTATCCAAAAATCATATTAATAAATATGGAGAGAATATACATGGAGATTACATCTCCATGCATATTAAGGGGTGATGGCCACCCATTCCATATAGGAATTGGGTGCCGCCCACCTCTTTCCTAAAGGAGGCAATCTCATGGATTTTCATGAGATTGCATGCCTCCTTCGTTTTCTCTCTTATTTATTTCCAACAACTATTTGGTGGAATTTTATTCACCAACAATAATTTTCAATTAATTTTGGAAATATAGCAATCTTGACATCGGAAAATTGTGAATCACATTCACAACCCAAAACAAAATATAATTTACATTTTCAATTAATTACACAATGTGTATCCAATACACATAATAATTAATCAACAAATATAAATTATAATTAGCTCTCTCTAATATATTATAAATCACAATTATAATATATTATGAATAATTGGATATTACTATCCATATTATACTTATCCATAATAATTAAATCATATTTAATTATATTGGATAACTTATTCTCATGTGCTCAAATAATATGAATCACATTGACATTATTTACATCTTTGATATTCAAATCACATTTAATTATCTAAGATAACTCTCCTTATAATATGAATCAAATTCATATTATTCATTATAGTTAAATCACATTTAATTATCCATTTTCTCAATGCTCAGATACATATATCAACAATAGAATTATCCATGAACTCTTTCAAGGAAAGTACGCTTTCTCCGTGAATACTTGGAGATAAGGACAGGGCGTTGTATTGTTCCACGTATAGTGACATGGATATTGAGATCGTATCTCAAATCCAGATCGCGGGCCTCCCATAGATGCTTGATTAAATCAAGATCGCAAATCTAATCTTCTCATTGCATCTGAATCACATTCAGATCAATGTCCAACATTTGTACTAGGATCAGATTACTTCTCTACTGAGAGGAGTCACTAAAATCCAGACCCGTTTCATCACTCCCTAGGAATGGAAGTGTCATGGTTATACAATCGTTTATGATCACATCAACCTCAGGTATTCCCAATACCTATACATCATGCATACTGGAAGACTCAGATTAAACCTGAAGTATTGGATCAACTTTATACTGTCCACTTAATGGTTTTATTAGTAAGTTTCTTATTCGATCATTGGGAGTCGGTATCGATCATATACTTTCCAAAAAACATATATCATACATAGGTCTTGATCACATACTTTCCAAAAGTATATATCAAACCTACAAATTTAGACAAGCTTCCAAAGCGAGACGACCATGCGCATGGAATTTGATTCTTCCCAATATCTCATGAGTGAGCTCATGTCTTCCGTTTCAGTAACTGAACCTGTATGATCCCTTTGAGAGATTGTATTACTCATATGCCTTTATATGCACACCAGCGCGCCAGTGTAAAGACCTTGATTAGTTCATCAACCAATTGGTCTGCCAAATATACATAGTCAGACATATAGTAACACATCTTTCTCCGGTCAGAGGATGTGTGCCTATATCATGACATCATACGATATAGGACTTTGGTTACCTCGATCTCGTTAAGTCAACTCTTTGACCTAACTCATCTGACACCTTCGAATCTCTATTCCTATGTAAAGGACCTGCATCAAGAGGTCAGTCAGATATCAGCCTAACTGAGATAGGACTGCCATCTCCTACTCAGGCTGGAGATCATCTCTTAACAATCATTTGACGGTGCTTGATGAGTCCTCAATCTAACTCATTAGATATTCATCTAAGCTCCAGCCTCTATGATTCAATAATTGAATCAACAGCTGTATGATCATTAAGATGGCCATGGTACATAACCCTAATTGTACTAAGGGACCTATTATGGAAATTATGTACTCTTTATTTCAGATTAAGGAGTGAATTGCAATAACATTTATTGCATAATGGCTTGCTGTGGGCTCGCATGTCCAACAATCTCCCACTAGCCCAAAGAGCCATTAATGGGCTAATCATTTAAACCCACACTCATGTGACAATCATAGGCTATTTAGAAAATAGCTAGGTAAGCTGATCAGTCACTCCGTTCCCAAGAGACTACGCCAAGTTCTTTTACGACATTTGCATATCTCCTAGTAAAAGTGCTCGCATCCAATGCGAATGTTGCTTCTTATGCAACCAATACTCAATTTTGTCGGTTATAGTGTCCATGACACTACATCTTATTAATTATCATAACCAGTATTCCCATTATCCTTATTAGAATACCTTCATTCCTGGATATCTCTATCTCCTAAGGTATCCACAGTTAAGACCCTTATAGATCACTTTCTACAATATCTTAAACTTTTGAAGATAAGACTTTGAGATCACTATCTCTAAGTTTCATCATCTTTGAAGATATTGTTATTACTGCAACCAAGAGTTTTATTTCCAGAGTAGGATTAGTAACAGTTTACTACTCCCACTGCATGGAAGACATCTGGCTCTTTTGCACATCTAGCATACACTCAGCTTCTCGTAACTTATGCACGCGTGCAAGCAGTTCTAGCATTCACTTCCTCAACTCTTTGAGGTGCTATCCCTTTAGACAGGTCCACATCTTAAGGGAAGGAAGCCTTTCTGGGAATTTTCCAGAAAATGGAAGTGCTACTAATGTGACAGTCCCAATATCCTCTTCTCTTTGCTTCTGAACGACTTCAGAATTAAGATATAAGAGGTATCCTTGAGATCGTATCTCAAGGTATGGAACAACCAAATTATAAAACACTTATTATTTATTCTAATATCATTCTAAATGATTAGAATAATATCTACATTTAGCACGATGAACACAATGGCATTCCCACTAAGCTTCACATGGTTCATCAAGATTTTATCTGAAATCACAACATTTATAATTTCATCAAATCTTATGTTCCAACTATAAGAGACTTATTGGAGTCCAAAGATGGAGTTATTCAGCTATCACATCTTGCTTTCCTCAATCTTGAAGCCCTGGGGCTACATCATATGAATATCCTCAGAGAAGTATTCATAGAGGAATGCAATCTTGACTCACATCATGAAGAAGTCATAGTCAAGTTGTGTAGCTACAGTTAGCAATATTCATATGGGTTAAAGCAAGATCACTGAAACAAGTCTCATCACGAGCGATGTCTTCTCTTCGGTTTGTAGCTCATGACTACGAACCGTGCTTTGAAGGTCTCTACCTTCTCATCAGGTTCCCTCTTTCTCTTGAAGATTTATTTACACCCCATATAGGTTGATCCTCGAGGGTCCATATACAACACTTGTATATGAAGTCTACATTAGACTTTTATTGCTAACATCCATCTTTCCATGTCATGATCCTCAGGAGATTCATCACATGAAGTCTGATCATTTTCAGACTTAACTGGCACATGGAATACATCCTAAAACTTATTTGAAGAGGCATTAGTGTTTCATCTTTAATTGTCTATTTAGTTTCCGATTTCAGGAGCCTCGTTGTCTTCTCAAGATTAAATGAGTTCCTTTTCTTCATTTTTATCTTGATTCTCAAGAGAGTCATCCTATAAGAATCCTATTCTCAAAGATGAGATCTTTTCAGAATCTCAAGGTCATAAAGTAGGTATCCAATACAATCCTTTATTTTCCTAATGAAGTAGCTCTCTCTGGTGCTAGATTCCAGCTTACTAGCTTGGAACCTTATTAAGTATATAGTGGAGTGTCTACCACATATACATATACTTGGAAACTAAGAGATAATTATGCTAAGATTTAATCATTGATCAAATCATGTCACACATGATCAATTGCGTCTCTCTACAACTCTATTGTGTTAAGGTTCATTAGGAGGGGTGAGATAGAAATGATATTCATATCTCTATAAGGTATTCTACGAATTCATCTAATAGGTACTTACTACCTAGATTAGATCAAATTCACTTAATCTTCCTTCAAGCTTTGGTTCTAAACAAAAATTGTGAAATCTTTGAACATTTCAGAGGTTTCTAAGTGAAGAGAAGAAATCTCATATCATATATAATCATCAGTAGATATCACATATCCATAATGTTTACTATGATATATATGATTCACGTACATTAATATGTATGAGTTCCTGAATACCTTGACATCTTGAACCTTTCCCAAAGAAGGGTGTATTGGACATTTTTACTCTTGAATACAATATTCACAAGTATGTAAGACTTGAATATTTAGACAATCTAAAGGTTCATCTCTTATCAGTCTATTGATCACATCAACAGACAAATATCCAAAACATGATACCAGATCATTGCCAAATGATCTTTATCCTCCTATTGATCTTTAAAGGTTTAATTTTCAGTATTAGGAATCTTAATAAACCATTCATTAATTCTCTAATTTAGTGGAGTCCACTAGATGTTAGATTACTATCTGAAATATCTCCATCATAACTCTTTATGATAGGTGTATTCCAGATTTCAAGTTTATTCCCAACATAAACAATGAGTGTATTCTAATATCTAGGTCATAGAGACATTCTCTAAGACTAAGGGCTCCCACTGAAAATATGAAGTATATTCATCCGGTGGAAATTGTTGCAACAATTGCGTCAATTCCAACATTTAAACCTTGAGATCAAATTTCTAATATTCTAATACATATGCAACCAATTGCAAGTGTCATTAAAAGATTGAGATACACTTATTAGACTTTATCTTATTAAATAAGTAAGTCAATTTCAATGATTATATGTAGATTATTCTGATGTACTATCTGATTCCTTCTCTAAGGATTCTAGATAGATTTCATAGTCATACTATCAACACATCAATTTATTGCACTATTGGCATTCATCCAACTCTTTGGATGTCATATGGAAGTCACAGAAGTACAGTCAACTCTTTGACTATACTTCTTACTTGGGTCCAACCCATGCTTCCACTGTGCTCCCTTTGTCTATAAGCAATCATTGCTCAAGACCAAGGATCTCTTATGTTAAAATAAAAAATTTCAATATAAGAGTATTTCAACAGTTATACAAGCTTCATTTAAGTTCATGCAATATGAATATTATGATGCTTCATGAATTACTAGAGTATAGATAGTAGAATGATGACATTCATCGTATCTACATCCATCTAGACTCTTAAAATATTGGTTCAGGTAGGTACTCAAACAATTTGAATACATCATATCCTATAGAGCCACCATTCTGCATAATGCAGAGAACCATTTCACTCATGATTATATGTCGAGAGCACATATGTATGCCAGAACATGTTCGTAGATTTTATAAGGATTATTTGATAATTACGATCATTATCGACATGTCACTTCAAAAGTACATTCGATAAGATCAAGACTTATAGAGACATACAAACTCTAGGGTTTTAGTCCTATTGTCTTATTTAATCATCATTCCTCATTATTATGAGGAAACTTGCACATTGCAACCACATACATTATGTGTCCAATTGCAAGTACAATATCTGCATCATAGGTCCAATCCACGATATTTTACTGGTTATTATTGAGTATAACATTGAGTGGATTTAAAGAAGGATTATCTGAAATAAGAAATTTGCATAAACATATATAAATTTATAATTTACTTTGATTTAGAAATTTCTATATCAAAGTTGTCTTGCCTTGTCAACATTGAAAGTTCATTCCCTTAATCACTTTCAATGTAAGAGATATACTTACGATTATATCTCAAGCAAGATCTGGGATCTCCTTCCTTATCTTTGTTGCCTCCCAATAATATGAGAACCTACAACTCGGATAAAAAGAAGCGGGAACACATTCCACCTTGCAAGTCCAACTTGCATCTCCCAATTCGGTCTTTAACACCCGGGCCCACCACCCCTAAGGTGATGTTGACTCGTCATTAATTGAACCAACCGTCAACAGGAATACAACTCGCTATGTGCAATCCAATATCACCCCATTAATATGAGGACCCGATATTGGGGTCACTACGCATACGTCCTTACTCTTTCGAGAAGCAATGAGCCCGATCCAAATGGATCGTATGCAGGACCTGTCACTTCGTACAAGCGTCTCCTACATACAATATCTGGCGACGGTACCCTTCGCCTTGACGGGAGACCATGCATGTCACTTATGTGATCCTCCATATCTTATTCAAATTTAATTAATTTCTATGAATCACATTCATATAATTAATTATTCCAAGGGAATTATCAACTCTAATCATATTAGAGTATAATTGGACATAATCATTTCAATCATATTGAATTCATTATCAATCCAATTCAATCAATCAAACTTGATTGTTATGCTTGAATATATATGGTATTATTATCAAAGTACGTATTAACTCGTATTTTAATAATTAGAAAAATACAACTTAATCCCTCGGACATTATCCCGGCCCTACCCGCTGTCATGGCCAGTACTGGCGGGAGTGGGACGGACCGCATACGTTGCAACCCGCTACCCCAGCGATTCCCGACTAGACACCATATCCGCCTCGGGAAAGGTTAATGCCAAATTGATTAATTTGTACTTGAGATGATCATCAGTTCTTCAACCGAAATTATACCATATAGTGATCAATACAATTTTGATTATAAGGAAATTTACTAGACAAATTCCCAATCCTATTCAAGCAAGGAGTTTGATGATTGTGTTTCCAATTATGATCTAGATCAAATCTAATCAATTAATTGGTTGAGGCCAAGTCAATTAAAGAATAATCATCTTCCAATATTTCTAAAATATTTTCCGTAATTATTTCTCAAAATTAACAATTAATTTCATTAATTGACAATCACATGGTTCTTGATTAGGAATGTAATTTCAGTAGTTACCCCTACATACAAAAATTAGCATATCTCAATCATATTAAATCCAAATTAGACAAAATCAATTTTCATGGATTGCTATATTGATTTAGGACAGAACCCAAGTGACGTTTCATGCATTTCGAGGCAAGTCTAAACAGTAATTAACATTTTAATCACGTTCAGATCTACATTTCCCGCAACAGTGCATACATGTTCAATAAAAGAACCATATCTCGAGCATACGAAATCCGATTTACCCAAACTCAGATCCTATGGTTTCCTTATTTAATGGGAAACAAATTCCAATTATTAAATTCGTTTTTAAATAATTTAAACAGTGTCGAATTTATTTACTAAACAGATCTGCCAAATCAAATGCGATGAAAAACGTTCGCGACCTTAACGATCCCAAGTCGTCCTCGGTTAGCGAATCATATTCGAAACCGTCAACCTAAGGCTCTGATACCACTTGAATGATATGGTTAGATCCTCAAGCGCATCACGGAAGCATGAGCGTCGTATCGAATACGACGAGGAGCGACTAGTCGCACTAGTTGCTCGATGCAGCGGAATTTAAAATTTTCATACAACGAAACCATATGATTCAAGAACACTTCTCGGATTGTTTCGTCTAAACCATAAACAAGTAATAGGATTACCTCTTGAAGTGTGGTTGCGATCGAGTCTCTAAACGAAGAGACCTCCTGTCTCAAGTCCGATCCGACGGAGGAGACCCTTGCGAGCGCGGGGATGAACTGCGTGCTTCTCTCAATCCCTGTTGATGATCCAAGCGGCGGATCTCATGATCTCGACACACGAGATCCGACGTATTCTTCACGAGCGAGGCGCACCGAAGGAGACGGAGATCCACGAGCAGACAATCGGGCAGCATAACGATGACACTGCAGTGATGGAGAACCTCTCTAAGGCATCCATGGTGGACGGCCATGAGAGGGAGAGAGAGAGTAGGCATGTAGAGAGAAAGAGAGAGAGATGTGCTTCACAAGCATTATATGTAAAGAGAGAGCATGGGTATGCCTCTCTATTTATAGGGTTTTGGGTTCCACGGATCTCAATCAATGGGACATATAAAATCAATGGATGAGATTGATTTATGTCAATCCAATGGTCAAGATTGTTGTTGGTAAAGCCAACAACTATAGATTAAAATATATTTGACAAAATCAAATATAAATCAATCACAAAATCACATTAATAAATAAGGAGAGAATATACATGGAGATTACATCTCCATGCATATTAAGGGGGGACGACCACCCATTCCATATAGGAATTGGGTGCCGCCCACCTCTTTCCTAAAGGTGGCAATCTCAAGGATTTCCATGAGATTGCATGCCTCCTTGATTTTCTCTCTTATTTATTTCCAACAACTATTTGTTTGAATTTTATTCACCAAAAATTATTCTCAATTAATTTAGGGAATATTGCAATCTTGACATTGGAAAATTGTGAATCATATTCACAACCCAAAACAAAATATAATTTACATTTTCAATTAATTACACAATGTGTATCCAATACACATAATAATTAATCAACAAATATAAATTACAATTAGCTCTCTTTAATACATTATAAATCACATTTATAATATATTATGAATAATTGGATATTACTATCCACATTATACTTATCCATAATAATTAAATTACATTTAATTATATTGGATAACTTATTCTCATGTGCTCAAATAATATGAATCACATTCACATTATTTACATCTTTTATAATCAAATCACATTTAAATATCTAAGATAACTCTCCTTATAATATGAATCAAATTCATATTATTCATTATAATTAAATCACATTTAATTATCCATTTTCTCAATGCTCGGATACATATATCAACAATAGAATTATCCATGAACTCTTTCAAGGATAATACGCTTTCTCCGCGAATACTTGGAGATAAGGACAGGGCGATTGTATTGTTCCACGTATAGTGACATGGATATTGAGATCGTATCTCAAATCCAGATCGCGGGCCTCCCATAGATGCTTGATTAAATCAAGACCGCAAATCTAATCTTCTCATTGCATCTGAATCACATTCAGATCAATGTCCAACATTTGTACTATGATCAGATTACTTCTCTACTGAGAGGAGTCACTAAAATCCAGACCCGTTTCATCACTCCCTAGGAATGGAAGTGTCATGGTTATACAATCGTTTATGATCACATCACCCTCAGGTATTCCCAATACCTGTACATCCTGCATACTGGAAGACTCAGATTAAACCTGAAGTATTGGATCAACTTTATACTGTATACTTCATGTTTTTTTAGTAAGTTTCTCATTCGATCATTGGGAGTCGGTATCGATCATATACTTTCCAAAAAACATATATCATACCTAGGTAACGATGACATACTTTCCAAAAGTATATATCACACCTACAAATTCAGTCAAGCTTCCAAAGCGAGATGACCATGCGCATGGAATTTGATTCTTCCCAATATCTCATGAGTGAGCTCATGCCTTCCAGTTCAGTAACTGAACCTGTATGATTTCTTTGAGAGATCGTATTACTCATATGCCTTTATATGCACACCAACACGCCGGTGTATAGACCTTGATTAGGGCATCAACCTATTGGTCTGCCAAATATACATACTCAGACATATAGTAACACATCTGTCTCCGGTCAGAGGATGTGTACCTATATCATGACAGCATACGATATAGGACTTTGGTTATCTCGATCTCGTTAAGTCAACTCTTTGACCTAACTCATCTGAAACCTCCGAATCTCTATTCCTATGCAGAGGACCTGCATCAAGAGGTCGGTCAGATATCAGCCTAACTGAGATAGGATTGCCATCTCCTACTCAGGATGGAGATCGTCTCTTAACAATCATTTGACGGTGCTTGATGAGTCCTCAATCTAACTCATTGGATATTCATCTAAGCACCAGCCTCTATGATTCAATAATTGAATCAACAGCTGTATGATCATTAAGATGGCCATGGTACATAAGCCTAATTGTACTAAGGGACCTATTATGCAAATTATGTACTCTTTATTTCTGATTAAGGAGGGAATTGCAATAACATTTATTGCATAATGGCTCGCCGTGGGCTCGCATGTCCAACAAGATGACCGTGCACGAAATTTGATTCTACCCAGTTTTTCATGAGTGAGCTAATATCTTCCAGTTCAGTAAATGAAACTGTATGATCCCTTTGAGATATCGCAGTACTGATATGAACTTGCATGCACACAAGTGTGCTGGTGTATAAACATTTATTAGGTCTTCAGCCTATTGGTCTGCCCAATGTACGTACTCAAACAAATAGTAACACATCTATCTATGGTCAGAGGATGCATGCCTATATCATGATAGCATATGACATAGGACTTTGGTTATCATGATGTCGTTAAGTCAACTCTTTTACCTAACTTATCAAACACCTACGAATCTCTATTCCTATGCAGAGGACCTGCATCAAGAGATCGGCTATATATCAACCTTTAGAGAGAGGATTGCAATCTCCTTTTCTGACTGGAGATGCTCTCTTAACAATCAATTGATGATGCTTGATGAGTCCTCAATCTAATTCTTTTTATAACCTCTATGATTTAATAATTGAATGAATAGTTGTATGATTATTAAGATGGCCATTATACATAACCCTAATTGTACTAGGCACCTATTATGAAAATTGATTATTCTTCATTTCAGATCACGGAATGATATTTACAATAAAATTTATTGCATAATGGCTCGTTGTGGGCTCGCATGTCCAATAGTTTCTAGTTGAGGCATTTCTTCTCATAAATTGCATGCATATGGAATTCCATCTATACTACATAACAATCATCACATATAACATCTAATATATACTAAATGAATCGTATGTAGCATACATGACATGTTCAAGCAATCAAAATTGAACATGTTTAACAAATGATCTATCAACAATACAAAAAATCTAAAACATCCAAACAAGAATAATATGGAAGGAAATGCTAAAAAATGAACGAAAGGATGAAGTGATTTACCTAAAGGATGATGTTTGCATGCTTAGAAAATCCAAACGGGGTCGTCGGAGGTAAGGTAGGAGGAGAAACGATCATTGGAGGAGGGTTTTGGGGAGGGGTCGCGTGGTAGAATGGGAAAGAAGGTCTCTCTATCATTCTGTTTACTAGAGTGGAAGAGAACGTTATGTGCTCGCTTGTTGTTGGCCAAGGAGCTTGTCAAAATTTGAAGCCATGCCATATGCCACCACATCAAAATTTCAAATGGCAAAATAGAGCAAGAGGGCATGAATGTTAGCTGCGTGCTTGTCTTCATATTCGAAAAGGTGTGATCTCAGATATTTTAGACACAACTGGAGAGCGCATATGTTTGCCATGTCCTTGCTAACGTCTGGGCGAACACATGTGGTATCCCATCCCTCACACAAACATGCTCGTCATTTGTGGTTTTTCGTGTAGTGGTTGTATTTTGGGTGTATCTAATTATATTAACTCATGATTGATTAACTCAAGTTGACTCAACAATGGTAAAGCTCACGGTATGGTTTGTGGGGTATGGCGGAGCAAGTTTACTGGTTGAGCGACCAATAACGATGTTTGCAAGGTCGAGATGGTAATTTGTAAAGATTCTAGTGTTCATAGGGGTAAAAATCTCATATTTTTTACATCAAGAGAACATTTCAGATATAAAGTTCCTTAATTTTCCGTAGAACTTAATATGTACCTTAGCTTGTAAATGTACAAAAACATTAAAAAAATAAAACCAACTATTTATTAGGTTGTACATTTCAAGACAAATACTTGATTATTTTTAACAAATAATTTAGAAATAACACCAATTCTCTCAATATTTCTCCTTCATTCCAAAACAAAAACTTTAATAAGTTTCTATCATAAGCTTTTTTTGATTACAAAGTTGTATTGTAAGAATGGACAAAGGGCTAACTATTCATGAATGCAGGAACCTGTCCCCTAATCTACCAAGCTATATCAGTTGTCGGTACGAGGATTGATCCACGATATATCAATAATCAACCCAAAATAAGATGAATACTAATACTCTAA
The DNA here is from genome assembly GCA_037367405.1 of Ottelia alismoides. NCBI lineage: Eukaryota > Viridiplantae > Streptophyta > Magnoliopsida > Alismatales > Hydrocharitaceae > Ottelia > Ottelia alismoides. The sequence goes on from JAZKJV010009178.1 coordinate 471,321, forward strand.
GTGTGTATGAGACAAAATTTATGATTACTCTAAAACAATATGTATAGATTTAAGTATGGTAGAGTTTCGAACTCACTGAAGTGTAACGAGGACAGATAAAATGATTCTTTATTATTGCTTATGAGTAGTTGCTTATAGATTTTTTGCTTATTTGTTTTTATTAATCGATGATATTGATTAGATTCTAGGGTGGATCAAAAATTGTTATGTCTCACGATCGGATGGTTTTTATTAAAACTGGGGCCGACACATGATCAAACGGCTAGGAGCCCATCTAGAAGAATAGGGAAGAAGGTAGACCTGGGGCTCCTTCGATCGAGTTGATCTACGTCGTCTGTCCACCTCTCGAGCTAGTGGAGAGCGAAAGAGATAGTTGGTGACATTCTGGACTTGCATGTGCCTTCTAATGGTTTTGGGCCTCGCTAGTATGAGACTTGGAGCTCAATCAAGTTTGGCCTACATAGATCTAAAGTGTTGCGTTGATTCCCCCCAAATGGAGTTCTCCTAGGCAGGGATCTGCACCAAATAGTTTCTGACTTGTAGACAATGGTCTTCGACCCTTGAGAGGCAAAATAGTTGAAAATGGGATGGAACGATGATATGTAATGAAGGGTTGCAGAGGGAGGTCTGATTCGTTGATCTGTGCAAGACCGTGATGACATGATGGATCGAGGATGTGGAGAATGCAATGAGGATCATGTAAGGGCGATCATATTGATCAGGGGCATGGTATTTCACACAGAGACAACATCTTGAGAATAAGCTCTGCTGAAGTAATTTTTTTAAAGTTAGAAGAGATGAAATATAATGAAATAAAATCGTATATTATGTTAGGGACTAACCTACGAATAAAAAGAACTAAAGATACATAGCTCACCTGACATGCGATAATTGGGAGTAGTGAATCCCTAGGAGGAACACTAACGATGGTTGAATAAAGTTAGACCTCCTTCTCCTTGCCTTGGATCGATAGGGGAGCACCTCTTGTCACAAGGGTTGACTCTAGGATCAAATTCAATGGGTTATCGGGGTCAAAAGTGGATTTGGATGTGCTATAGGAGAGGAAGAAACTTTATAGTGCAGTGAGTAGGAGGTTGTCTTTGATTAAGGTTTTCATGTGTATCGAGGGTTGACTAAGTAAGATCATAGGTCCACGTGAAAGATCATTATAATGTGAAGAGTTTTCATGAACGAATCAGGTATAGAGGGGTATGGATAGGGCTAAAAAATTGGTGAAAAGAGGAAGTTACATCCATGGGATCGGTCTGACGAAGGAATGGGGAGTTGACATGAGTCCTCAGGCTGCGGCTCGTGATTGGTAGACGTGGACCACTAGAAGAAAAAATTGAGACAAAATAGAAATAAAAATAAAATAAAATAGAAGATGATTTTATTAATTAAATTTTAAAATATGAAAGGTGTTTTTTATTTAATCAACTATTTTTAGGTATTTTTTATCTATATAGGCTTGTTTAATGGTAATTATTATATGCATACTTCATGCTTAAGTAGTTATAGTTATATATTTTGTATTTGTGTTTTTTTATTTTTTTATACATGAAAATATATTTACATAATTTATTTATTTATATTATTATTTAATACATATTTACATATTTTATGGCATTTTTATAGTTTGGTATATGTATATAAATAAATTTGTATTCTTACAATATAAGTATCTTATACCTATGTATTTAGTGACTAATATTTTTTGGTATCTTTAGATGCTTTTAAATTTATTTATATTTTATATAGGTGGTAAATAATATGTACCATCAATGAAAAGATAAAAGAAGTCAAAATGTCAAAAGTAAACAATATTATCTTAATATACATATGAACATATACCATAGTACCCAAAAAAACCGGCTTTTGTATCTTGACTCCATTTTAAATGAAATTGCACTCATTTGATAAATAATCTAATTTAAAATACAATGGATGTGAGTTTGATGAATTTTGAGTTTATATAGAGGAGATATTGGCCAATAATGTTCTGTTTCCGCTTTTTCATTTGAGTATACATAGTGACTTGTACATGATTTATCTTTGCCCATAATTTTATTATTTTATATACATTATCATGTACATGTTTCATGTTTAAAATATTTTGATTTGAGGTATGTATGAGTTTGTATAAATAAGTGTAATTATAAGATATATGTAGTATATTGAACACCTAGGGTTTTCAAGGAGTTGTGAATAATTATTTACATTAATGTGACATTATCTGCCCCTATTATATTCCTTCTCTACCTAGTCAATGTTTGACTTGGTCACATGGTTTAGAGTCAGTCAGTGTCTTTGATACCTCTTTTATTTTTATTTTCTTTTTCCTATTGTTTTATTTTGAGTTTAAATACCTTTTATTTTCAGTCAGTCCTTTGGGTTGTTAGTTTGGTGGAACCTTATTGAGAATAAGATTTAGAACTTAACAACCCTCAAGTTCCCCAATCCTTTGTTCAATACAACTCAATAACCAGATTAGAACAAGTCTTTTCATATGCAAACTATCAAAGAAATAATCTCCCTCATCAAGTTAACCCTAATTCCCCATTCTAGCTTCTCTTTCCTTTAGAAGAGCAATGTATTCCCTTCTATGTTCAAGTACAACCGACTCAAGAAGAAGGATAGAGAAAGAAGAATGGATTGTGACTAGTGTTGTCACATATCCTTAGGAGCTTGACAAGTGTAGCTAAGTCTCTAGTTGTAGGCAACCTCAAAGTTTGACATTGAAGAATAAGCCATGCTTGTTCATACATAACTCCGACAGGAATGGTTTTTCATTGATTTTGTTCTCAGTCTATTTTCGAAGTTTTTATTTAATGCATTTTTTAAACATATAAACAAATTTACATAAGGTTTTTTTCTTCTTGAGCTAGTAGATTATCCCTCTTTTGAAGATTTATTGTAACCAACAACAACTTGTCTTTAGAGTCCATGCCACTAGATAAAGTTTGGTGCATTAGCCTTCAATTGGGGCATCATATGTTTCCGAATGTGTGTGTCTCAAGCTAAATAATTCTATCCTCCACCATGTCATATGAGTTAAGCTATGTGCATAGAGTTTTGTGGACTAAAATGACACGAGAATGTAGTTTGATGGACTAAAATAATTAAGTCTCATTGACCTGAAAATTCTTAATTTTAGTTCCCATAAGGTTCTTGTGAAATTAAGTCGATTAATGTATAACCAAGCTCCAATCTTCTGATTTTATACAAAACTAGTTTAGTTGTCAACCTCATTCCAAAAAAAACATTTGCAAATGCAAAGATATTTTTGTGAAGTAGATTTTCTGGTTTTTAACTTTTTGTAAAGTTTTTCAAAAAGTTTGCAAATTTTTATGAGTTTTGAACATTTTTCATTTGTAGATATTTTTACAAATGGTGAGTAAATTACAAACAATTATAAATGAATATTTTTCAAGGGTTTGAAAAACATTTCACAATGATTTTCTAAATTTTTAAAAAAGAATTTTTAGAACATTTCAAATCCATTTCTCGTAATCATTTGCAAAACATTTTCAAACCATTTTTTGCATTTTTTTAAAATTCTCACATGAAAATACCAAAAAGTACAAATTATGGCTAACATAAATATACCATATATACAACCCCCTATACTTTGCTTGAACTATGTCCTCATAGTGACCAATGAGAAATCAAGAAATACATAACTCATGATAAGTATAGAAGTATCTATGCTACAACAATTCAATAAAGAAAAAGGAGGCAATCACCCCCTATACTTAGGATCAACTAATCCTAAGCATAGAAGATTGTAGACTAAGCGGGGATGATCGGGGATTAGAATTGACGAAATAAACAACTTAGCTTGTCTCCCCCTATAATTTATGTAAAATATTATCAAGTAAAGTACATAATATCAACAAGTTGAGAGATAAAGCGAGAGACCGAAAAGAAAATCTCAAATCAATCATCCCCCTATACTTAGGATAAAGAATATCGTAGGTATAGTAATTATTAAAAGGATGAAGAACCAAATATAAAAAGGAAAGAAATGAAATAAATGAAAAAGAAAAAAAAAGAATTATCTTTGTGTGGCACAATTGTCTGAATTTGTTGGCAATGTAATCTCTTATGGAAATACCACTTCCGTTGAATCAACAATGGACAAGAATGTGCCATGCTCTATGTATGGCTTAAGAAATTGTCCACTGACTATGAATAGATGTGCGTCAGATGACACCTCAGATATGAGAATGTAACCATTGTCACACACAGTCTTCGCTACAAATTGCCCTCTCCACTTGCCTTTTAATTGTCCCGGTAATATCTTCAACGTTACATAAAAAACCACACCATCTGATCATGATTGAAAGTGTTTCCTATGATATGCTTGTCATGCCATCGCTTTACTTTCTCCTTGTATTAGGTTTTTTTCTTAGGCATAGTCTCAAAATTCTAAGAGTCTGTTCAGATCAAGTATTTGTTTTTGATCACTAACATGTGAGTCCAAATGAAGATGTTGACTACCCAAAGTGATTTATGAATTAACTCAACGAGAAGATGTCATGGCTTCCCATAGACAAGATGATATGGGGACATACCCAATTGAGTCTTGTAGGTGGTAAGATAAGCCGATAGAATGGAATTAATAAGTTGAGACCAGTTCTTCCTATCCAACCTTCATGTTTTTACAAAATCACCTCGATTGATGGACATGTGAGCCCGCGATAGCCATTATGCAATAAAAGTTATTGCAGTTCCCTCCTTAATCTGAAATAAAGAATAACTAAGTTGCATAATAGGTCCCTTAGTACTATTAGAGTTATGTACCATTGCCATCTTGATATCATACTGTTGTTGATCCAATGTTTTGATGATAGAGGCTGGTCTAGGGTTAAATAAATAAAGAGTTAGTTTGGGAACTCAACTACGTTGTTAAGTGATTATCAAGAAAGATCTCCAACCAGAGAAGGAGATGCTAATCCATACTCCAAAGGCTGACATATGACCGACCTCCTTATGAGGTCCTATGCATAAGAATAGAGATTCAACAATGTCATGTGTGCTAGGTCATAGAGTTGACTTGAAGAGATTGAGATAACTATGCCATGTCGTTGATGAATCCATTTTTCATGAATATTCTTTCTGCATATTGTCTTAAAACCCTTAACAAATACACGTAAATATACAGTTATTTTCATTTATTAATAAAACATCATTCATGAATAAAAATGCACTTTTATGTATCAAAAACATGTAAATAAATAAAAGAAAAAAAGGCATATTGTAAATATATACATATGTACAATATGACTTATATAATATAAATATAGCTGAAGGATATATTTATATAACCTACCTCCGAGACCAAGTCAGCATGGATTGGTCGATAAATAAATAGATAGGGGGAGATAAGGAAGAAAACTTCAAAAAGAATAATTTATACATTCTATACATTACTCATTAATTATAAAATAAATGTCAAAACATCATTGATTTTTAATTAATTCATTTGTGCATATTTTTCATCAAACTCTTACTCCTATTTATTTCAAAAAATATATAGAAAAATATAAAAGTATGTTAAAATTATTATCTTGTACATATGCCATGAAATTAATCTTTTAAATTATCAATTTCTCAACTTTAGAACACCATATCTTTATCATACAAAAACCAATTTCACTATACTGACTTTTAAATTCATAAAATATTATTCTCTAATTAATGAAGGGATTTCACTAAAATCGAAGTCCGTTTGCAAAAAGTTGGTTCTGGGACCGAATGACAACTAGGTTTCTACGCAATTTAGTTTCTTCAAAACACATTATTTATAGTTTTATTAATTTTATAACTTTTAGTTATTTTCTTGATCTTATATTTTATCCATTAATTATTTTAGAATCTTTAGACATTATTGAATATTTTAATAAATCAAAATCATTAATTTATAGATGAATATGACATGTAGATCATATATACCTGTATTTATTTATATATTTAAATTAATTTATTAAAATCTATAAAAATTCAAATACACCCTATTAATTACTCTAATCATTAATAAAATATAAATTAATATGTTATTTATTAATTTTAAATTAAAAATATATTATCCATTTATAAAAGTATTATTTATACCTATTTAATAACATTATATTTTTATTTCAGAAAATATTTATTATTTACAAAATTAATTATCCCATAAATTAGCTATCTTAATTATATAAAATTTTCCTTTTTATACCTATTTAAAATAACATTATTTATTATTTATTACCTAATTATTAATTTAAATTCAATACCTGACCAACCAGGTGCTGACACGTGTCAGCACCTTGTTCATCTTCCTCCAGAAGATTGTTGGTTGGAGTTGTTCAAATGACTCTTCTTCACCCATTGATTGTTGTGCTTCATCACTTGCTAAACTTAATCTAACCTCTCCATTTGATTCACCTAACTACCCTCCTACTCACTTACCCATCTCAATTTCACTTCATTAGCATTCCTTAATCACTATCTTAGAATCACACCGAAAATCACTTCTCGATTTCACTTTGATTTGGCCCATTTCTGTTCTAAAAACCCTCTTACTAGAAACTTTTTAATTGCAATTTACTTTTTTGTTGATTCTCCTTTCAATAAAGCATCAACTACTCAATTACAAGAACAAAGACCATATGGAGCGCGATAAACGTTAGTATTCATCATCTGGATTGTATTCATTTCACCAATTGAGCATGGAGTAGCGGGACATTCAGAACTAGGGTTTGAAACCCTAGTTGATTTCCAAGACGTGTGCCTAGGAACCTCACCACCGCCTCCCTCGACTCCACTTTACCGTATGTGAGCTCGGAGGGAATAGGTGATCCCCCTCCTGGGCCTGCTGCAACCCTGCCATCGTCGGATAGTGAATAGTGGGAAAGATCGTCACCTCAATATCTGCTATTTGGGGAGGAACATTGAAGAACAATCCTAGTACAATTGCACGACATGTGGCGTCAACTAGCGATCCAGATTGCATAGACACTTCTGATCTCCGTTGTTGAATCTAAATTGGTGGAAAATTGCAACTTAAACACATAGTTTTTAGGAAATTCAGGCCTGCCTCTAACATCTTTTGTATTCGCAATTAGGTCCCTAAGCAGGGACCTAAATTTAAATCCTTAGAATTTTTCTTACAATTAGGTCCCTGACCAGGGACCTAGTTGCAAGATACCATTATCTTTTATCTTGTAATTTTTAACACATTATTCATGGACTTTTGGACACATTGTAGACCCTAGACAATATTCTAACATCGTAGTGTTTTTTTACATTTTATTTTCACTCTATTTCCAACGATTTCTTCACGAGTTTTATATCTCAATTGTTGATCTATTTTGTTTTGTATCTTTTCTTTTTTGAGCTTGACGATCGAGGTTTTCATCTACTATATAGTATCACTATATACTCTATTTTCACCTATCTTCTCATTGGTGTCGAGCGATTCTCTACACTAACAACTCATTCATTTTTAACCGCTTGTAAAAGTTTGATTTATCAAAATGACGTCGTTGCCGGGGAGGCGTAGCCATGCTTGAGATTTTTGAGTTTTATTTCTTTTGGAATTTTTCTTTCTTGATTTTCCTCTTTTGTGTTTTATCGAGTTTTCTTCTATTTTCATGGTTTTTTATGGTTTTCTTGATTTTCTCTTATTTTCTTCGAGAGTTTTGTGTGACTTTTTCTTTCTCTAATTTTTTTACTTTTCTCGACTTTCTTTTCTTGATTTTCACTGGATATTTTATAATCCATTTTCTCGATTTTTGAGTCGAATTTGTATTTGATTTCTTTCAAGATTTCTTTGTTTGATTTTTTGTATTTGTTAGGTAACACATTTTGCAGGTCATGTAGAATTAGCCAACTTCTTTCGAAGCCGATTCAACTAAGAGTGCGGAGATAAGGTCATTCTTCTTCGATATGGTTATAGAGGGCAGTGCAGATATTCCAGACAGAATTTTATTTTTTTCTATTTTCATAACATTATTTTGTATTTTCTATTGAGAGAGAGTACTTGCCCATTTTTCCATTTTTGCTGAGAGAGGAAGGAGCATTTGCCCATGTTTTCTTGTACAACGGTGTCTATTAAGGACATCCAGACTGTACCTGAACTCTTTACCATTTTTCTCGGGGTATGTTTCACTAGGTGTCGGTGCACGTGGAGGACCTCACTTTGGTTTTCAGTTTTCTCGATTTTTCTTTGTTTCAACATGCTTTTATGGAGCCTAGGAGTGCATTATTATCTGATTAGATGACTAAAGTAAAATCCAGATCCCTAATCCACACTTAGGTGTAAGTCAGTTTATATTGAAAAATTAATTCATTCTTATGCTAGATTTACTGATTAGGACTCGTTTTCATCGCTTTTACATGCATTGGCCTAGGTTTTACAATTCTAGGTGGTTCACTTGCATGTGTATTTCTGGTACAAGTTATGATTTCTATCATTGCATGCATCATCATTTTCTATCGCTTTTCGTGATTCTTCCAATGTGAGACACAGTTTTGAAAATTAAAAATAACTAACATCTGACTAGATATTTATGAAAATATCAAAAAAAGAGAGAAAACCATCAAAAATGAAAAATATTTTTTATCTTTTAAAAAATTGACAAAAATAATTTAAAAATACCTAGACTTAATTTGTATTGCGAGAGCAAACCCCTCGTTGTATTCAGTTAGAACTCCAGACAGAGTGAGTGAGGAAGTAACCTTAAGGATTAGAGCCAAAAATCCATGTACATGTGCCTTAAATACATGTGAATCAGTTTTCAGTGCATGCTTGCAACTGTAAGCACTTGCCTCCAACCACAGAGAGTCGTTTTTATGTACTCATACCTAACGAAATGAAAAAATCCGCCGAAGTCGTGTAAATCCATAAGGCGGATGGACAACCACTAAAGTGACCTCTGATGAAATCCTTGATTAATCAACAATTAACCCACAACAAGAATAAAGAAATTAAATATAAAAAATTTGGAGTTAAAGTTTATTATAACTCTACAACAAATGGGTATAGGTGTAAGTACGTGTAGAGGTCGAACACAAGGAGCAAACGATAGAAGAAGGTCAATGATGCTCAATTTTTTTTGTCTTTTATCTCTTATCGATTTTATTGTTTTTTGTGGGTTTTTAATTTTATTATTTTTTTTCTCATTTTATAATTTTGTATTTTTTGTAATTTCAAATTTTTTAATTTCCATTTTTATTTAAGTATATAAGATATATATATATATATATATATATAATATAAGGTATATAGATACTATTGAAATATATATATATATATATATATATATTTGTAAAAACAACCAAAATACAGTAAATACAATATTTTTGTGCTTTTTATATGTTTCTAATGTTTTTGTATTTTTCCAGGAATTTTTGTTAATTTTTAGGTATTTTTAAATTCAAAATTGTCCCAAATAACTAATTAAATTAAATATATAGTTTGGAATTGATTTGAATATAAAAAATATAAAATAAGTTCCAAAATTATCTAAATCAAACTTAAAATATAAATATTTATTAAATAAAATTATAAAACATAAAATCACATTTTTGGTTTTTTAATGATTTCTAAGATTTTTTTAAAAGATTTTAGGGTTTTCATGTTTTTGGGTTTTTTGTTTTTCCATTTTTAGTGATTTTTGGTCTATATATAAGATAGGATGAAATATACTATATATATATATATATATTTTTTGAATTTTTAGGCACATTATATATTTTTTTGTATTTTATAAGTTAAACAATACAAAATAGGCTCCATTTCATTTTTAATAATTCGATAAAATGTGAGAAAATGAGAGATAAAATATGGCCATGAATATTCATGGCATGAAGCATATAATCCAATTTTTACAAATGTTTAGGAGCATAATTGGTATTTTTAATAAATAGATAAAGAGAAAAAATAATATGTCCTAGTAGGGGCATTTTTGCATACAAAATAAATATCTGGGGTGCATGAGCAAATAACCCAGAAAGTTAAAATGTCATTTATTTATTGTTAAACTATTTAATAAATATAAAAATGCTAGGGCTAAATGTGAAAAATGACCATCACGTGCTACTACACGTGACTCTACCTAGGAAGGAGTAAAATGCAATAATAAATAAGTATGGGGGCCTTTCAGCAAATTTGCAAAAATATACAATGTTATTCAAATTTTATTGGACTGAATATAAATACAAAAAATCACAGGGTTGTCTCTACAATTTCACCACTTCACGTGGGACGGCACGTGAGGTGACTTGGAATGGACCCAAATGCAATTTAAAGGAAAACACGGGCTTTATTGCAAAAATTTCCCAATTATTTATAGTGCTACAGTTTATTTTACAGGACTAAATTGTAATTACCACAATTTAGCACGGAATCAGATAGCGTCTGAGGATTTCACTTATACACATGTCGTGATCCTATGGGTCGATACCCATTCGACGATGGGTGCTCTAGATCAGCTCTGGGTCTTGATCAACGATCGAGATGTGGTGAGGATGGATCACTATTATTACATCTAGGGCACCTCCCTAGATCAGACAGTGGTTGCTTCCATGAAGAACAGGGAATAAGGTCCCCTTCCTCGATCTACGTCCATGCTTTTCTCCTACGTCCGATAGTCTTGGGCAATAGCTTTGGGATCCACACGTCCGAGGAGCTTTTCCGCAGCGGCTTAGGGTCGAAAGAAGCTCCAGAACCTCGTGGGCAGGTTGGGCGAGCTTACGGAAATTGGGAACCGCAGGTACCTACAGGATGACTCGATTCGATCCCAGAAAGTCTCCTTTGTCCTCGTGACCTACAAAGAAAGAAGGAGCACCTCGATGGAGTGCTCCTCGACTAGATATGAATATGGACTCACGAAAAAGGAGATTGGCGGTAAGGCTTCTGGCGATGTGGCGGATGGAAGTGTTGATTCGCAGAACCAAGGAGGTCCTGGTTAGGCTGATGGCTTAGGAAGGTGGAGAGATGGGAAGGAAGCAAGATGAGGGCGTTAGCGAGGCAGAGAATGGTGGAGATGTGCTCCGGCGAACTACAATTAGGGCAGACTAAGGTAAACCAAAGGTCTAAATGTTAATCTAAATGAATAATAAAAATATGGAATAAAATTCTACCTAAAATGTAATGAGGCGCAACTCTTACATAGCCGGATGGCCAAGGAGCAGAGGTAACCGACAATGGCGACCCTGGGTGCACCTCCCGCCTCCGCGAGCATCCAAGATCTCAGGGGACTCCAGCTGCTATCTGGATACACACTTTGGTTGAGCTATGGAGCTCTAGAGCTTGGGAAAATGACCAAAATTTCATGGAGGAGGAGTTGGAGTTATTTATGTACATGGACGACACCCTTCTTTGACCGGTTAAGTGCAAGAAGATCGAGCTATGTACAATGAATACAAGGTGATGGTGTGTATGTACAGTGATCGATAATCATTTTCTCTAAAGGAATCGATGGCGATGGATGTATGTATCATGCGTGAAAATGGCGGAAAAGGCGAGATTAGAAAGTTTTGACACCCAGGGTCTCAGATGGGATAGTTGACCAGGGGTCATCAGTCCCTGCTATGGGATTGGTCCATGCAAGCCCACTATGTGACAAAACATGCTTGTTAAATAAAAAAATATTAAAATAGTAAATTATTTTTTTAATTTTTGTATATAAAAAATGTTTATTATTTCATTTAGTATTTTATTGTGATTTTTATTTATTTTTTGTCTTTATTTATTAGTAGTTAATTTCTAATAGTGTATTTATAGGTATATTTACCTATATTTTGGCTATTTTATTTTATTTTGTAAATTATATTTTTATTATTTTATTCTTTTATTTTATTTATTTACAACATAATTTTAGTTGTACAAAAATATTTTTGTTTTATTTTTATGATGATAGTTGCACACTTAAATAAATATTTATATATATTGTGTAGGTATATTGATAGGTAGTTTACCTATCTTTTATTTACATCATTTTATTTAATGTATTTTATTGTGTTTTTATTTTAGTTTTACATAATGAAATATAGATAATATCTACAATCATATAAAAATATAAGAAAATAAACAATGAAAGAATGAAATCCCCTTTTATTTATATACAGATATAACAATATGAATTTTGTCTATGTTTTCACATAAATTTATTTTATTTTATGTTTTCTTTTTGGTTATATTTTAGTTTCAATATGCATATATGTTATAAATAATATTTACAAGACTACAAAAATTTGAATTCGTAAAAATAATGAAGAATGAATAAATTGAATATTTTATTTAGGTACAATGTACAGTGAGGTCCAAATCCTAACTTTTCACACCGTAACTCACAAACAATGTGAAACCAAGTCTATTAAATATCATGTGAAAAGTTATACACAATTAGAGGTGATTTTGCAATGTTTTAAGTTTTTTTTAAAGATATGGGTCTATGAAATTGGGTTTTTAGCTTTTTATTTTGTGTATAAAATAAACACTGTGTATTATTTTAATAGAATCCCAATTTTATATTCTTATTTGCATTATTATCTACAACTTTCATGTGCAAAGTTTCTTCATTTGATGAATAACTATTAATGAATAAAATAGGTGTCAAAAATGCATACATAATTAATAAATAAATGATATTTTTATTCTATTTTGGCCCTTATCTCGCCCTTCTTTATTCCTTGTCGGGCAACTTAATTCTTGATTTGGTCTCGGGGTTTAGGGTCATAAAATATCTTTAATATTTTATTCCTTTTCTTTTCTCCTCTTTATTCTATAATTTTGTCATTAAAACCCCTGTTATTTACAGAATAAATACAATAATTAGTGAATGATATTTTATACAAATTAATGCTTATTTACATGCATTAACAAGGGATTTTAAGGCCAAAATGATAGAATAAAGAATGATGAAGTTGAGTTTCATCAATACCTCACGGTTCTCTTTAATCCTGACATAACTTAGCAACCCGACCAGATGGTACCACTATTTGGGAGACTGTGAGCATGTACGTTGGGCGATAGGGTGACTCACTCGGTGAGTTTTTTTATACAACTAATTGATCACCAAAAATAAAATTGAAAAGATAAAAGACATAACTCTTATGTTCTCTGCCGTGTGAAGTTGGTGAAACTTGGCTATGCATTGTGTTTGTGTGTGAGGTGTGTGTTATTCCCCGTCTTATACCTATTTACACTCGTGTTCTTTACTTGACATCGTATTCCGTCCCGTACTTCCTTTTGACATCGAAGATGATGACGATATGGATTTTATGCTTATAATCCTTGAGCTTTCGACCTTTCATCGCTCGTCGTATGTCTTCACAGACTATGGATGACCCTCTTTCCGAGTTGGTCCCACCTAGTCATGAGATGAGTCAGACCTATACTCCCTCGCCTCCCAATCCTTCAGTTGAGGCAAACCCATTGATGCCTCCTCGGCTACCCTTGTTAATTCAATCAAATTATCGATCAAATTTAAAGTTAAGTTCCTTGCAGTCGGGTAATCAAGACTTCATCAAAAACACCACTAAGAATTAATGAAAAATCAAGTTCAAGCAGCAAATTTATTTTACATGGGCAAGCCCAATGTTGAACTCCGGGAGGCAGTTGTCTCTTAGGTAAATTTTTAGTTAATTCTGAGGTCAGATTTTCAAAAGGATGTTTTTTTATCTTTTTATATTTTTTATGCATGTAAGGGAAAGACAATGCAAGTTCAAGCCAAAATTTAAGTTATTTCAAGAAATATGTCAAATGGATTCCAAAATTAATGATACTTGGCCAAATGATGGAATGCAATGAAACTAAGTGTCTACTATTTTTTTATGGAATTTTCAGACTCTAGATGAATTAAGTATGAATAAAATATGAATACGGTGCAGTTTTCGCAAAACTAATTTTAATAAAGAGACATTATTCTTAGATATAAAAAATATCCTAGATAGGTCTAACTAAGATGTATCTAGGAAAATTAATAAACCTAAAAATCTATGTGAAGTATACCTATTAAAAATTAATTAGGGAAGTTACTATTTGGTGTATTCAGGCCTCGTGATACGTGCAAATGCAATGATTTTTGGCCACAGTGTAGAGTAATTTATCGTAGGTCTAATGTAATTTTATCGGTTTTTTTGGAGCAACAAAGAATTTAATATCAATTAAAAGGCTCACAGTGGGAAAATATATCAAATTTCACAAAAATAATATTATTAAAATCAAGATGGCTCACTAAAATAAGACACATGTCACACAACATAGAGGACAAGTTAAACTACCACATGCAATTTTTAGAAATTAAAAATAATGAAATATGGACACCTAAATATGTGTTCAAAGACATTGACCAAAGTACAATACAGAAGAAAAAACTTCTAAAAATAAAACGTGCATATAGGGACTAAAGTGCAAATACCTATAATGCTAGGGGTATGTATGCAATTTATCCATGAGAACACGTGCTGCTCATGTGACGTACCTGACAGGGACTGATTTGCAATTTTCGAAGCTTACATGGACCTATGTGAAATTTACCCAGTCTGCACGTGAGGAACACATGAGGTACTAGACTCGGAAGACTCCAGAGGGTCATACGAAGGTTCGGACGCTCTGAAGGCTCGGGTGTTGCTTCGAAACTGCTTCGGGTGCTCTAAGCCTAGGTTCGGAGAAAAGGCTCGGAGGGCATGATGTGGCGGCCGAGGAGCCGTCAGATCAAGATAGATCTAATGGTGGCTGATGAGGTCGACGTGGCGTGACACGGGTCGCCAGATCCTTGCGAGATCGGACGGTGGCTGGAGCTCGAAGGAGATGGAGATGTGGCAACGTAATGGCCATTGGATCCTCCTAATTCAACGGTGGCAGGAAGCGGGCGACATGGCTTGATTAGGACTTTCTGATCAATGGGATCGGACGGTAGCAATGCTTCCTGTTCCTCCGGTCCGCCGCCTCTTTCAATGGACTTGGCGATGGTCCGGTAAAGAGTGTCTTGCTCCGCCGCCCTCCCTCATGGCCAGTGAACGTCGTTGGCGACTCCTGAGTAGCTGGAAGCGGTCGTGGGACCGTCGGGGAGTCGCCAGTGCGTTTGAGGAAGACGGAGGTGGTCTATAGGTCGAAGATGGTGAAGCTCGAAGGAGCTCTGGTGATGCGTCCGACCAGTGACGAGGAGTGTGCCTGCGGGGTTAGATCGTACCAAAAAAACAAATTATCATTCTCGTGGAAGTGCAAGGAGTGCAATGAGAGGATTGGGAGCGAAGCGATGGGTGGCTAATGGTCCTCCTCTGCCGTGGCGGCGGAGCTTTGGTACGAAGGGTGTGCGAAGTGTTATTGGAGTGAACTCAGTAGCGTGGGAAGGTGGGAGCTCCAAGGCAGAGCTCGGTGGATGGATGGAGAAGCGTGAAGATGGGAGGAGAAGCGGAATAAATTCTGAGAAAAATGAAGAGGGAGAAGATGGATATCGGAGAGGACAATGGAGGATGCTACCCGGGATCTGAATCTCAGGGAGGATCTCCTAGGTTTTCGCTCGAGGGTCGGCAGCTGGCCTGAGCTCTGCAGCTCGTCGAGGAGGCTGCGACACGACAACTACACCGTGGATCTCACCGGAGAACATAGCGCCATCGTCGCTCGATTTCTTACCTAATTGTTGTCACCATTAGGAGGATAGGAGCTCGGGGTATCTCCCTACAAGGGCAGATGCGGTGGAAAGTAGCCGGTGGTGGAGCATTTAACGGGAGAAAGTGGAGGTGTAGGTGATGAGGAGACGAGGTTCGTGGAGCGTGTGAAGCGACGTGCACGAATTTCATGAAGGTCATGGAGGTCAGCGAGGATGAGCGATGTATGGGCGACATCATGGAGGTGATAGGGGGCAGAGAGGGTGACTGGAGTGGAGCCAGAAATAAAAAGGGGGCGGAGCCGTCGCGAGGTGGGTGACGTAGGCGAGGCTCCTGCGGGAGGTAGATGACGACTTCTTAGCCGTTGGATCTAGTGATCCAATGGGCTGGAGTAAGGCGCGAGGAGACGGTCCAGATCAGATCGTGGTAGTGCCATCGAAGGGTTTAGAGAGTGCCACATGGCATCATGGGAGCGCGACGCGAAAGAACGGTGGAGATTAGATCAGGCAAAGGATAGAAGGGCTGTAAGCGTGACACGTGGAGCATAGAGGTTAAGGTAGAGACGTATGGTCTGGATGAGATATGGGGATCGATCGGACGGTTGCAAGATGATGCAGCATGGGGGGCCAAGATCTGAAGGAGGCAAAGGAGATCTAACAGCCCAGATGCGAGGCGTGTGGAGGGTAATGGAGTGGTCGCGTGGCGCAACCAGAGGGCGCCACGTGGCCCAATTTGGTTGCCTGAAAGAAAATGTGAGATAAAAGGGAGAAAATGGCCAAATTTGGAAAAAAAACTTAAAATTTGAAAGTTGTAGATCTCGATGAGATCTACAAGTTTAATTTTGACTAAAAATTAAAATGATGTCAAATAGTGAAATAAAATACACATGTACAAATATACATACATATATGGTACAATGGGGTCCCATAACCCAAGTTTTTTATACGAGCTCTGATTTAAACAAAATTAGTCTCATTTTTAAAGTCTCTGAATGTGTATTAATTTAAAAGTGAGTATACCTAGATCGGAGGCTGTATGAGATGGATATTTGCATTCTAAGCTCTAAGGTCTCGAACTGGGTTTGGGGTTTTATTGGGCAATTATTCAAGTTAGCATTTTTTGGTATTTTTCCTGTATTATTTGTCAGTAATATATACAATATAGAGTGAATTTATGGGATTTAGAGTTAGTATAATATATATACAAATGAGTGAATTGGGCTTTTTATTTAATGCAGATGCAAATGCTAAAATGCAAATGTTGTCAATGCATGAATGAATGCTAATTATGCAATTTTGGTGGTAATGTGCTACTAATTACTCGGGAACAAGGCTCTATTTTCAACTTTAAGAGTGATGAATCATAGATTCATCAACCTCGTATAATTAAACCTTGCTCGTCCCCGAGCAACTAAAATGAAATGCAAGAGTGAAATGATTTTGGGTTCCATACCAAGGTCATGAACAAAAGTTTAAAATGGTGCTTGACTCGACCTTTGGATTAAGTGTGTGGTGGAACCTCATTGGGACCTGAACTTAAGACCTAATAGACTTCAAGTTCCACAAGTCTTCTGTTCAAGACGCCTTAATAGTCAGGTCAGAACAAATCCTCAAATGCGAATTTCCGATGACTACGATTCTTACATATACTGTGTAACTGATAAATAGCTCTCCACATCCAAAATGGCTAAGAAGCAGCCTCCTCTTACAAGGTAACTCTAATTACCCGGTCCAGTAACTCTTTCCTTGAGGAGTGGGGTATTCTCTTCTAAGTTCAAGTGCGACCAGCTCAAGAGGAGGGGGTGGAGAAAAGAATGGACGGTAGCCAGTGTAGCTACCTATTGCAGGATGCCTGACCAGTGTAGCCAAGTCATCGAGCTGCAGACTTCTTGCTAATATACATGCTCCGACAGGTATTTTATTTTCACTTTGTCCTTTATTTTTTTTTTGAGTTTTTGCAAAAAAAATTTCGAATTATATACAAGGTGTAGCATGTACATCGGGTGTTTTTCCTCTTGAGCCAGTAGACTATCCCTCTTTTGAAGCATTATTGCAACCTACAGTGTCCCGTCTTTAGACGTCAACACTACTAGACTAGGTTTAGATGCACTACCCTCCCTAGAGGAGGACAGATGTTTCCACCCGTGTGCTACTCCAAGCTAAAGGATTCTACCTCCTCACCACCTCGTCAATGAAGAGCTATATGCATAGTGCTTTTCCAATTTAGGTCATTATCTAAAATAATCATGTGTGGGCACGAGATATTCTACTTAGACTAATCAATATGACATGTGATCATAGACTTGTGGACTTAAAGAATTAAGTCACTTGACTTGAGAAATCCTAACTCCAGTACCTATAAGGTTCCTCTGAAATTAGGTGTATTAAGGTCAAATCAAGTCACTCCTCAACATCTACTCATAACTTGGTTCAGAACACACTAGCTTTTCACTCTGCATATGCAAAATATGTAGATGAGATGTAGATGACATGCTATATAGATGAATGAAATGCAATACTCTTTTTCTTTTTTTTGAATGCAAGGATGATATGGAAGAGTAAATAAGAAGCCTATTTTTTGTGTATTTTTTTGGTATACCTCCTATGTTACAACAATTTACACGAATTTTATAAGTATTATACAAATTATAAAAGTGTTATACAATATACAAGTATACATGTAGTTTACAAATTTTTTACAAAAGTTTTACAAGTATTATATGATATACTATACAAGGATACATTTTTTTTCAATTTTTACCCATCTGTAATTATTGCATAATATATAAAAATACCCGAAAGTAGGAGCTATGCGTAAAGTATATATGTAATATATACATGCCCCCTATACTTAGTGAGTGTTATGTCCTTAGAGCACGAAAAACGAGGAAAAAGACATAGCTCGTGCTAAGCGTAGGAGAGCTAAAATAACAAAATGTATAGAAGTCGCTCCACCCCCCTATACTTTGGCTCTAGCAGCCTAAGTGTAGAAGAAGATGAATAATGGGGCGGGCGAAGTTAAGAGGGGAAATGGAGGAGTATATGCACGGCAGGCATCGGTCCCCACTATACTTAGGCTCTGGTCAGCCTAAGTATAGGACTGGAGTAAGTGTAAGAACCGATGAGATCTAGAGGATGTACATAGAACAATGATGAGACTCGAGTCACTCTCCCCCCTATACTTAGGATCTGAGCATCCTAAATATGGCCATAAAATTGAATGATATTGAGACGAGGCAAGTTATTTTAATCACTAGGGAGGGAGGGAAATAAAATATATAAAAGGAGGATTGAGAATATACAAGGATCGAGAAGGTTTGTGACGAACCTTCTTGCGTGAACGAGGAGGTAAGGAATATACAAGTACGTTGTTGTTGGAATCGTCCTCAGATGAATAGTAGTGAGGTGAAGGGATCGTCCAACGAGGGCCGACACACAACTGCTTGCTTAGATACGGCTTAAGAACAACCGAACAAAGCTCACTCATATAAATCACCTTATTTGGACCAGACGAAGACTCCTCAGAAAATTCCTTCTCTGGTATGTTGAAGAAAACTTTCTTAGTCGGCTTTCTAGAACCTGAATCATTGAGAGGGAGATGAGAGCAACGTGCCATGAGAGGTTCGGGGGAACACCTCGAGGAATAAATTCTCGACTTCCTCTCACTAGATAGTCGAATAGAAGAGGAAGCAACCATGTTTTTATGTGGAGTCAATTTAGTTTTGGTTGATTCCTTTGAAGGTTTGGGATGTGGTGCGGTGCTGACCATGGGTTCCTCATAAGATGAGTCACCATGTAGATTATAATATTCTTGAAGGGTCAACCCACATCTCGGGAAGGTGCTAGTGATCTCAGTTGGCTTGTCATTATTGAGCTCTTGTGTCAGATCATCAAAACGATCAAGGCAATCAACAAAGGTCGTGTCCGACTCGATGATAGCCTCTGGTCGTGAGACCTCCTTAGAAGCTGTTACGGTGGTGGTGCAAGCAGTTGATGAAGTGGAGGTGTGGGGAGTCTCAGAAGCAACCGTCATTCGGATAGTCGGTCTCTCAAGTGTAGCAGAGAGGTGGGATTCATCTACCTCTCGATTGTCACGACTGTCAGCGGATGTGCGGGTCACCATAGAGTAAAGTGTATCAAATAGTGGGTGAGGTCGAAGAGTTCCCAATGCCATAAAATCGATTTCCCGAGTCTCGCAATCTATAATCGCCTTGGCCAAGGCTAAGAACAGCTTCCCGAGAATAATAGGAGACTGAGTTAACTCTCCTTGGTGCTCAATGTTAATGACCATGAAGTCTACCTGGAGTAGAGCACCTTGGAAAGTTATGACGACTGAAATGGTTCATCTTGGCCGTTTGATAGATCAATCAACCAGCTGAACGATCTCTCTCGACTTTCTTATTTGCCTGAGGTTGAGCTTGTCAAACAAAGAGGTCAGAAGGATATTTATCGGTGAGTCATCATCGATTCTCGCATGGGTAATGATGGTGTCTTTGATTTTACACTCAACTCGGGGCAACCGCTTCACTCTGTAGCTCTTGGTCTTTCTCCCCATCACCAAGGAGGTGGCCATAGACACTATGTCTCTTTCAGTCATTGTCCTATTATTACTCGACCTCTTGGACATAATTTTACTCTTAACAAATCTCTTGAGGTTGGGGAAGCGATCTATGGCCTTTATTAAGGGAAGATTGAAAATCAATTCTTCATCGAGTGCTTCCCTTAGGGCAGGATCGAATTTTTTTATGTCTTTTTCATTTTCTATTTTTATGAATTTTTCTGATTTTTAGATCTTTTTGGTCTTTTTGGGATTTTCAAATTTTTTGGTATTTTTAGTGGATGAATGATCAAACTCTGGATTGGATATTAAGTTGTTAGTAGAAGAGGGAGGTAGAATTGAATCCAGCTGTACAATATGTGTGGGTTCCCAAATGCTCGCTTGGTTTTCAACATCAAATCTATTTATTTCATTTTCCACTTTCATTCCCAAGGTGGCAGAAATTGTGTGCAATATGTCGGTGACATATCTCAACTTGGCACCAAATAATTCATTTTTACCGATGAGTCGAGAAATGTCGTCCTCGAAAATGTTCTCATGACAAATCATGGAAGAGTTCTGATCAATTGGAGGATACTGCTAAGATATTGGGGTCTCATACTCAACATGCCTAGACTCTGGCTTGTAATGATAGGTCGAGTATGGACCATCTGAATGACAAGTATTGGTCGAAGCCTCATATGATGGAGTCAATAAAGAGGGGGCTTGTAGATTGAATTCATGAGTCCAATCCCCCGTAGGCTCTCCGAATGTGTGGTATGAAGGCTGGTTAATGCATGCTTCCTTACTAGGGTCAATCAAGTCAGGAAGATCATAAGGTGCATGCCTTGCTATTCGGTATGTTCGATCGACCATGTTATGCCCTATGGTCAAGTCAGGATGTGTATATGTAAATTGTTGTCTGGTCCCTACTTGAGGTGAGAATGAAGTATGTGGGGGCATATAATTTTGTCAATCATATGTCTCAACAGTGGCTTGCTCTTCATTCAGTTTCTTAATTCCAGCAAACTCTCAAGAATATGGACAGTCAACCCAAGATGGAAGTGGCTCCGGAGTGTTATAATATGGAGTAGGTGAGAAATGCGAAGAAATGGAGAAGTCAGTCGAAGGTCTGACATCATAATCGGGTCGAGGTGGAACCGTCCACGGGTAAGGGTCTCCCGTGGATGGCAGAGGATACATGGAAGACAAAGAAGGCGAAGATGAATGGTATCTAGTTGAGGAGGAATGACTAGAGTTCTCAGGGTATGGGGACCAATATCTCGACATCTTGAGGAGGAAAGGATGAATGTAAGTAGATCGAGGTAGAAAATGTGCAATTACATAGGATAACACACACGAACAGACACAGAGATAAGTGCAAGAGCAAACCCCGAGTTCACACTCAACACGGTGAAGGACCCGAAACAAAGTTCGATTAGTCTGGTTGATTTTAAGTGTCATTGTTCAAGCAAGTAGCAAAGGTTACGCGACCTATAGGGGAGTCGGCTCAAAGTCGGATGCGTCTCCCCTGTTTAACCTGTCGCCTAAGATACCAACACCCTTCCTTTCTTCACTCCTATCACTAGCCGAAAGTTCAAGGACCTGTGCCTATCTGCCTACAGAGTAGGCATAGGCTAACAAGGCTCTAACTTTGCCCCTATCTACCTGCCGGAGTAGGCGGAGGCTACTAGTAACTTGTCGCGGTGCACCGCAATTTTGCCCCTATCTACATACTGGAGTTGGAGTAGGCTACTTGGCACTGGTCAGTTGAACCCAAAGCTCAGCCGGTGATATTTGCTCGGATTGGGGTACGTGATACGGAAGGCGGGAATTTTTGGCTTTGCCCTAGGGTGCACACACACTCTAGTACCCTCACTTAGCCTGAAAATAAGGTCGGGGTTAATTTCCCGCAAGCAGAATTTCTGATTTTATTGACTTTTTTGGTTAATTTTGTTTAATAGTCCCGATTTTAAGTTAGGTGACCACTGGTTTAGTCCAACCACTAAGTACGCCTATCGTCCACTCCCAAATTCATTTTTATCCTATGTTTGAAAAACCAGAAGGGAATGAGTGGAGAAAAGCTGATGCAAGATAAAATAATAATGGTATGCAAAAGTAGAGAAGATTTCCAGTGATCCTTTCACTTTTTTTGCAGGATGCAAAATAGATCGCAAACTTTATTCTATATGCAATACAGATGATAAAATCCGCTCCTAGATAGGCAATTCTATTAGTGACTAAAGCATAGATTGATGTTTGCTAGATATGCGGTCTAAGTGCGTCTTTTATGTGTGAAGTGTGGTCCTAGAATTTTATGAGCACAAGGAAGTCCTAAACTAGCTCTAAGAGCCGCAAGTGCAAGCCTATTCTACGTAAAAGCAATCTACACAGCACACGAGGATACGTTTCCACTATCTTTACATGCGTGAGAACCCAAATGGTAAACACTGGAAAAATGCAAAAAATAATGAAAAACAATACAAGTCCTCACACATCTCTCAAATTATTTAATGCAAGATCCTCGGTTTGCCTGGCGAAGCGTCTTCGACACCTTGTTTTCCTCACATGACAATAAGTTGTGGTAAAATAAAGTATGACACAAAATATGCATAAATAAATGATAGAGAAATATTAACAAGAAAAGCTAGGAATCAGACCACCCGTATTTGGAAAATCAGAAATAAAAATTTCTTAAAAAATAACCTATGCCGTGCCTCCCCAACAAGAACGCCATTTTTTATGGCTCCTCGGCTACCCTTATTAATTCATGCAAATTATTGATCAAGTTAAAAGTTAAGTTCCATGTTGTTGGGTAATCAAGACATCATCAAAAACACCACTAAGACTTAATGAAAAATAAAGTTCAAGCGGTAGATTTATTTTACTTGGGCAAGCCTAGGATCGAACTCAAGGAGGCAACTGTCTCGTTAGGTAAATTTTTTGTTAATCCTGTGATCATATTTTCAGAAGGATATTTTTTTGGTCTTTTTATATTTTTTATGCAAGTAAGGAAAAATAATGTAAGTTCATGTCAAATTTTAAGTTAATTCAAGAAATATGGTCAAATAGAGTCCAAAATTAATGAAACATGGCCAAATGATGGAATACAATGAAACTAAGTGTCTACAAATTTTTTGGAATTTTCAGACTCTATATGAATTAACTATGAATAAAATATGAATGCAGGGTAGTTTTCGCAAAATTAATTTCAATAAATACCAAGAGACATTATTCTTAGATATAAAAATTATCCTAGATAGGTCTAAGTAAGATGAATCCAACAAAATTAATAAACCTAAAAATTTATGTTATTTGAACCTATTAAAAATCAATTAATCAAATTACTATTTCATTTATTCAAAACTCATGATATGTGTAAATGCAATGATTTTTGGGCACAATATAGAGTAATTTATCCTACGTCTAATGTGAATTTATGGGTATTTTTGGAGCAACAAAGAATAAATGGTACACAGTGGAAAAAATATATCAAATTTTACCAAAATAATATTATTAAAATCAAGGGGGCTCACAAAAATAAGACACGTGTCACACGAGATAGAGGACAAGTTAAACTGCCACATGTAATTTTTAGAAATAAAAAATGATGAAATATGGACACCTAAATATACGTGCAAAGACATGGACAAAAATGCAATGTAGAAGATAAAACTTCTGAAAAGAAAACGTACACACATGGACTAAATTGCAAATACCTATAATGTTGTGGGTATAGATGCAATTTGTCTATGAGAACACGTGCTCCACAACTTATTTGCAATTCTTGAAGATTTCAGGGACCTCGGTGAAATTTACCTAGTCCGCGCGTGAGGAACACGTGAGGTAGTAGGCTCGGGAGACTTCGGAGGGTCAGACAGAGGTTCGGACGCTTGGGAGGCTCGGGCATTGCTTCAACATTGCTTCGAGTGCTCCGAGCCTAGGTTAGGGGAAAAGGCTAGGAGTAAGTGACGTGGCAGCCCAGGAACCGTCAGATAAAGAAAGATCTAACGGTGGCTGATGGCTCCTAGGGCGAGGTGATGTGGCTGTCTGAGAACCGTCAGATCAAGATATATCTAATTATGGCTGATGAGGTCGACATGGCATGATGCAGGTCGTCAGATCCTCATGAGATCGAACGGTGGCTGGAGCTCAAAGGCGATGGTGACGTGGCAGAGTAATGGCCATTGGATCCTCCTGATCTAACGGTGGAAGGAAGCGGGCGACGTGGCTTGATTAGGACCGTTCGATCAAGTAGATCATACGATACTTGTGCTTCTTGTTCCTCCAGTCCGTCGTAGGACGGGGCTCCGAAGAGGGTCTTGCTCCACCACCCTCCCCCGTGGCTGATGAATGTTGCTGGCGACTCCTGTGTAGCTAGAAGCGGTCATAAAAGCATCGGGGAGTCGCCGGTGCGTCTGAGGAAGACGAAGGTGGTCCGTAGGTCAAAGATGGTGAAGCTCAAAGGAGATACAGTGATGCGTCCGACCAGTGACGAAGAGTGTGCCAGCAGGGTTAGATCATGCCAAAAAACAAATGCTCGTGCCGTGGAAGTGCAAGGAGTGCAATAAGAGGCCTGAGAGCGAAGCGATGGGTGACTGATGGTACTCCTCCATCGTGGCGACGAAGCTTTGGTCAGAAGGGGGTGCGAGATGTGTCAGAGTGAACGGAGTAGCGCACGAAGATGGGAGCTCCATGGCGGAGCAAGGTAGATGGTCGGAGAAGCGTGAAGATGTGCGGAGAAGCAGAATAAATTTCGAGAAAAACGAAGAGAGAGAAGATGGTGATCGGAGAGGACAATGGAGGATGCTACCTAGGGTCTGAAGCTCGGGGAGGAGCTCATGGTCATCGCTCGAGGGTCGGCAGCTGGCCCGAGCTCGTGCAACTCCTCGAGAAGGATGTGGCACGATGGATACACTATGGGTCTCATCGGAGAAGATAGAGCCGTCGTCGCTCGATTTCTCGCCTAATTGTTGTCACTAATAGGAGGATAGGAGCTCGAGGTATCTCCCTGCAAGGGCAGATGCCGTAGAAAGTGGCCGGTGGTGGAGCATTTAAAGGGAGAAGGTGGAGGTGTAGGGCTCCAACTCTCATCACTTCCTCAATAGTTGAGAAATCTGATGAAGAAGTTGACCGTGTTGCAGCTTCAGTATCAGTAGTGTCGCACTTCTTCTTCCACTTCTCAGCCTATACAGAGATATTTAACCGCTCCTCCCACCCATCAGATACAATATGTTCAGAGATATCTGGTACTGTCTACTGAGACTCCACATATTGATTGTCATGAGAACCTGTCCAATGCCAACCTAAGTCAGATTACTAGCCTCGGAGTTGATGATGTTGATTCTCATGCTACCCTTGAGATCAGTGAGATTTGGTATGCTCATGTTCATCTTTCACCAAACTTTACTACTCAAAACTTACACCACCACCACCACCAACATAGTTATCTACAGTATTGACGTCCACATTTTCAGCACCGCCATCCTTACACGTAGCATCAGTCTCACCAACACGCCTATCGGAGATCACATTCACATCAGTATCATGCTACACATTCACAACCTTATCGGTAGTAGAAGCAACATTAGTCTTCTTTTACTCCACAAAGATCTCATTATCCTTACTCACCACAGCAGCACATTCCTAGGAAGGAGAGAGTAGACAGCAAGGGACACTTTGTCTGAGATGTCTTCATAGGCCCTAACATTGAATCAGATCATGGATATGTTTTGCACGCTCCAGACAACGCATAGGACATGGATGGAGTGGGTTAACCATCGCAAAGATGAGCTAGTCGTACTCAAGATCACTCTCCAGCCTCAAATAATCACGAACACAAGAGGAGGCATTCAGATCAGGTAGATGCCACCACAAGTATGATCTCTTTTCTTGTATTTTATATCTAACTTCATTTATTTCAGGAGTGGTAGATCATCACGCACACCTGATCGAGAGGAGGATAGGGCACTTGATGAGGAGAGAGAGCCGATACATGATAATCTTGATCATGTACATTCTGATGTTGAGGAGGAGGACCGCCATGACGAGGACCAACATAATATCCATTACGATGGTATAGGGGAGTGATGCAAAGATAGTTAACATGGACACAGGTTAGTGAGACAATGATATCACACTAGACCACGAAGATACTCCCGATGTAGATTTTTCTTCTCCTATTTTAGTGAGTATTGTATATACTTCTGAGACTCTCGATGTACACTTTGATTGTTTTGATGATGTGAATAAAAATGATGAGTTGGTCATTCCTGAGATTGTTCCTTTTCCCGATGCTTTATATGGGAAAGGAAATAAAAATGTGAAAAAGATTGTTGTCACTCCTGAGATAGACATGTTATTAAAAGATCACATCTTTTTCAAAATCCCGCTCCATGAGGCCATGGATCACTTCCCTACGTTTAAGAAACAGTTGAAATATAGATGTACCACTGATAGGAAAAAGACATCACGTACAAAGAAGCTTGTTTTGACCAAGTTTACATCTTGCTCTATATAGAATAGATTACTAAAGAAGAAGAAAGATTCGGGAGCACATTATGTAAGATGCGAGATTTCTCATGTAGCATTTGATTGCACTCTATTAATAGTGGTTCCTCGATAAATTTATTACCATCTTGTTTACTATACAAGCTTGAGTTAGGTCCTCTTTACAAATCCCACGCTATCCTTCAATTTTTTAATAGATCTGTACAGACACCAAGGGAAATTCTAAGGAACATTATCGTAACTGTGCAGGGCCTGCAATTCCCAGTGGACTTTACTGTCTTGGACAAGGATTGCCCTATACAGTTCCACCTTACCCAGATCATTCTTGGGAGGACTTTCTTGTAGACTGCGAAGGCCCTCTTCAAGTATGATACACGTAAGATATCTTTTTGCACTAAGGGAGAGAAGGTACACATAGAGATGGTGAGGTAATTATATATTTCCAGTGTCATATCTGCAACCAATTTAGATGCCTTGAGTTCCTTATCCATCTTTGATTACATGGATGAGGTTCGCCTTGACGACCTTGAGAGGTATCGAGTAGAGACCCGTGATATCCTACCATTGGATGGGTTCGAGACTACAATTAGCCGTTCTTCTGACGGTACATTATATTTCAGCATGGATGAAGATGAGCATATATCTGATGATTTTATTGCAGATATTTCAGATCCTGAAAGTTCACATGATTCCTCCACTTTAGATGAGTTAGAGACTGGTTTTCATTTAGCTGAGTTATTTTCCTCTAGTCATTCTGATGATGAGCACAATAACGAGTCATATGATGTTTTAGACATCTTCTGTATTCATACTCTGGAGCATATTAAGATGGCAGATAACCATATTGCAGACACATTGACCACCATCACACATACATCTGAGGATACGGTAGAGCCAGGTTTAGCTTTGCCAGAACTGAAGACCTTGCCACCCAATATGAAATGTGCTTTCGTTGCGGGCCAACATCAATAGTTTCCACCCATTATCATCTCATCTTTGACCAAAGAGCAAGAATTTCATCTGGGGGATATTCTTGAAAGAAACCATAAGGCTATTTGGTGGAATGTATCCTATCTCGGTTGGATAAATCATGCTTTGTGCTCCCACCATATCTATATCGATCATGACAACAGACCATCTAGAGAGTTTCTACGTAGGATGAATCCTGTTGTATGAGATGTTATCAAGAAAGAGATTACAAGATTGTGCGACACATGGTTTATTTTTACCATTTCCAACTCTGAATGGGTTAGCCCATTACAAGTTGTCCTGAAGAAGTTAGGAATTCAATTGATCAAGAATGAGAGTGGAGAGGAGATTCAAAAGAGAGTAACCACGTCGTGGCAGGCGTTCGTTGACTACAAGAAATTGAGCGTCGCGATGAAGAAGGAAAACTTCTGTTTGCCTTTTATAGAATAGGTTATAGAGAGGTTGGCATGTAAGGAGTACTTATGTTTCCTTTATGGTTACTCCGGATAGAACCAGGTTATTATTGCTCCTGAAGAACCAGAGAAGACCACTTTCACATGTCCCTTTTGCACTTATGCTTTTAGACGGATGTTTGATTTTTGCAATACTCCTGCTAAATTTTAGGGGTGCATTGTTGCCACCTTTACAGACATGGTTGGTGATTTTGTCTAGGTGTTTATGGATGATTTTTGCTCTATGGTGAGTCCTTTGATGATTTTTTAGCGCACTTAGACCAGGTTCCTCAGAAATGCTATGAGGTGGATCTCGTTTTGTCATGGGAAAAGAGCCATTTTATTATTACAAATGGGATCGTGTTAGGGCGTGTTGGCTCCTAGTGAGGCATGGAGGTTGACCCTACCAATGTGGATGTCATCAAGCATCTTGATCCACCATCCAACATAAAGTAGTTACGGTTTTTTCGAGGGCACATTGGTTTCTACCGATGATTTAGGATTTTTCTAAGATTGGTCGACCTTTAACTAATTTATTAGTCAAAGACATCGATTTCATGATAAACTACAAATGTCTTAGTTCCTTCCTCACATTAAAGGAGATGATTATCAGCACTCCTATCCTACAGCCACCTGATTCGTCTCTTCCCTTTGAGATCATGATGGATGCTTCAGATTTTATTATAATGGTTGTATTAGGACAGAGGTGGAATGGACTTTTTGTTGCCATCCACTATGCCAGCCAAACATTAGATGATGCTCAGCATAACTACACAGTGACATAGAAAGAGATGTTGGCACTAGTACTCACATTGGACAAATTCAGATCATATCTTCTTGGTTCGAAGTTTACAGTATGTACAGATCATTCAGCTATCAGGTATTTAATGAAGAAGAAGGATGCCAAGGAACGCCTTCTTAAATGGATTCTTTTACTGTAGTAATTTTATTTGGACATTAAGGATTAACCTAGGGTAAAGATTGTGTAAGTTGATCACCACTCCCGATTAAAGATAGAGAAACCTTCACATGAGTATACGCCAGATATTGCAGAGAGATTTCCAGACAAGAATATCTTTGCAGTCACAGAGCGTCCATGGTATGCAGACATAGTGAACTTGTTTCTTACATAGAAGAGTTCATATGGTTGGCCGAACGACTGAGTCGACAGGCTAGTTTTCGAGACACTATACTACCATTGGGAGGATCCGATACTTTTTCATGAGGGACCAGATTGTATCTACAGGTGATGTATTCCTCTGGAGGCATACAATAGTGTCCTCACTTCGTGCCATTCTTTAGAGGTAGGGGACATCATTCATGGAAGAAGTCAATGCATAAGGTACGCAAGAGTAGATTTTGGTGGCCAAATCTTACTAGAGATGCATGCACATTCATGAAGAGTTGCCCAATTTATAAGAGAGCAGTAGGGACAGTTAGTTCCAGAGATGCAATGCCAATGTTGCAAGTTATCATTTGTGAGATTTTCGACACATTGGTACTAGATTTTTTTGGGATGTACCCTTTGAGTAGTGGCTTTAAGTACACTCTTCTCGCTGTGCATTATGTTAGTAGATGGGTTGAGGCTATACCCGCAGGAACCACTGATAGTAGGATAGTGTGTAGGTTCTTCAGGGAACATATTATTTCATGGTTTGTTATTCCACGTATTCTTATTTCATACGGGGGTAGGCACTTCATTAATAAAGAGGTAAAAATGTTAGTGAAGAATTACGACATTGATCACAGAGTAGCTTCTCCATACCATCTATAGACGAACAACATGGTTGAAGTTTCAAATATGGGGGTGAAATCCATTCTTCTTAAATTAGTACGATCGGATAGGAAGAAATGGTCACAGCTTCTAGTCGAAGTTCCTTGGGAATATCGTACTGCATATAAAACGCCTTTAGGTACATTGCCTTTTAGGATGGTTTATGGGAAGCCAAGTCATTTGCATGTAGAGATCATGCACAAATCTGAATGGGCCATTAGATAGATTTCATTGGATATGTAGAAAGCATGAACCAATAGGAAGATGGAACTAAATGAGATGGTACATATTCAAAATCAGGCGTACAAGAACACCCCCATTTATATGGACAAAGTGAAAAGATGGCTTGATAGACACATTCGACACTAGATCTTTATCCCTGTTCAGAAAGTCTGATTGTTCAATTCTTGACTGAGAAATTTTCCTGGCAAATTAAAAAGTAAGTGGAAAAGATCGTATATAGTTAGAATGGTGCACGATAATGGAAGCATAGCTATATCAGGTGTGTCACCAGGTGTAGAACCATTCGTGGTAAATGGGCAGATGCTGAAACACTTCGTGGAGACTCCTGATCATTTTGCCTGTGTTAAGGTGATCTACTTTGTACAAGATGCATGAATACTCTTCAACTTCATTTCATCTTGTATAGAGACCTGTGAGCCTTTCAATTTTCGGACAACACCACGGCCTGTATATTCTTCGTAATCCACAATCGTCCCCATTTTTTTCTTGACTTATATACTTAGGATACCAGATCCTATGTATGGGGGACTGATTGCCCGTTGATTCTTGTTTTTGATTGTGTTCTTTTTGCTTTTTCTTATTTTCATTTCTTTTACACAAATCATTGGTCCCTGATTTTTGGCCACATTCTTTTCTATACATAGGATGCATTATCTTAAGTATAAAGGGGACCGAGTGATTTCATTGATTTCATTTTTTTCTCTTTTATTTGTTCCTTTGTTTATATATTCTTTTTCCTCAGTCACCTCATTTTTGTCTTCCTTTATACTTACGATGACCAGATCATAAGTATAGGGGGTTAACTGACTTCTATTCTTTTTCACCCACTTCTACATAGCACGAGTTATGTCCTCCTTTTTCTCTTTTGACTCCACGAGGGCATATCACAAACTAAGTACAGAGGGGTGCGTATATATTGTAAAAATACTTTTATCCATAACTCATATTTTGATGTATTTTCTATATTTATAAAATCCATAAAAAAGTGGGTAAGGGTTAATTTAAATTCCATTTATTTATTTATTATTGATGAAATCCTTGTAAAAAAGTAAAATATGTGAAAAATTCTGATTTAAAATGTCTTTTAAAAATATATATTTAAAATATATTTTTAACATGTATAGTACTTATTTAAAATCCTATTTATTAAAATACGTGTATAGATCATTTAATCTTTGTAAAATTCTTTTGTACATAAATTTTTTAATATTCATTAGTTATTTAATCGAATTAAAATATGGGTTATTTATCTGATAAAATTCTTGTACATGTACTTGTTTATAAAAAATGAAAAATCCATAAAATTGTAAAGTCCTAAAATTCATAAAAACTAGAAAATCTATAAATTCCATAAAATTGTGTAAAAATCAGAAAAAATACTTCACAAAAACATCGTTGCATTTGCATTAGAATTTTCAGAATAAGTTTGATTTCTAGAACTAATGATTGGGAATATTGTAAAGGATGGAGCTTGATTATGGCCTTTAACTTTCATTGTAAGGAGCCTAGTTAGGAATTGAAATTTAGAGTCTTCAGGTCTATGACTTAAATCTTTGGGTTCCATGAGACCATGTTTGGAAAGTCAACTTAAACTTGCCAATGTATAACACATGGTGTCATACGTTTATCTCTTCATCAGTGAACCAATTTTGGACACATGCACTTCGTACTTAGCTCGACTTGCATGGTGTTGCGAAGGCCAATCCATTTCAGTGGTGCATTTTCGTCAATGTCTAGTAGTGCATATGCTTAAAGACAAGAGTTGTGTTGTTGAAATAATGCTTCAGATGAGGGAAGGACTTGCTAGGGAAAATTTTCCAAGACCTCAAAACCTGGACGAAAATAAAAGATTATATCACCGTCGAGGCACAAAAGATTGATGCAGCGCAAGTAACATTACAAAGGCAATCCAAAAAGAAGCCGCCAAATACCAAATATGACCACAATGTTCCATTCTTCTAAAAAGCTTGCAAATCTTAGTGGAGACCTAGCTAAACTGGCTGGGATACACACTGAGATGTGACTACACTGGTCACACTCCAATTCTCTTCTCATTCTTCTACATTCTCTCTCTCTATTCGATTGTGGGCCCAACATGATTTGACCTTTTGGAGGGAATATCCCCTTCTCGAGGAAAGAGTAGCTGTATGAGGAACCAATGGGAGGGTATTACTGGGAGGAGTTATTTCTTCTCTTATTTAAGCAGGAAGAGCAAACACAATTCACACACAATACATATTGAATTCCATGTTGTAGATTTAGCGATATGGATAAGTGGATCTGAGATGGTTGTTGAGGGGAACCTAAATAAGGATTCATGGAACTTGAGGATTGTTGACATTAAAATCATAATCCTAATTAATTGCTCTGACAAAATGCTTGTTTTAGGCCTGACCAAGCCCTATCCTTTGTTTGTTCTCAAGAATTGGATATGGAAAATAAATTCATTCCGACTTTCTTTCTTTTTTACTTATTTTTCAAATAAGTGTTTGCTAAGGGAGCAACAAAGTTTATGTAAAGGGGGTTGATGAATACATGATTCATTAACATTTTTTCTACATTTTATCTTAAAATACTTAACAAATACATTTAAATATACATTAATTTTCATTTCCTAAGAAGACATCATTCATGAATAAAAATCCACTTTTATGCATCAAAATCATGTAAATAAAAAAAGAATAAAAATAAAGAAAACTATATGAAGGTAGATTGTAGATATGTATATATGTACAATATGACTTATAAATTACAAATATAGCTGAAGGACATATTTATATAACCTAACCCTGACACCAAGTCAGAATGGATTGGTTGACATACAAATAAGAAGGGG
Source organism: Ottelia alismoides (assembly GCA_037367405.1). Classification (NCBI taxonomy): domain Eukaryota; kingdom Viridiplantae; phylum Streptophyta; class Magnoliopsida; order Alismatales; family Hydrocharitaceae; genus Ottelia; species Ottelia alismoides. Next base: position 504,244 of record JAZKJV010009178.1, read on the forward strand.
GAGATGAGGAAGAAAACCAAAAAAAAATTTTAAGCACTCTACACATTACTCATTAATTATCAATAAATATCAAAACTTAAATGATTTTTTATTAATTCATTTGTACGTATTTTTCACCAAACTCTTCTCCTATTTATTTCTATAAAGTTATAGAAAATTGATAATATTATCTTCTATATATGTTAAGAAATTCAACTTTCAAAATGTCAATTTCTGAACTTCCAAGCATCATAACTTTGTCATACGAACTCCAGTTTCACTCTACTCACTTTCAAAATTCATAAATAATATTCTATATATAATGAAGTATGATTTCACCAAAATCATAGTCTATTTGCAAAAAGTTGGTTTTTGGACCTTTGACAATGGGGTTTCTGGACTATTTATTTTCTTCAGACCACACTATTTATATTTTCTTGATTTTATAAAATTTAATTTTTTTTCTTGATCTTATATTTTATGCATAAATTATGTCAGACTTCTAAAATTATTTGATATTCTAAATAAATAAAAACCCTAATTAAAGATGAATTTTACTTGTCGATGACATACCTGTATATATTTATATATTTAAATAATTTATTAAAAAATTATAAAAAATCACATACACCCTATTTATTATTATAGTAATTAATATAATATAAAATTAGTATGTTACTTACTAAATTATTAAATTACAAATACAATATCTATTTATCAAGTACTATTTAATAATATTTATATTTCATAAAATATTTGTTATTTATAAAAATTAATTATACCATAAATTAGTTAATTTAGTTATTTACATTTTTCCTTTCTATACCTAATTAAAACAATACCATGTATTATTTATTACCTAATTATTAATCTAAATTCAATATATGGTCAAAGAAGTGCAGACATGTGTCTGCACCTAGTTTATCTTCCTCAAGAAGGTCGTTGGCTAGAGTTCTTCCAACGACTCTTCTTCACCCATTTATTATTGCGATTCATCACATCCTAATCGTAATCTAACAACTGTATTTGATTTAACTAACTACCCTCCTACCCGCCAACCCTTGGATCGTCACCTACCCATTGCCATTTCACATATTTATTGATTTAAATTTGCTCAGTTGCAACTAACTCCCACTAACCAGAACACCAACTGGCGGACCTACATCTTCTCCACCTTGTGCTACCCACCTCCGATCGTGATAGGGCTAGGTGGCTAACCCACGTGGAAGAAGGGAGCAAGGAGGAGACATTCCAAGGCCCGTGCGGCCTTGAACAACCGCCGTTGCAACACTCAGCTAAGGTGAAGTGCCCTCCATCGAGCAATCACTCGAGGTCCAGATCACCTCAGCTCCCAGGTACATGCTTTTATCCTCCATTACTATTTCAATTTCATCGATCATCGTGCTTGATTATCTCATCAAATCAACCTCCCTTGAGTCCACTTCACTGTAGGTGTGCTCGGAGGGGACAGTTGATCCCATTCGGGCCTTGCTGTTGCCCGGTCATCATCGGAGAGTGAACAAAGGGGAAGATCGTCACCACAACATTCGTTGTTAGGAGAGGAACATCGAAGAATAGTCGCAGTATAGTTGCGTGACACATGGCTTCAACCATAGGTCCAGATCGTGCGGATTCTTCTGATCTTTGTCGTTCAATATGAAATAATAGAGGAATTACAACTTCCGTATTTGCAATTCAGTCCTACCTCCACCATCTTCCGTATCTGAAATTAGGTCCCCGCATAGGGACCAAATTGTAAATCCTCTGCATTATTCTTATAATTAGGACCCTGACCAGGGACCTAATTGCAAGATACCAATATCTTTTATCTTGTATATTTACTCATTATTCGTGGACTTTTTGATACATTGCAGACCCTAGACTATATTCTATCATTGTAATGTTTTTTTTCTACTTTTTTAATTTTACTCTACTTTTTGAAGATTTATTCTTGAGTTTTATTTCTCGATTCTTGATTTGTTTTGTTTCCTTCTCTTTTTTCGAGCGTCTACTCGAGGCTTTCATATACTATATAGTATCACCTATATACATTGTTTTTCACCAATTATAATGCAGATAAATTTGTTTGAAAATATCCCTTTGAAAATGAAATAAAAATTAGACATTAAAAAAATAAAAAGATTAAAATTCAAAATCAAAAAGAGTTTTCTTGCATTAAAAAAGGAAATAAAAAAATATAAAAGTATCATAAAAATTTTTCTTTACTCGGAAATTCACGAGCAGTCTGCGTCCTTGTGTTCGACCCAGGAACACTTGCCTAGTTAAATAAATAGTGAAACACTAATCTTCTCATTGATTTCTATTTTTTTTGATTAAATTGAGATTTTGGTTTTGAGTGGTTCTCAGCACTGACTAGTCATTCACTTTTAATCGCTCTTAGAATTTCAGCTTATCAATTGTAAAATATCACGTATAGGTAGACATCCTCTAACCATAGATATATATTACTATATGCTTAATTACGTACATTAGGCGGACTATTAGGTTGATGAGCTAATCAAGATCTGTACGTTGATACGTCGGTGTGCTTACTAGGGCATATGAGTAATACCTATTAAATAGATTATACAGGTTCAATATTGAACCGGGAGACAAGATCTCACTCATGAGATATTGACATAAACCAAATTCAACAGTGTTTGTCTTGTTTTGGAAAGAAGAAAAGATTTCAAGGTATGATATATGCTTCTGGAAATCATATGATCGATACAAACTCCCAATAATTGAAAGAGAAACTTAACAAAAAACCTCAAAGGTGACAGTTCAAATAAGATCAATACTTCATATTGTTTTAGGTCTTTTAGTATGCATAATGTACAAGTGTTAGGAATACTCGAGGGTGATGTGATCTTAAACGATGTATACCATTACGCTTCCATTCCGAGGGAGTGATGAAACATTTTTTGATATTTGTGTATGCTCTTATTGGATTAGATATCTTATTTTAGTCTTATTGTTGGACATTGATCTGAATATGTTTCAGATGCAATGAGAAGGTGCAATATTACATCTGACATTATCTAATACAATTGAGCGATCTTTTATATCAGTATATTAAATTAAATCTCATTACCCAAGTCACTATACATGATGTATACCGTCCCCTTGACCTTATCTCCAAGTATATGAGGAGATGGCACACAATTCTTGAAAGAGTTCAAGAATTATTTCAATAACAATATTGTCAAAGCATCTAGAAATTGTATTATTAAATACATTTTAATTATCACAATTAAAATGAGTATAGAGGTACCCAAGAATATTAAATTTGATATAAGTACCATGTATAACATTAATGTGGATACTACTGTCCACCATAATTATGGGAAATGTGGATATGATCCACAATGTACTAGAGAGACAATAGTGAATGAGATTCATAATTTATATGTTAACGTGAATTACATTAACATTATATATTTTAATGTAAATACGATTACATAAAAAATTGGATGGAAGGTTAATTCTTATTTGTCATTGGTTTTGTTACGATTATCACAAACATAATTATTCGCTAATGAATGCAACTAATTCAAATATTCAATTATAATGAAAATACAAATTGAACAATTTCCCTCTTTAGGGTGGATGTCCATGTTGATGTATAACCATGGTGGAGGTTCAGCTTAAATTAGTGAGTGGAATGGTTCATTTTTATTTTTATGAATTATTAATTAGATGATGTTGGAATTAATTGAAAGATATAATTTGGATATTGTTGTTAAAATTTATCTTCTATATTTATTACATCTTTTTTAAGAAACAAAAAATAAAGCAAAATTGTCCATCTTAAGAGCACATGGATTGATATCCATATACATACGAAATCATGTAAAAGAAGTGCAAACCCTATACCTCAAGGGGACAAGTCATATGCAATTGTTGCGTAAACTCTCTCTCTCTCTCTCTCTCTATATATATATATATATATATCCCTATATACATCCAACCTCTGCATCTACACAACCCTCGTACGTTCCCTTGCCCAAGTTTGGTGGAGATCGCAATAACTGTTGTGATGTTGTCTTGCTGCTGGATTGATCACTTGAGGAGCTTCTTCCTCTTTTGTGCTTCATGATCGTGAAGAAGACAAGTGATTCTGTGAGATGAAATTAGGAGAACGCTTGCATGGATCATTGATGATTCTATGAATCATTAACATTCTGTCTGCATTTTATCTTAAAACCCTTAACAAATACATGTAAATACTTATTAATTTCCATCTTTTAACAAACCAACCTCATGAATGAAAATGCACTTTTATGCATCCAAATCAGGTAAGAAAAAAATAAAAATAAAGAAAACAAAAAAAGAAGGCAGATTGTAGATATGTATATATGTACAACGTGAATTATAAAATAAATATAGCTAAAAGATATTTTTATAATGTAACCCCCGAGATGAAGTCATCATGGATTGGTCGACAAACAAAAAAGTAAGGGGAGATATGGAATGAAAACAATAAAAAATAATTAATTTTTCTCTTTGTACATCCTTCATGGGTATCCAATAATTATCAAAACTTCAATGATTTTTAGTTAATTCATATGATCATATTTTTCACCAAACTCTTCTCCTAATTATTTAAAAAAATGTAAAGAAAAATATAAAAATAAATTAAAAATATTATTTTATATATATACCAAGAAATCCAGCTTGTAAATTGTTAGATTCTCAACTTCTGAACATCATAAATTTCTTATACGAATTCCACTTTCACTCTACTCACCTTTAAAGTTCATAAAATAATATTCTCCTATTAATGAAGGTGATTTCACAAAAATCAGAGTCTGGTTGCAAAATTGACTATGTTAGTAGATGGGTGGAAGCTATCCCTACCCCAGTTGTCGATAGTTGCATCATCTGTTAATTCCTCAAGGAAAAAACCATTACACTATTTAAGGCACCGAAAATCTTGATTTCAGATGGGGACAACTATTTCATAAATAAAGAGGTTAAGAAGCTAACCAAGTAGTATGACATCAAACACTGTGTCGCATCTCCATACCACCCTTAGAAAATTGGCTTGATTGGGTGTTCAAACAGGGGAATCAAAACAATCCTAGAAACTTGTACGCCTTGATCGCAATAAATGATCACAGTTGCTCAACTCAGTTCTTTGTGCCTACAGAATAACATGCAAGTCTCCTATTGACATGTCTCCTATTGCCTTCTATACGACAAGACTTGCCATCTTCCTATGGAATTGATTCATAAATCCTTGCAGGCTATCAGTGTGTGCAATCTGGACTGAGAAATAGCTGTAATGAACCAAAAGTTAGACCTAAATCGTTTGCTAGAATTTTGAGACTCTGCATATGACAACACCCTTATGTACAAGGAGAAGATCAAGCATTGGCATGACAAGCATATCAGATGAATGTTCTTTGAGCTGAACTAGAAGGTGTAGTTGTTCTATGCAAAGTTAAAGCTATATCCGGGAAAAATGAAGAGCAACTGGTATAGACCTTTTGTTGTTAAAAATGTACATGACAATCGTAGTATTTTGATATCTGGATTGTTAGCTGATGCACAACCTTTCGGATAGCTACTTAAACCATACCTTGAGGATGACACATTCCTATCCGTTGTTGATTCTGTTCAAGTAAATTATGAAGAAGACCATCCAGATACAGATGACACAGAGAACTGAGAAATATCAAAAACATTTTTTTTCTTATTTTATTCTTTTCATTTCTTTGATTCTTTATTCTTCTATTTACTTAGTCGTCCCTTCCATCAATGTTATACTTAGGACATGCATCCACCTAAGTATAGGGGGTTGACTACCTCGGTGCTCATTCTTTGATCCCTCAATTGTCTCCCAACTTGTTTATAATTCTATCTATACTTGGGGTGTTTTACCCTTAGTATAGGGGGAGATAGGTTGAGCTTATGATTTCGTCAATTCACACCCATGACCCTCCCTACTTTCTATATAGTCTGCTATTTTTAGGATTATTTAGTCTTAAGTATAGGGGGACAATCGCCTTCTCTTCCTTCTATTACTTAGTCATTGTAGTATAGACTTTTCTATACTCAGTACGTGTTATGTCTTCCTTTTTTCTCTTTGTTATATGACGGCATAGCTCAAGCTAAGTATAAGGGGGTCATATATAGATTGTATATACTTTGGCCATAACTCATACTTTCGTACTTTAAATAAATATGGCTATTACACTGGGTAAGGGTATACCACAAATTAACTGTAAAGAACACACTCATAAAATTTGCAATAATACACTAACCCCTTTTCTTTTTCCTTTCTAAAAAATTCCATAAACATTTCCAAAAACCCAAAACACCTAAAAATCGGAAAATGGTTTCGAAAATCCCCCAAAAATTTTCAAAACTTTCTGAAAAATCCCATAAAACATCAAAAACCAGAAAATGTATCCACAAAATTATCTTTCTGCATTGCATGAGATTTTTTAAGAATGATTTTGACAATTGAACAAGTCTAAATAAAATCGAAAGATTGGAGATTTTCTCTAGACCTAATTCAGAGGAAACAATTAAGGACTAGAATTGTGACACTTCAGTTCATTATGGTTTAATTCTTTAGGTTCTATGAGAGTAAGTTTGGGAGTCAGTTCAATGTGTTTAGTGAGAAGCCTTCATGTCATTCATTCGACGCTTGAGACAATGGTTTGATTAGAAACGTCACACTCATCACTTAGCTAAACCCAAATGGGCCATTGAAAAATCTTGGATTCTAAGTCAGGACGATACTAGGCCGCTTCATCAAGGGTGGCTCAAGAACCTATCTTGGAGACTGCCTAAATCGGTACTTCAACCACTTCTTCTAGCAACAAGGACATCTAACGACTGGAGACTGGATTGAGACAATGCTTCAAATGAGGAATGATATGCAAGCTCAACTTTTTTCAAGATCTAAAACATGAGCAGACCAAAAGACTCGATATACATTGGGGACAAACAACAATACAGAGCAATGCAATACAAAGAAAAATATCCAAAATGTCATAAAAATTTGAACTTCTGAAAAAGCATGCTTCTTGGTGAAGATTTTGTTACACTAATCAAGCTTCACAAGGAAATGTGACTATACTAGTCTATTCCCACTTCTTTTCCCATTATTCTAGCTTCTCCCTTTATCGGTTGTGAAACTAGTAGCACTTGAGTTTATAAAGAAATATTTGTCTCCACAAGGATGAGATACCAGACGAACATGCTCCTTAATAGTTCAGTGATTTGTATGGGAAGAGCTGAAAAATTCACACACATGGCTCTATCATTTCAAGGTAGCAAGAGTATGCGACTGAGAGGATGGTTCTAACGAGGTTGTGAATTGAACTTGATAAAGGAGCATAGAACCTATATGATGTTGAGTCACAAATCCTAACCATTACTTGGTTCGAATAAATCAATAATACAAAGGTTTTAATGAAGTTCCAATCTTTGATTTTGTACAGATGAGTTTAAAAATCCGAGTCACTATATCTTATTTCATTTTCTTTTTACATCACTTATTTTCCCAATAAGTGCTTGCTAGGGACAAGCAAAGCTAAGTACAGGGGGGTGATGAATACCCATTTATTCACCTTCATTCCTTTATTTTGTCTTTTAAATCCTAGTTAAATGCATGTATATATTACTAATTTGTATAAATTAGCACCGTGGCCATTGCCTATAAATAGTACCCAAATATCTGTATTTTAATACAAAATAAATGATAAAGGAAAAAAATAAAGAAAGTATTGCAAATACTTATTGAACCTAAACCCTGAGACTAAGTTAATATTTACTTGGTCGACAAGGAATAAAGTAGGGGAGATAGGGGCGGATAAATTCAGACAAAAGAGCATTGTCACCTAGAAACCCTAGGTAACCTGAGTTACAGATACTCTTTTACACTTCAAATACAAATATTCTCAACATCAAAATGTAGCTAAAACACATATAAAAAACAAAATTAAGTGTACATAAAATTAGGGTATAATGTACATGAAAAAAGCCGCAAACAGAACTTCACAGACCCATATCTTCTCCCAATGAAATTTAAATTAACCAAACTCATCTTTATGACTCTCAATAAAATTATATATTTAATGAAGATGATTTCATTAAATTTAGAGAAGGTACAAAATGTGGCTTTCGGGGACCCATTGTATACTTTACCTATATATTCTTATACATTTAATTTATTCCTTATAATTTTATACTTTTTTTTATAACTTTTCAATACTTGAAAATATTATTTGAATTATATTAAAAATATAAACACAATAAGAAATAATTAAATTATCATTAAAATAAATAATGCAATAAAATACATAGGTAAAATATGCCTATATTATACCTACTCATATTTATATAACTATACAAATAAAGTAAGAGAAATAAAAAAGTAAGTAAATTTATAATGAAATATATTATAAATAAAAAAGTACACAAATTAATGAAATGTAAAATACAAAATAAAATCAAATACACTATATATAGGTAATTATAAAATAAAATATACTTGTAAAATTTAATAAATAAGTCAATATAAATAAATAAAAATCACCTAAAATAGTACATAAGGTAAGAAACAATTTTTCATGTTTAAAGAAAAAATAATAAAATCATTTTTTAATTTATTTCTATTTATTCTGTCTTTTTATTTTTGTTTTGTCCTTTAGCGCTGACGTGGCTCAATCAGGTGCTGGTCTTGGTTGACTTGTCGATCAACTGAACTTGCACCCAACCCTAGGCGTGTCAGGAAACTGACCTCCTCTCTTCTCCAATATGTCTCTCTCATTCCTTGCATTTTTGGGGTTTGTTTCCTTCTAAGAACTTGTTCCTCATTCATTGCCCTTTCACGCATGAGTGATTCCTCGAACAATAGAGCTTCGATCCTCCTGCAAACCCTAACGGAAGTCACCTTACTATTTAGTTGCTCCTCCGACCTCCATTTGAATTTGATCCATCTTGACCCATCTTCATCCCCATTTATCTTCACCTGGAGTTTCCCCAATGACAACAGGTGCAAATCCTAAAATCTAGGTACCGAGAAGGAGACGGAGCGGCGAGATCCAAGCATCGTCGGACTTACTGAGGCGGAGCTCTCCTGCTCCCTGTTCTTCATGTCTAAGCAGCTCATTTTCTTGCCTTTTAGATTCCTAGCAGTAGTTGTATTTTAGTTTAACTTTTCTCTGCATTTGATTTCTTTATTTAGTTTATAAAATTAGAAATCGTAGTTTGTCGGAGCGAGAGATCCAGCCACTATTCTCTACTGTTCAAACTATTTCCCTACCTTGCAGACCATCCCATATCTTTCCCTATTTGCTTTTGAACCTCCAGCACCCATCCATTCTCCCTGATCTTGCACAGATCAGGAGATCAGGATCACCACCTCTGCCGCATGTTGGAGACCTCCTTGGCATCCCATTTCGCCCTTTTTTTCCCAAAATCAATCCCCAAACCTTGGTATTTTCGTTTGCAATCTATCCTAGGAGATTGATAGACCCATGGGGGTCAAATTTTGACAAGAATTGAGGTCCCTTGGAACTCAACTTTCTTCGAACCTCTAGGACCCAATCGATGGGTCCTGGACGTTCTTAGGACCATCAACAGATACAGACGGACGAAAGCTTCGAGACACCTGGGAGCTACCCAGGTGGTCAAGGACGAGTATGAGTGCCAATCAGAGCTACCCATGTTATTCGGGGAAGCAACCGTCGTTGGATCTAAAGAGGCTCCTCGGATCGTCTAGTAGTCGTTGGGTCCCGTACCTATTCAATCTGAGCGATGATTTAATCCAAACGTTAGAGCTAAAGTGGTATCGTGCACCCAAGATGCGTCGTGTATCAAGTGAAGTCCTCTCAGCCACCCATTAGCGCACGTGGGGGTATATTGCATTCTTTCCTCTAAGTTTTTGTATTTTCATTTTAGTCCACGAACATTCTTTTGTAATTAAAATATTTTTGTATATTTACTCTTAAGACCCTAAGCTTTCCTTATTTGGACTTTAGTCTAATTTATGTCACCTCACGTGCCTATGCGTCTGAGAGGACTGGATATTTTAAAAGAACATCCCTCCAAGTTTATGATTTTTTTGGTCCAAGGATTTCAAGTATCGGTCGAATATTTATGTGAAAGATGCAAGTGGGTCCTGTAACTTTTTGGATATTGCAAATATACCACTACTAATTCTTTTAATATCAAAATAACTTTGATTTTTGCAAGTATGCCCTAGGCATTGGTAGGATGTTTTGATATGCCATGTTACTTTATTTAAATGGCATCTAGGTCCCTAGCGACCTATTTAAATTTATCTTGTATTTGCAGTATTAAAAATAGCATTTTGCATCCAAAATATTATGAAAATTATTTTAAGTGCTTGGGATTACTTTAAATCACATGTAACTTTCTTGAGGCCATTAAAGTTATTTTCCTATTTTTAAAATACAAAAAGTAGTGCATTTTCTCCTGTTTACATTTAAAATACATAAATATAATAAAAATATTTTGAAAAAAAATAGAGTATATTTATTATTGCATTTTGCAACTCTATACCAAAAATTGAAAAATAACAAAAGAAAAACACTAAAAATTAAAAAAATACCAAAAACCTTATAAATATTTAAAACACAAAAATATTACTTTCTATTTCTAAATTTTATTTATATTATAAATTATATAATAAAAATATTTTTGGAAAATTTTGAGGTATTTATTTTTATTCCATATCAATATTATATTATAAGGTACTATTTTGACATTTTTAATCAATTTAAAATATAAAAATAGTAATAACTATAAGAAAGATTCAAAAATAGAGAAAAATACTAAAAAAATAAAAACGTTTTATTTTGTAATTTTTGACTATGTGTAGTTATAAATAGAATACTAGATACATCGCTTGTATATATATCACTACTGAATATTTATTATTAATATTTAAAAATACCTTTATTAACTGCAAATCATTAAAAAATAGAAAGGATTGCACTCAAAGGTATTTTTATGATTTTTTTATATATTGAAAATTTATATCCAATATAGTAATTATATTTTACATATTATCCATATACTTATATATGTATGAAGTTATTACATATATATTAAAATATATTTTAAAATATAAAAATATAAAAAGAAAATAAAAAATTTAAAAAGTGTGAATTAAGCTCCAAGCAAAAAAATATTAAAAACTCATAAAATTACCATATAAAACAAAAAGCATTTGTTGATTTTATTCTTGACTATCAATTTTGTGACTATCCTTGTTGCTCCTTTGTGGTTCGACCCCTATACTTGCATACTATACGTATTATTTTGCAGGGTATACTAAATTTTATCTCACGTTATTTATTTTTTGATCATTATTGGGGGTTAATTGTTAATGTAGTAGATTGTTGATATCTAAGAGCTGAGAGAGAGGTCAACAAAATGCTTTCTAGACCTAACTTGTTGGGCACCGCAGACCCTCCATGATCGGACGTTTGGATCCCTCTACAATCTTAGTTGTGCATCAACAACCTGATATGATGCTCGCATCGTCTGGAAGAATATTGGAAATCATCCCAACCACAACATCATCTGGAGGATATAGTATAAATCTTGAGTATCTACAACACATGGAACTGTCAGATCCATTAGTGCCACGATTCCATCCCCCACTGAAACAACATCGAAGCTTATGGAGCAGGACAAAGGTTCATGAGTATCTAGGTATCCGAAGCAATACCTCATCTAGAATGAAGTATCATCTACAAAATCCTAAGTCTGGAGATCAGAAGGAAGAAATTTTGGGGAAGAACATGAGAGCTCCATATTCAACCAGAGCAGCAAGATTATTGTGAAGCTAAACAATCAATCATGGCCCTAATACACAGGTGACACCGATGGGTATGTCATGCAACCATGCACCAAAATGTTGTAACAACAAGGCGAAGGAGGTAGGAAGGTGATTAAAGCTCGTCGCAACATATACAAGTCCTATGCAAAGAAGAAAGAAGAATGGAGAGCATGTGAAGGCTGGTGAGGAGGGCGTGTTCATGGATTGAGCTACTGTGGTACAACAGATTGAACATGGGAAGTAGTTTTCTCGCAAGGAGATGAGGATATTGGCGGTTGTTGCAGCACAAAAGAGAGGGCAATCGAGGTGTGTTACTGCTGCACAACACAGAGGAAAGGGGAATAGGGAAACCCCACCTCCTACTCATGCCTAGACCTTCAATTCTCTACAATCTCATGTCATGGATCTCCGATAATGATGGTCAATCCTACCCATCATTACTCTCCTTGTCAATCATAGCCGAGCACCCCACCGTCCACCATTAAGCGCCCCATTATTCGCGGAAGGAGGAGTAGAGAAGAAGAGAGTGTGGAAGGTTGCGAGGCCATTAGATTCACTACAAAAAACACATCATTAAAAAGCACTAATATGCATGCCTAGTCCTTGCCTTGTAATTTCAATATGCTCGCTCATGTTATACACTCAGTTGGCCTAAACACAAGCCATATGTGTGAGCATACATGCTATCTCAGTCGTCGCCTGTCAAAATGGGGGAACACACCGTGCTCACTCATGAACATGATGACCATTAGGTGAGCACATGAGTGTTTAATTGAGAGAACTGATTTAGCGTTCCTAAAAAGGCTGGACCCTAATTGATGTGTTGACGATTTCTTGAATATGAAACAATCAACCTACAATCAATGATAAGCAATATAAATGTGTGTGTCAAAATTTATGTTATTTAACTCTACCAAATATGTGCATAGTAAAAGCATGTAGAGAATCGAACCACTTAGAAAATAGGGCGTAGAGGATAAAAATGATTATTAATTACGTAAATAATATTTTTTTGTTTTTATTTGTATATTTTTTAAGTCCTTTCTTTTTGTAAAATTGTGTGGGTTTTTAACATATAAATTTTTATGCATATTTCATTTTCAATATTTTTGTTTTAATTTTATAAAATTTTAATTTTTAAAAATAAAATATATAATAAAATATATAATAAATATCACATATAGATAATATATAGAAAAGGGATGTTCTTGGGTTTTTAAAATAAGACAAATAAACATAAAATGAAAGAAATAAAATGTTTTTCAAATTTAAAATTTCGTTCTATTTTTTATGATTTTATGGGGATTTTTAAAATTTTTTGTGGATTTTCAAATATAGAAATAAGTCAAAAGAGTGAATATAAAAAATGGCCCTCTTTAGGATTTAATAAATATATATAAATGTTACAATAACCATAAAGTAATTTTAATGCATTTTATATATCAAAAACAAATCTTAGAAATAGAAAATAATATTTTTGGATATTTGTAGAATTTTAACAAATTTTTGTAAGATTTTTAGATTTTCAATATTTTGCGGATTTTTAGTTTATATTTTCAAAATATTCGGACAAGAGATGAAGTATGAACAAATAAACATAGAGGGTGTTTTTTTGAAATTTTCAATCATTTTGTAATTTTTATGGACTTTTAAATAGAAAACATGAGAAAAGGTAATGTTTTTTCTTTCTCAAAACAAATAAATACTTTTAAATGAATTATAAAAAACATATGTGATAAAATAGGGTTCTAGGCACTTAATATAATTTTCCTACAGTTTTTGGATGTAAAATAATATATTAAATAATTATAACACATGTAAGAATTAAATAAATATTATATGGATTAAAATGCAATTTACATGAACTATCAATTCATTTTTGAACATTCAAACTAAATTTTGGAGTAAATCACACAAAATGCCCAAATATATTAAGATTAATACACGCTAGAAGGGGTAATTTTGCAAATAAAATCTGTTCCAGGAGCTTATATTTAATTTGTACAAAAAATACACTGATTTCACACAATAATGGACCAAAACTTATTAATAAAACCCTCGAGGGGATCCTTGTAAATAACCTAGGTGCCTCACATGTATGGGCACGTAAGTAACCTAGAATGGACTTAAGGGTAGATAGGAAATAGATTACGATCCATAATGCAAATGCTACAAGTTATTTTATAATGAAATAAATATTTACAGTATTAAACTAAAAACCAAAAAGGCAGGGTGGGTCAGCTAAAAATTACACATATATACGCGCTCATCATAGGTTGAGATGGCTTCACTTAAACGTGTGGATGTTCGAGATGTGAGGACACCTGTTAGTAGATGGAGCATCGAGGTGAGATCTCAGATCTTGATCAGAGGGTTCTGCTGTGATTTATCATGTGGTTGCTGCTACACTCGGAGAACGAGTTCTTGATCGAACGACGGTGGGGGGATCAACAAGAACATGGAAGAATATCTCCCTATTCATGCTTACATTGAGCGTATATCGTACCTCCATTGGTCACTTGATCTACTTGTGATCCCAAAATGAAGTTGGGGCTCCTCCACATCTATTGGACCACAAAAGCTCCAGACCTCACTTTAGAGATGTCTAGTGGTCAGGGAAAGTTGGCCACCTGGAGCTGCAAGTTCATAATAGATCGACCCTGGATAGGAACCTTTGAAGTGCGAACCTTCACCAAAAGCTTCAGGGCTCAAGGAAGATTCTCATCGATGAAATGATTAGCAAAAAAGGTGAGGGATGAGGTAATATAGTAGTCACTAGCGATGCAGTGGAGGGGGAGGCTTGATTCATTTGGTTCGTGCAAGATCGAGGGGGTAGAGGGGATTTGGATATGGAGAAGAGAAGTGGGGAATAAATGAGGTAGTTGGCCTAGGCTAACCGTGAGATTGGATGGTGAACAGAAGGATGGAGCCTAGTGGTCCAACGAACTATGTTTTTTTATTTTATTTTAAGTGTCTTAAGAGGAAATCCAACGAAGTAAAAGGCATATCTACACTAGAAATAAACTCACGAAACAAAATAACCAAAATAAAAGCCTCACCTGGTCAAAGGACCTGGGAAGCTGAATCACCAGGAGAAGCTTCTTCAACAATGGTGAACCACCTCCTACTCCCTTCTCTACGTCGCAAATCAAGGAGTGCTCAGTTCCTGTTGTGAAGGGAAATCTTCAGCTAAGGATTCTATGGGAAATTGATAGGCAAAGTAAACTCGAATTTGAAGCTGGACAATGCTTTTTATAGTAGAATGTGGAGGGTACAAAAAATCATGATTTATGATACAATCGATGTTAGTTTTATAAAACAATGAATAGGCCGAGGAGAGGGATATTTGATGGTTATGTTTTGGGAAGAAATTGCAGTGCATGAGATAATGGATTAGGCATGAAAATTCGTAGAATAAGAGGTCACGAGCTCTAATAATCTCTCCCAAGCGTAGGTACAGTTGATCTTTTCACTGAAAGACATGCCCTGATTGGGCCATAACAGCCACTACAGGACAAAAACAAATAAAAAAGAAAGGAAAACAAAAAATATAATAGAAAATGATTTATTTAAATAAAACATAGAACAAAAAAATTATTTATTATTTAATATGCTATTTTATTATAATTTTTTTATTTTTACAATCCTATATATTATGTGTTAATTTTTTACAAGTTATTCGTTGGTGTAAATATTTGTATTATATGTTTTTATTTGAATTTGTATTTTTATATTTAATATCAGATTTACACATTTTATATATATTTCATATAATTAACTACATATTTACATATTTTTATTTTATTTTTCTGATTTTATTTACATACATGAATAATTATATATATATATATATATATATATATATTAGGTATAGTATACTGAAACAACGCTAGTAACGGGCATCAAGGTATAGTCTTTTAGGCATGCACTAACAGAACGGATCCGACAATCGTTGTATTGGCCACTTTCAAGTATTAGTAGGCACCCAATCCAAGTGCAATCTCAAAAATTAACCCACAAAAATAATTAAGCAAATAAAAATAGGTTAATTAAAATTTATTATACCCAACAAAAATGTGTATAGATGACAAGCAGTAGGGGTCAAACCAAAAGGAGCGCACGAGATGTAGCAAAAAATGAATATACAACTTATGATTTTTTGTTTTCGATTTTTAAAGATTTTGTGAGTTTTAATTTATACGTATTTTTCTTATATTTTTAATTTTGAATTCTTTTTATTTTAATTTAAAATATAACATAGACTAAAATACACATAGTTTTAAATTATAATTATTTTATTATATTTTTAATTTTGAAAATTTTTTATTTTAATTTAAAATATAATATAGACTAATATATAATATGTAGTTATATATATAGAATATATAAAAAGGATAAAAGAGATGTTTTGGGATTTTTCAAGTATAACAAATAAACTCAAAATTTTAAAAATAATATATTTTTGGGTGTTATAGAATTTTCTCTATTATTTTGGTGATTTTTATATTTTTTGAGATTTAGTGGAATTTTAAATAGTAGAATACGTAGGATACACAAAACAATATATCAGGGACCTTGAAATGGTTTTAATAAATATCTATCAAATCAGATTAAGCCAAAAGTAAATTGTCTTGATACTAGGAGATACAAAGAAAATCTAAAAACTTAAAATATATTTTTGTGATTTTTATATTAATTTGCAGTTTTTTATAAAGTTTTATGTGTTTTATGATTTTTAGGACTTCTTCTTTATTTTTTGTAAAAATATTTGAACAGAAGTTAAAATATACCTATATAAGCACAAATGTATTTTTTGGAATTTTTCAAAACATTGTATAATCTTGATGAATTTTTAAATGTGAAACATGAGAAAATTCTTTTTTATTTTTATAAATATGAAAATAATTTAAATGCCTTAAGAAAAATATATGTGATGTAATAAGGTTCCAAGTTCATAAGATAATTTTCATAAATTTTTTAGAATCAAAATGATAATTATAATAATTAAAATACAAATACAAAATTAAATCTGTAATGGACCTAGTTGCAACATTCATGATGTTTCAGCGTATTTAATAACACATAAGCAAAGTCTAGGGGCATAGATGAAATTTTGTCGCAATTAAATACATTATTCGTACTAGTATGTTTATAAATGCAATTATCCAAAACAACTGGGCAAAGCATGCAAATATATCAAAAATATTACAATGGATGCTTAAAGTTTCTAGCCAAATAGAAAGACACAAACCTAAAGAGTATATATGCATAATACCCACCCCCTCACACATACAAGAATGTGAGGAGATGTGGAGTGGATTAAAGTGCAAAGATGTGAAAACTCAGGGTCCTTATTGTAAATAACACAAAATTATTATAACTTCAAATTACAGTTTATGGACTACATATAAAATACAAAATGACGGGGTATAAAAAGAAAATAATTCCCCACATACACGCTAATGGACTGCTCTGATCTTTTCACATAAGTGAATTAATGGTCCAAGGTGCTAGATAACGTTTCGTGGTTGGATATCTCTAATTAGATCATGCAACTAGATCTGACGTTGTGCGGATCACTCAACTACAGGTCCAACTCAAAACTGATGTTCATCAAGGAAATGACAGTACGTGCTTTTCAAGAAGAACGGGGAAGATGGTAGAGTTCAGCCTCCTTCGATCAAGTAGCTCTCTATCGTCCAACCAGTAGTGAGGTCACTAACGATCCCAAGATATAGTTGGATGCCTCCCGTGTCGATCAGTGGCCTTAGATGAGTCCAAGGCTCAACGGAAGAGGCCTGAAGGGTTGTGGAAGTTTGGCTACCTAAAGTGCTATGTGCTGGTTCTAGATCGACCCAAAGGGGGTCCTTTCGGCTCATACTTGCATGAAAAAAGTCGGAGGTTGAGGGGAAACTGCCTCGACCTCATTTGGAGTAGAACAAATGGGAATGGAGTGCGACGAGGGGTGCTTCAGTGAGAGGCAGAGGATGATTACTGATCTCCCAGATCTGATTGAGATCTTGGTTGAAAATGGATCGGGATGAAAGAAGACATAGTGGTATTGGTGTGGGGGTGATCCGATGATCAGTTAATAGTAGAGAACACGGTGAACATTGGTTGGAGCCTAGATCTCAGACGAACTATGATTTGAGGTTTTTTAAGGAAAAATAGATGAAACTAAATGAAACATAATGCATGGCTATACTAATGGTACTCCTAAGATTCGAAAAAGCAATGAAAATATATGTTCACCTGCCTGACATCACCGGGAGAAGATTTCTCATAGAGGAGCTCTGACGAAGGTTGAATTAACTCAGACTTCCCTTCCTCCTCGTAGTGGCTCTATGGGAATCACGCCTTGTCACAGATGATTTCCCCAAGCTTTGATCAGAGGGATCAAAAGTGAATTAAGAGGGATTAAACCTCAAATCAAAGTCTTGGGTTTTTTATAGCCATGATGAATGGGCTCAAAAGATCTAGGATTTCTGCCCAAATCGATGCACATTTGACCAATATCTTAGTCTGGCGTCAAAGACCAATCTTCGAGGAAGAACTTGAAATAGTTGACTTGATTCGACCAACGTAGTGTGAATGAAAATTTTATGAAATGAAGAAGTCAACAGTTTTGACAAAGCTAGAGGAGTAGGTGGTTAGTTGATCGTCAAGTCCATCGAGGCTATGCCCTGTCTGGGCCATGTTAGGAACTAAAAACGCAGTAAAAATAAAAATAGAAACACAAAAAAATAGCAAATGATTTTCTATTTTTTGAAAACATGAAAGTTGTTTCTTATTTTATATAATATTTTCAGGTGATTGTTATTTATTTTATCAATCTATTTATTAGGTGTTAATTTTTACCAAGTTTAATTATAGGTATTTATACCTATTTGTTGTACATTAAATTTTTATTTTGTATTTTATATTTTATTATTTTATTAACATAATTTATTGATTTACAACATTTTTAAATATGTATTTATATATTTTTATTTTATTTTTCAGATTTTTTATAGACCTAAATAAATCTGGATGTGTGTAATATATGTATAGGATACCTATATAATTTCTGATATTATTTATTTTATTTGGTTTTCACTCATTTATTTTTATGTTTTATTATGCATTAAATAAATTTACAAGTACCTAAAAATATAAAAAGAATAAAAGTATAAGGAATGAATTAAATAAATAAAAATATATAGGTGTATAGTACATTAGGACCTCAAAAGTCAATTTTTGTTTCTTAATTCCAATTTCGATGAGACTAACTTTTTTGGATATATAATTTAATTTAGAGTACAATAAAGGTGAGTTTGTTCAATTTTGAGTTCATATGCAGAAGATATTGATTTGTAAAATTTTATTTATGGCTTTTTCATCTGTGTGTCCCGGTCATTTAGTGTGTTTTTTTTATGTGCACTTATTTTTGTATTTTTCTGTTATTTTGATGTACACATTTTGTGTAGAAAATATTTTTATTTGAGGTGTGTAAGAGTATGTATAGATTGGAGTAATTTTCAGCTATATAGTATATTGGGCATCTAGGGTTCCTAGGTGATAGTTTAATTTTGTCAGTATTTATTTGCCCTTATCTCTCCCTACTTTATTCCTTGTTGATCAAGTTAACATTGACATAATCTCAAAGGTTAGGGTCAGTCAGTATTTACAGTACTTCTTTTATTTTGCTTTTATTTATTCATTTATTTTATGTTTAAATAGAGGTATTTAAGTACTTTTTACATACAATAGTTAGAAGGTTAATTTGTACAAGTTAGCTATATTTACATGCATTAATCTAGAGATTTAAAGACAAGATAAAGGAATAAGGTGAATGAATGGGTATTCATCATAGTTTGTGTTATTTACAAGTGTTTTGCTGAGGATTTAAATACGAAATAGAAGAATAAATGTAGATGAATTGCTATTCATCACCCCCAATACCTACCTTTGCTAGTCCCTAGCAAACACTTATTAGAATAATAAGTTATGCAAAGAGGAGAAATAAAGAAAAGGAAAATAAAGAAGGAAGAATGATTATAACTTTTAAACTTGTCTTCATAAAATCAATGTTTGGAACTTAGTTAGGATCTTTAAATTATCAGTTTGTTAGGAACCTTATTTGGAATAGGTAATGAATCTCTATTTCATCACATTTATTCATTCATTTTGGCTAAGTCCATAGTAAAATGCATGTAAATATCACTAACTTGGATGAATTAACACTCAGATATTAACCTGTAAATACTATATAATTACTTGTATTTAAATCCAAAATAAAAGACTAAAGGAAATAGAAGAAAAATAAAGGAAATATCGGAGATATTGATAGACCCTAAATGTTGAGATCAAGTGAAGAATTGACAAGGCCAACAAGAAATAAAGTAGGGGGAGATAAGGGTTAAAGTTTGTATAGAGATACACTCAAAACCATAATTCACATAAGTAAAAATAACCATTCTCGTACTATGTTATTTTCCATTTTACACACTACAAACAACGAAATGTTCAACATGGAACTTGTACGTAAAAATACAAAGAAAATTATAAAATTAATGGCCAATAAAAATAAAGCATTGTTCTACTAGGATACTTTGAATCCATTATTCATTACCAATTCTTTTGCATTTTTCTTAAAACCATTAACAAATGAATGTAAATATCTATTAATTTTCTCATCTTATAAGTATACCATTCATGAACAAAAATGTAATTTTATACATTAAAGATATGTAAATAAATAAAAAAACAAAAAGAATTACAAGAAAAGAGGTATAATGTAAGTATGCATATATGTACATTATGATTAAAAAAAATATAAATATAGCTGCAAGATATATTTATATATCCTAACTCCCAAGACCAAGTCAACATGGGTTGGTCGACAAACAATAAAGTAGGTGGAGATAAGGAAGAAAACAACAAAAATAACTAATCTTGTACATATCACAGTATTCCTTTTTATTCATTATTTACCAAAACTTCAATGAATTTTAATTAATTCATTTATATATATTTTTTACCAAACTCCTTTTTATTGTGTTTATAACATTGTATGTAAAAATATAAAAATCATAAAAAATCCCAACATCTATATATGCCAAGAAATCTAGATTTCAAATTATCAATTTCTAAACTTCCGAACCTCATAACTTCTTCGTACGAACTCCAATATCATCTACTCACATTTAAATCAATAAAAAATTTCTTTAATTAATGAATGTGATTTCATTAAAGTCGTAGGTTGTTTGTAAAAGGTCATTTTTGGGAACTAATGATAACTAGATTTCTGGGATATTTATTTTATTATGTAAATATTATTTTTAAAAAACTTGATTTTCTATTTTTTATTATTTTCTTAATCTTATAGTTTATTTATAAAAAAATTGAAAAAATAAAATCTTCATTTAATATTTAAAATAATTCAAATACCCTAAATTATTGTTGAATTTGAACTATGTAATACATATATGAATATATTAATATATATATAAATTAAATCATAGAAATCCATAAAAAGTTATACAACTCCTAAATATTATTATATTAATTAATAAAATATATAAAAATAATATATGATTTCATAAAATATAGAATCAAAAATGAATAACATATCTATTAAGTATATTATATATTAATTATATATATTTCATAATATATATTATTTATAAAAAAAATTATACCATAGTTTTTATACAAATTAATTCTAGATATTTTTCATTTTTATATCTTTTTAAAATAGCATCATTTAACATTTATTATCTAGTGAATAATCTAATTTATATTCTGACCACTGTGGTGCTGACACATGTCAGCACCACATCCATCTTCTTCCCAAGAAGTTGTTGGAGCTTCTATTCCAACGACCTATCTTCACCTATTTTTTTAAGCTTTGTTCTCCTTCCATTCTCTGATCCAACCCATTGATTTAAGCTGCCTAACAGCCTAGTTCAACGCTCATCCTCCGATCATCCTTCTTTCCTCTTCGATTCACCAATTTATTCGTCCAAGATCGATTGCTCAAACTAACTACTCCTAACTTCACCTAACATACTCCAGTTCCAGAACAAGTATAGTCGATCCCCAACCTTCATAGTCGTGCTCCGTCTAATCCCAATGGTTACATCACTGGCGGGCAAACCCGCATGGAGACGGAATAGATGGAGGAGAGTTCTAAGGATATCTAAGGCATTGCATTTTGCTTAGCGAGCGTGGAGCATCGATGAATACCGCACCATCGAGCAAGCACCAAGTGAGTCTTACATCTTCTAGTTCCCTGGTGACCTTCATCCATCAACATTTTCTCAATTTTCATGTCACATTAGTTGAATTAATCACTTCATTAGATCCCTCTAATCACCTTCTTTCATTCGAACACAAATCCATTGTCAAATCACGCTCAATTCACAACCAATTTTCATTTGAGATATCCTTCTATGGAACCCAATATTTGAGATGCATACCCTTATAGTTTGGTCGATTTCCTTGATAAATTGAGCAAAAATGTTCAATTGCACATATTCATATCATCTGGAGAGCATCCATCTTCATCGTCAATCATATGGCGCCTATCTTCTTCCCCAATTAGTCAATCAAGCTACAACACAAATCTCTGGATCTATAAACCCTATAAACAGGCACCTTCATCGGTCGTCCACTTCGTCGCCATTATCTATTCATCCTCCATAGTAGGGGAGCTCGAAGGGGGTAGGTGACCTCCTTCTAGCCACATGGAAGATCCACCACAATCGCACCACAGCTGGAGATCAACTGGATTGGAGAATCGCCACCGTCGTTCAAAGATTTGGAGAAGAACTTACCTAAGAACTAGACACACATGTAGTGGACACGTGTAGCAGACGATGACCTAGATCGCATCGAAGCATTTTAATCTTAGTCGTCAAAGAGTGAAATGGTGGGAAAATATTACAGAAGCCCCTACTATTGTTTCTATACATTCATGCATCATCGCTTCCATTACATTCTATGATTTCCGCCTCTTTGATACATATTTTCCAAAAATAAAGGAAATCAAACACGTTAGATATTCTTGAAAGTATCCAAAAAAAGTAAAAAAACTATAAAAAAATCTTTTGAAACTTTAACTCAAAAATAAAAGAATATGGACATATTACATTCGGAGAGGAAACCCCTCATTATTCCAGGTACTAAACTCCAGATAGTATGAGTGACAACGTAGCCCTAAGGATGGAGCCAAAAATCCCGGGATTTGAACTATGTACATGTGTATCACACATCGGTATATGGTTGCAACTGTGAGCACTTGCCTCTAAGCATATATAATCATTTCGTTGTGCTTAGCCTCATAGTTCCCTTTTGGATTGATATAATCTAGTAGCTAATGAGCAGTCGGGTTTGTGGGTTTTAAATATTGGATTTAATGTGCAATGTCGTTCCAACCTTAAAAAACCCTCGACAAAAGTTTATTCAAATCTCAATCAAAAATCAAAGAAGAAAATGTAGCAAGAGATATTTGCTATTTAATTTATTTGTATATCCAATAGGATCAAACTCAGGGATGCTACATAAATCCCGAGGGTTATTTTATTCAATGAAAAATCAAGAAAAGAATAAAGGAATGTCTATGCACACTATGCTTGGTTTTGGTCATTTTTAATTTTGGATTTTTTTGGAATTTTATATTTTTATATTTTTTTTAGTTTTATGATTTTATATAATTTTTTATTTCATAAAAAGTTTTTTCTATTTGAAAATAATGATTATTTAAAGAAAAATTAAAGCACACATACTGAATCAAACTTTTTGTATTTTACAAATATATAAAAATAGTAAGAAAATTAAACAAAAATTATTTTTGGTTTTTGATAATATTTAGTTTTTTTTTATTTTTTTTCAAATGTTCCATAATATTTCAGGCCTTTAAATAAAATAAAAAAAGAAAATAAAATAGATAAAAACAAAATGGTTATTTTTGGATTTTTGAAATATCGAATGAGTTAAAAAATAGATGAATATAAATTGTGGAAGGGATTTTTTATGTTTTCCAGAAACCCATTTTATGATTTTTTTTGGATTTTTAAAAGAGTTTTTATGAATTTTTGATGTTTTTAAGAGTTTTATGATGTTTATGGTTTTTATCATAAATAAAATTGCTAAAATCATACAGTAATTAAAATAAATTAAAATGAGCAAATATTTTTTTAGAAATTTTTATGATTTTTATATTTTTTTATTGATTTTCAAATGTAGACAGGGATTTTTGGGTATGTTTTTTAATTTTTAAAAATAATCAAAATGTGAAATGCAATTTATGGATGTAAGATGTATGTAACATAAAGCTATATGTATTTTAGTAAATTTTTAAATAGGTTATGATTTTTTTATTTGATTTTTAAATTGTAAAATAAATGCAAACTCATAGGGATGTGAATGCAACTATTTAAAATATGTAGACCAAATGATAACATGTTGAAAAATGTAGGATGAATGATGCAAAAAGTCTAAAAATCTCATGCATGAGCACATGTGCCACACTAGACAAGACTAGAATGCAAATAAAATATATCCAAGGGTTGAATAATAACACATTAATAAAATACTTTTATTGTAAATTTTCCATAGATCACATGCAAAACACAAGCTCAGTTCAAATAGGGATTAATGTGCAAATAAAATATATACAAAGGGTAAATATAAATGTTCAAATAAAGACAAGATGACACATGTCCTCATAGTGACTTATTTGAAAATTAAATAAAGATAGGAGCCTAGATGCAATTGTATACTTAAATGACGTGGCACGAGGACCGACTCTAATGATCTACATTTCAAATCAGACGGTGGAGATTATCTCTGGATTGGAGGGTGTCGATCAGATTTGACAGGTGTTGGACATGTGAGTCCACAGCGAGCCATTATGCAATAAATTTTATTGCAAATATCATTCCCTGATATGAAATGAAGAATAAATAATTTTCATAATAGGTCCCTTAGTACAAGTAGGGTTATGTACCATGGCCATCTTAATGATCATACAGTTGTTTATTTAATTATTGAATCATAGAAGCTGGTGCTTGGATGAACATCTAAAAAGTTAGATAGAGGACTCATCAATCACCATCAAATGATTGTTAAGAGATGATCTCTAGCCTGAGTAGGAGATGGCAATCCATTCTCATTTAGGTTGATGTCTGACCGACCTCTTGATGCAGGTCCTCCGCATGGGAATAGAGATTCGGAGGTGTCAGATTAGTTAGGTCAAAGAGTTGACTAAACGAGATTGAGATAAGCAAAGTCTTATGTTGTATGCTGTCACGATATAGGCACGCATCCTCTGACCAGAGATATATGCATTACTATATGTCTGAGTATGTTCATTTGGCAGACCAATAGTTTGATGACCTAATCAAGGTTTATACACCAGCGCGCTGGTGTGCATGCAAGGGCATATGAGTAATACGATCTCTTAAAGGGATCATATTGGTTCATCACTGAACCGGAAGACATGAGCTCACTCATGAGATATTGGGAAGAATCAAATTCGATGAACGGTCGTCTCATTTTGGAAGCTTGACTGAATTTGTAGGTTTTATATATACTTCTGGAATGTATATGATCAAAACCTAGGTATGATATATGCTTTTGGAAAGTATATGATCGATACCGATTCCCAATGATCAAATGAGAAACTTAATGATAAATTCCTGAAGCAGACAGTGTAAAATTGATCTTATACTTTGGGTTTATTCTGGTTCTTCCAGTATGCAGGACGTACATGTATTAGGAATACCTGAGGGTGATGTGATCATAAACAGTTGTATAACCGTGACGCTTCCATTCGTAAGGAGTGATGAAACGGGTCTGGATTTTAGCAACTCCTCTCAGTAGAGAAGTAATCTGATCTTGGTCCAAATGTTGGCCATTGATCTGAATGTGATTCAGATGCAATGAGAAGATTAGATTTGCGGTCTTGATTTAATCAAACATCTATGGGAGGTCCGAGATTTGGATTTAAGATGTGATCTCAATATCCAAGTCACTATACATGGAACAGTATAATCACCCTGTCCTTATCTCCAAGTATCCGTAGAGAAAGCGCATTAATCATGAAAGAGTTCGGGATAATTTCATTGTTGATATATGTATCCAAGCATTGATAACATGGATAATTAAATGTGATTTAATTACCATGAATAATATGAATTTGATTCATATTATATGGAGAGTTATCTAAGATAATTAAATGTGATTTGATTATCGAAGATGTGAATAATGTGAATGTGATTCATATTATTTGGGCACATGCGAATAGAGATCCAAGATGAATAAATGTGATTTAATTATCATGGATATGAATAATATGGATAGCAATATCCATATTAACCATATATATTATAGATGGAATTTGTAATATATAAGAGAGAGCAATTTGTAATTTGCATTTGTTAATTAAATATTGATGTGAATTAGATTCACATTGGACAATTAATTGAAAATGTAATTCACATTTTGTTTTGGCTTGTGTTTGTGATTCATAATTTTCCAATGGTAAAATTGCAATATTCACAAATTAATTATGAATTATTTTTTTGGAATAATTTACAACAAGTGTTGTTGTAAATCATGGAGATTTCCATGGAATAATGTAATCTCATTAGATCTCATGAAATTACATGAGATTGCCACCAAATCCCATATTATGGAAGGAGGCAATCTTTATTCCATAATCTCTATGTTTGATTGATTTAATTTGGGATTAAATCATATTGATTCATCAATATATATTTAATTTAAATTAAATTAATTGTTGTTGGTTTTTACCAACAAAATCTTAGCCATTAAAAGAAACATAAATCAATGTGAGCCATTAGAATTATGTTGTCCATGGATTGAGATCCATGGATCCCAAGATATTATAAAAGGAGAGACACCCCTTGCTTTTCTTGGTTACAACAAAATCTCTCTCTCTCTCTCTCATTCTCTACACGCCCTCTCTCCTTCTCTCATGTGGTCGTCCACAATGGATGCCCTAGAGAGAGTCTCCATCGCTGCAGCATCGTCATTATGCTGCCCGATCATTTGCTCGTGGATCTCCATCTCCTTCTGTGTGCCTCGCTCGTGAAGAAGACGTCGGATCTCATGTGTTGAGATCAGGAGATCTGTCGCTTGGATCATCAACATGGATTGCGAGGAGCACGTGTTTCATCAACACGCTCGCAACATCACCTCCATCAGATCAGACTTGAGATAGGAGGTCTCTTCGTTTAGAGATTCGATCACAACAACGCTTCAAGAGGTAACCCTAATACTTGTTTGTGGTTTAGATGAAACGATCCGAGAAGTGTTCTTGGATCATTTTTAATTTCCGCTGCCTCGAGCAACTGGTGTGACTTGTCGCTCACGATCGCATTTGATGCGATCCGCACGCTTCCATGATGTGCTTAAGGATCTCCTCATATCCTTCAAGTGGTATCTGAGTCTTAGGTCAGAGGTTTCGGATATGATCCATAAACCTAGGACGACTTGGG
Source organism: Ottelia alismoides (assembly GCA_037367405.1). NCBI lineage: Eukaryota > Viridiplantae > Streptophyta > Magnoliopsida > Alismatales > Hydrocharitaceae > Ottelia > Ottelia alismoides. The sequence continues at coordinate 531,559 of JAZKJV010009178.1, forward strand.
TTCATTAGAGTTTGCGAAATTTTCTCGCACTTCTTTTTCGCATCTCTATTTTATGATTATTTTCGTCCTTTTTTAAATTGTTTCGGATTTGAGTTTGCGTGATTTGGATTTTGTTTGCTCAAGTTATGATCAAATTAGTGAACATGTATCCACTGTTTCGGGGACTGTGAATCTTGACGTAATTAAGTAGTTAATTACGATTCTGAAACCCTAGAAATGCGTGTACTCACTTAGGTTCTGTTGTAAATCAAATTAGAAAACTTTAGAAACTTACTTTGCGTAATTTGGATTTAAATTAATTGAGATATGCTAATTTTAGTAAGTAAGGGTCACTGCTGAAAATTACTTTCCTAATCAAGAACCTTGTGATTATCATTAGTGAAATTAAATGGTTTAATTTCTTGCAGTAATTATGGATAAATATTTGTGAAATATTCGATGATAATTATTACCTTAAATGACATTGTCTTAACAAACAATTGATTAGATAAGATCTAAATCACAATTGGTTACACAATCTACTTTCCAACAAACAAAGTTGCTTGAATATGATTGGGGATTTGTTTAGCAAAACACCTTCTAATGTTAATTGAAATTGTTTTGATTATTATTATATATGGTATAACTTCGGTTGAAGAACCGATTATCATCTCAAGTACACAATGATTAATTTGGCATTATCCTTTCTTGAGGTGGATATGCTGTCTAGTCGGGGAGCGTTGGGGCAATAGGTTGCACCGTGTGCGGTCTGTCCCATTACCGTCGGTATTGGCCATGACAACGAGTAGGGACTCGATAATACAGGAGAGGTCACGATGTATTTTTTAAATTATTAAATTTAAAAATAATACGTATTTGAGATAATACCATAATTCTAGTAACAATAAAGATTGTTTGTTGGATATTATTGGATCATTAATTTAATATGATTAGATTAATTTGAATCCAATTAAAATTAAGACACTCTATTATGAATAGATGTTTTATTTCCCTTGGAAGAATTAATTATGTGAATATGATTCATGATAGTTAAATAGAATTTGAATATGATATGGAGGATAGCGTAAGTGACATCCATGGTCTCCCGTCAAGGTAAAGGGTTCCGTCACCAGGGATTGTATGTAGGAGACGCATGTCCGAAGTGACAGCTCATGTATGCAAGCGCATCTGGATCAGGCTCTTTTCTTCTTGAAAGAGTAAGGTTGTACGCGTAGTGACCCCAATATCGGGTCCTCATATTATTGGGGTGATATCGGATTGCGCTTAGCGAGTACTATTCCTGTTGACGATTGGTTCAACTAATGACGGGTCAACATCACCTTAGGGGTGGTGGGTCCGGGTGTTAAAGACCGAATTGGGAATTCATGTTGGACTTGCAAGGCGGAATATGTTCCCGCTTCTTTTTATCCAAGTTACAGATTCTCATATTATTGGGATATAACAAAGATAAGGAAGGAGATCGCATATCTTTCTGAGATATGATGGTAAGTATATCTCTTACATTGAAAGTGATTAAGGGAATGAACTTTCAGTGTTGACAATGCAAGAAAACTTTGATATAAAAATTCCTAAATAAAAGTAAAATATGTATTTATATATATTAATGTAGATTTCTTGCTTTAGATAATACTTCATTAAACCTAGTCAATGCTATACTCTGTAATAGCCAGTAAAATATAATGGATTGGATCCATGATTAAGATATTGTACTTGCAGTTGGACAGATATTGTATATGGTTGCAATGTGCAAGTTTCCTCATCATAATGAGGAGTGACAATTAAATAGACAATAGGACTACAACCCTAGGGTGTGTATGTCTCTACAGTCTTGATCTCTCATCGAATGTACTTTGGAAGTGACATGTTGATGATGATCGTAATTGTCGAATAATCCTTATAAAATCTAAGAAGATGTTTTGGCATGCATATGTGCTCTTTACATTTTATCATGAATGACATGGTTCTCTACATCATGCAGAATGGTGGCTCTATAAGAGATGATGTACTCAAAATATCTGAGTACCTACCAGAACCAATGTTTTAAGAGTTTAGAAGGATGTAGATATGATGAGTGTCATCATTCTATTGTCTATACTCTGATCATTCGTGAAGCTTCATAATATTCATATTGTATGAATTGAATGAAGCATGTATAAATGTGGAAGTACTCTTATATTGAAATCTTTTGAATTCATCATAAGAGATCCTTAGTCTTAAGCAATGGTTGCTTACAAATAAAGGGAGCACAGTGGAAGCATGGGTTGGACCCAAGTAAGAAGGAAAGTCAAAGAGTTGACCATACTTCTATGACTTCCATATGACATCCAAATAGTTGGATAAATGTCAATACTACAATAAGCTGATGTATTGATAGTATAACTATCCAGTCTATCTAGAATCCTTAGAGAAGGACTGGGATAGTGCATCGGGATAATCTACATTTAATCATTGAAAATGACATTCTTATTTGATAAGTTCAAAGTCTTATAATTGTATCTCATTCTTCTAATAACACTTGCAATTGGTTGTATATGTTTTAGAAGACTAGAAATTTGATCTTAAAGTTTAATAGTCATCCACATAGATGATGCAATTGTTGCAACAATATCTATTTAATAGACAGACTTCATAATTTCAGTGGGAGAGCCCTTAGTCTTAGAGAATGTCTCTTTGGCCTATATATTAGAATACACTCATTGCTTATTTCTAAATGTTGGGAATAAACATTATTTCTGGAATGTACCTATCATAAAGAGTTATGATGGAGAAATTTCAGATAGTAATCTAAAATCTAGTGGACTCTACTCAATTAGAAAATTAATGAATGGTTCATTATCATTTCAAATACTGAAATTAAACCTAAAAAGATCAATCGGAGAATGAAGATCATTTGACTATGATCTGACATCAAGCCTTGGACATTTGTCTGTTGATGTGATCAATGGACTAGTAAGAGATGGAACTTTAGATTGTCTGAAATTTCGTATCTTACATACTTATGACTATTTCATTCAAAGTAGAAATTGTCCAAAGCACCCTTCTCTGGGAATGATGTAAGATGTCGAGGTATTCAAGATCTCATACATATTGATGTATGTGGATCATCTATATCATAATAAACATTATGGATATGTGATATCCATTGATGATTATTTGTGATATGAGATTTTTTTCCTTCACCTTAGAAAGCTTTGAAATGTTCAAAGATTTCACAATTTTGGTTTTGAACCAAAGATTGAAGGAAGATGAAAATGAATTTGATCTAATCAAGGTAGATTTTACCTATTAGATGAATTCAAAGAATACCTTATAGAGTAAAAAATATCATTCCTATCTCAATCCTCCTAATACACCAAAATTCAATAGAGTTATAGGTAGATACAACTAGATCATGTATGACATGATTGATCAATGATGAATCATAGCATAATTACCTCTTAGTTTCCATGGTTTATATGACTACAATATATATCCTTAATAAAGTTCCATGCAAGTAAGATGGAATCTAGCACAAGAGAGTGCTAGTTCATTATGAAAATACAGGATGGTATTGGATACCTACTTTATGACCTTGAGATTCTTAAAAGATTTCATATCCGAGAATGTGATTCTTAGATGATGATATTCTTGAGAATCAAGATGAAAATGAAGTAAAGGAACTCATTTAGTCTTGAGAAGATAATGAGGCTCCTGAAATTAGAAACTAAAAGGACAATTAAAGATGAAACACTAATACCTCTTGAAATAAGTTTGAGGATGGATTCCAAGTGTTAGTTGAATTTGACAATGATCTGACTTCATGTGATGAAGCTTCTGAAGATCAAAGCATGGAAAGATGGAATTTAGCAATAAAGTCTGAAGTAGACTTCATATAGAAATGTTGTATATAGACCCTCGAGGATCCACCTACATGGGTAAGACCCATAAAGGAGTAAATGGATCTTCAAGAGAAAGAGGGAACCTGATGAGAAGGTAGAGACCTTCAAAGCACGGTTCGTAGCCATGACCTACACACTGAAGAGAAGGCATCACTTGCGATGAAACTTGCTCTTCAGTGATCATGCTTGAACCCATCACAATATTGCTAACTATAGTTACAAAACTTGACTTTGACATCTTTAAGATGAAAGTCAATATTGCATTTCTCCATGAATACCTCTATGAGGACATTCACATGAAGCAACCCCATGGATTCATGGTTGAGGAAAGAAAAGTGTGCATGCTAAAGAAACTCCGTCTATGCACTCAAATAAGCTTCTTGTAGTTGGAACACCAGATTTGAGGAAATTATAAATGTTATAATTTCATATAGAATCTTGATGAACCATGTGAAGCTTAGTGGGAGTGCCATTATATTCATCGTGCTAAATGTAGATAATGTCATAATCATTTGGAATGATATAAGGATAATAATAGGTATTTTATAATTTGGTTGTTCCATACCTTGAGATATGATCTCAAGAATACCTCTTAGATCTTAGTTCTATAGTTTTTCAGAAACAAAGAAAAGATGGCATTGGGACCGTCACATTAGTGGTACACCTCAGACATTTCCATTATTTGGAAAATTCCAAGAAAGGCTTTTTTACCTCAAGATATGGTACTGACCTTCCTAAAGGGATATCACCTCAAGGAGTTGAGGAGTTGAATGCTAAAACTGCTTGCCCTTGTGCATCAGTTACGAGAAGCTAGGTGTATGCTATATATGTAGAAAAACCAGATGTTTGTGAGGCAGTGGGAGTAGTAAATTGTTACTAATCCTACAAGGGAGATGAAACACTTGATTGTAGTAATAACAATATCTTCAAAGATGACAAGACTTTAGAGATAGTGGTCTCTAAGTCTTATCATCAAGAAATTAGGTTGGAAATCTCACCCTTGTGTCAAAATGATGAATGCTCAAATAGAAGACAGAGGGAAATAGTTCTTCATAGCTCTCTCCATGTGGGATGCAAGACAATAATTTAATACCTAGTATATATGATATGTAAAATGGTGAAATCGCCCTAATCATGAATAAATATTATCGTGAAGCACAAGATTGATCTAGGTCCAAATGTAAACTATATGAGCATGCAAATATAAGTTGAGTGGACCTAGCATACTCAATCAAGCGATATTAAAATGTTACGGGCTCAATCACATAAAACCGATAAAACAAAGATGTAAAAAACAAACCACAATAAACAAGAAGAAATAAAGGGCAAAATAGGGAGGGAAAATGTAACAGGTGATGAAAACAATGAGAAAATTACAGTGAGCCTACAAGTGAATAATCAATTGGTAAAATAAGCTCGAAAGTTCAAGCATCCACCTGTATTATTATATTTAATGACGGGAAATAAAATGTCTGTCTCCATCTCTCACACAAAAAAATATAAAAATGCTACTCCAAAACCATGCTACACAAGTCTCCAAAGATGACCAAGTTGCCTCTCCAACCGTCACTTGAAGAAGAAGCTGGTTTCTAGGTAACTCAGATGCACCAATCCCCCTATGAAGACAACCCGAGATCTGTGGTCCCTCACAACTAAGACACCAAAAGAGATGTATTAGAACAGATAAACAATTTGCTCTATAAAAGAAAAATAAAGCAGAAAGTAATTGAAGAAAAATGCTCAAAAAATCTAATGTAAGCAATTCTCCCCAGCAACGACACCATTTAATGCACAGCTGAGATCGTAGAGGGATCCTAACGTCCATTCTTGAAGGGTCTATGGTGCCTAACAAGTCGGGTCTAGTAATCACTGTGTCAACCGCTCTCTCAGCTCTCGGATATCAACAGTCTATTGCATCAATAATCAACCCACAATAATGATCAAATAATACATCAAGTGAGCTAAAATTTATTATACCCTACAAAATAATATGTATAGTACGCAAATGTAGGGATCGAACCACAAAGGAGTAATGGAGATAGCCAAAAAAATAGACAGTCAAGAAGAAAATCGACAATCGTTTTTTTTTGTTTTATATGGTTTTTTAATTTTTGTAGGTTTTAAATTTTTGTATTTTTTGTATTTTTTATTTATATTTTTTTGTTTTAATTTTGTAATTTTTTTAATATTTATGATTTTAAATTTCTATTTAAAATAAATGTAATAAGTATATAGATCATATGTATAATATAGTTACTACAAAGGGTATAAATATATAATATATAGAAAAAATAAGAAAAATACCCTTAAGTGTAGTCCTTTTATTTGTTTAAGGGTTTCATATAATTCAGGTTTTTTTAAATATAAATAATAAATATACGTATATATATATAGTAGTAATATATAAGCTATGGATGTAGTATTTTGTTTATAAATACAACTATATATAGTCAAAATTTGCAAAATTAAATGTTTTTGTCTTTTTCTTAGTTTTCTCTATTTAGGAATTTTTCTAATAATTTTTGTTTCTTTTTTATTTTTAACGGATTTAAAATGTCAAAATAATAACTTACAATACAGGACCATATTATTTTGGAATTAAAAAAGAAGATAAATACTCAAAATTTCCACAAACGTTTTTTACTATATAATATATAATAAAGATAAATTTCAAAAATAAAACTAATATTTTTGTGGTTTTAAAGAATTTTTAATGATTTTATAAGGGTTTTCATATATTTCATTTTTTTATTTTGTCATTTTTTATTATTTTGGTCCAGAGTTGCAAAATATAATAATGAAGATACACTAATTTTTTGGAATTTTTCAAAACATTTTTAAATTTTTATGCATTTTTAATGGAAATGGGAGAAAAATGCATTGCTGACGAATCTGCATTAATTATCTTTATTCATTTATTTTAGCTTAAATTCCCTTATAAAACACTGTAAATATCACTAAATTCATTCTTTTACTAACTCTGATTCTCGTGTAAATAGTGCATATTTATTACTATTTTAATCTAAATTAAATAAAAAATAATGGAAAATTAAATAAAATAAAAGATTGTATATGTGCAATAGATACAGGCTGAATTAGATCCCGAGAGAAGGTCAGGACTTCACCTTATCGATAAGGAATGAAGTAGGGGGAGATAAGGCTGTATTACCAAAAAAAATCCAGAAAATTCATTTGTCACTTGTATATATTCATCACATGTACATTATTGTCTATATTACATATTCTTTCATTATTTATTCATTACCAATTCCTTTGTAAATAATAATTATTTCTTCTTAAAATTGGTGAATAATTTTTTTATAAAAATAAAAATTCAACACAAATTTGTAGATATTATGTAGATAACAACACTCTCCAAAAGCCACTAAGCTCCACTTTCAAGATTAATATCCGCTCCACAAAACTCAAAATTCAGCAACCCACTTTCAGTATACTCCATACTAAATTATCTTTAAGATGGAGGTGATTTCATACAAATAAGATTTAAGGTGTGAAATGTGGCCAATTAGGGTAATACTATATAATATACATGTATACACTATGTATATTATTTAATTATTTATTATCATGTAAATATTCCTGAATATTGTATTTTTAATTAATTATTGGATATTGTATTTAAATTATAAAAAATACAAATAAAAATCACAAAATAAAAAATAATCAAAAATAAAATTGTGTATGTATGTATTACCATGTATATATTGTACTTATACCTATTTAACTAACCTAATAAATTAATTCCTACAAATCAAATAAAAATTTCATTAAAACACTTGTAAAATATTGCAAAATAATAAAATATTAGAAGTATGTATATATTTGTATAAATAATTAATTAAAAATCAAAATCTTGTATATATATGTATACATACCTATAAGTAACCCTTTATATTTATTTTAACCCTTGTATATACATTATTTAATTAACTAAAATCACTAAAATTGACTTTAATTTATTAGTAACATATTTTATTTATATTATTTAATTAAATGAATTCATTTTTGATTTTTAACTGAATTATTTAACAATTTATTTGATTTTTTCATTTACCCTATTTTGTTCGTTTCCTCGGAGCCCTTTGATTAGCCATCCCAGGTCTATTGGCCCTGGTCAACTGGTTGATCCCTGTCGTCTACCTCACTTCTCGCATTTACATCCGCTCTTCACCTAATTTTCCAATGCGACCTATTCACTAACATCACCAGCTCCCTTCTCCATTATTTTCTCTCATTAAATCCTCTCAGTCTCCATCCTAACCATTCTATCAATCATACCTATAATATCGCCCTTTTTGAATTTTAATGTTCATCGAAGTAACATCTATAAATAGAGACCATTCACCTCTGTCGTGAGTTTGTTCCTTTCTTTTGTCTTCTTAGTGCCTAAGGCTAATCTTTGGAGTCGAGATGGTGACAGAGCTTCAATCTCCATAGTTGGGAGAGCGCGAGGAGTCATGAGGATCATGATCCAAGCATGTCTCTATAGTGATCCGTTGTGTTTCGGTCCTATGCTAGTCATAGCGGATCGAGGATGATTCCATCCATCTACCTTCTCCGTAGGTAACCTAGGTAGCTTTTTTATTCAATTTAGAGTTTTTTTTCGTTTCGATTTCATTTAAATCACACACTTAGGATCTTCATCTTCAACCTCCGATCTATAGGATTGGAGGAATTCCGATCATCATCTATCACTTCCGACCACGCCAACACATTCGTCATATCTTTCTCCAGCTCTTCCACCTGCTGTCCACCATCAGATCCTCACAGATCTGTAGTCGGGTTCCTACTCCGACCACCACTGTCAGAACCTTCATCCCTTTCATCATTTCCAAATTTTTACGCATCAATAATGTTGTCGGAGAATCATCTTCGAGCATTGATTTCATTGCAGGGTATAGGGGAAAGATTTGGATCAATGCGAGCCATCTGGAGGCCCACTTGAGCTTGTATACCTTCAGACATCCAGGTAGCATTTCAATCATGCCGACCACCATGGGGACATCAGATCGATAGAGCTTCACTCCAGGAAGCCGTAGCACCTCTGAGAAGGTGATTCAAGCAGAGGACGATAGAAATCATCTCAGTCGAATTTAGCTGGAACTTGCCTTTCATCTAGTTCATCTAGAGGCTTCTATGTCTGTGCAATCAAGATCATTCATCCCAGTTTCAATCATGGCTGTACAATGAACCCGAAAAGTCGATCGTGGATCCCACTTCTAGATCATATCCTAGCCAATCCAGTAGCATTCCTTTCAAACCGTTGGATTATCCTCCAGGGGAATCATGGTTGTAGATCAATCCACGTCAATAAAGGTTACATTTGCATCCGACCCCTAGCCTTTGTTTTATTTTCAAGTAAGTCTTTGTTGGGACACATGTCGTCTTGTAACAAATTGAATAATTGCACTTTAGCCCCCATTTTTATTTGAATTGCATTTATATCATGTTTAAACTGTGAAACATGCAATACACACGCCTTTTGAGTTATTTGCAATAAATGGTCTGCAATTTTGAGTTATTCTTTGGACCCTGGACTAATTTATTTACATTCTAGCCTTGTCCGGTGGGGAACACATGCCTTTGCACGTGCTTTATCAGATTAATTGTAAAATTTAGCCTGTATATTTTTTATTTATTATCATTTAGTCTGCAAACATTAAATAATTACAAATAGGCCCCTCTACGTCTATATTTATTTTTCATTTTTAAATTAAATAAAAAATATTAAAACCCTTTTTAAAATGACATAAAAGTTCTAATAGGTTCCTATTACATCCATCTTACATCAATAATTTGCATTTTACATTTTAGTTACTTTTATTATTTTTAAAAATTCAAAAACCTCATAAAAATTCCCTATTTGCATACAAAACTTAACAAAAAAATGTAAAACATTTTCCAAAAAACTAAAAAGTTCGTGTTTGCTAACTTTGATTTATTTTAATTTTTGCATAAATGTGGCATTTATATTCCTAAACAAATCACGAAACATTCAAAAGCAAAAAAAATCATAAAAAATCATTTAATAATTAAAAAAATCATAAAATCCTTTTCTGGAAAATACAAAAAATCTTTCTGTAAGTGTTTATTTTATCCATTTGTATTTCATTTTCTATTTCTAAAATTCAGAAAGATTTGCATTGTATTCTGTTTATTAATTTCCTTATTTTTGATCTATTTAAAGGGATTAAAAATTTTTTGAAAATATAGAAAAATCACAAAATATTAAAAAACTATCAAAAACAAAAAATATTTTTTATTAAATTTTTTTGACTATTTTTGATATGTTTTAAAATTACCAAAAAGTTTCGTAGAGTGTATGTCTTATTTTTCCTTAAATATTCCTTTATTTTTTAAAATAAAAAAATTCTTTTGCAAAATTTGAAAATTTAAAAATAAAAATAAGAAAACTAAAATAAAAAATAAATTTCTATAAAAATTACAAATTTTAAAAAAAACAAATATCAAGCATATGTTCATAGAGATTCCTTGATTCTTTTCACTGATTTTTCAATGAATCGAATAACCATCGAAAATTTTTTGTAGCCTTCCTGAGTTCAATCCTATTAGCTATACCAGTAAATTAAATAACAAGGTTCTCTTCCAATATTTTATCTATTTATTTTTTCTTAAGAATTGAATAAATTTTTGTTTGATGCTTCTTTGGGTTGCGACGACCACAATTTCATTTGTGAATAATTCATTTAAATAAAAACCCGAACCCCAGCGGTTAAGAAAATGGCGCCATTGCTGGAGAGGCACAACAAGGGTAGTTACGCTTTTCTTTTTATTTCCTATTCTTGGTTGTTTATACTTATTTTTCTTTCTCTTATTTTTTTCTATATTTTCTTACATTCATTTCATTGTTCATACTCACTATATTTATCTCTGATTATTTTTGCTCATATTTTGACAACTGTATTTTTCACATTATTCTGTGTTTCCTCTTTCTTGCGAGGGCTCAACGAGCGAGGTTAGTTTTTTTAGCATGAACCCTTAGTAGTAGGTTTTATTTACTTGCTTGAGCCATGTAATCGAGTAGGTCTAAAGCCCTAAACAAGAATGTATGCACCTATAGAGTAGAACGTAATTTGGACTTAGTCAAATTACTTGGTTCTTGTCCGCTAATAGAAGTTATTCCTAGGACAGTTCTCGTGCATCATTTAGGATAGTTTGTTTTATATCATTTAAATTCTACACGGATCACCTTGCATCTAGAGTGTTGGAGACAAGGTATGAATCTCTTATCTCCTACATGCATCATTGAATTTCCTTAAGCATTTCCTTTTCTGACTTCCTTCCTTATTTTCATTCATATAATCTAAAAAGGAAATTGGAAATTTAATAGTCAATAATATTGAAAAAGATAAAAAAAGTGATAATTGTATAAATACAGGGTTGCCAAAGAAAAGTCGGCCCTAAAGCTAAACATAAGGACAAAATCATTGTTTTTGGGAGAGTAACCCTTCATTGTTTGTAAAATAGAGCGAGTGAGAGACGCAGATTATGATAGAGCCAAGCTCTGGAATCTCATTCATACTACTCATTCAATAAAAATGACTACCTACTTCTCAGTGAGGGAACTACAGTCTCCCTTAGCTGATTGGATGGTTAAAGTACAATGTGATTGGTACCATCCTCAAGTAACACAGGTAGTCATTTTACGGCCTGTACTTACACCCATACTAGTTGTAAGTAGATGCAACTAGATGTAAGAAATCATGCCAGTCTTTAGGAGAATTTCCAGCACCTAATAGGTCGCTAACTCTTTCTATGATTGAATTTATCACCAATTAAAATTGAAAAGACAAAAGACCGAACACTTACAGTCTCAGCTTGTGTTCAGTTGGTGAATTGGGGGATTGTATTGTGCTTAATTGCTAGTGCTAGAGATCCTTCCGTGCCCTTCAAGCCTTCTTCTCATTCTCTTCTTGTTTGACCTTTGTGTTCGCGCATCTCACATCTCCATATCGAAGATGTCGGATTAAAGCATTTCTCGTTGGGACTTTGCAAACTAATTTCTTACTCCAAACTGCTCATCTTCTACTCAAGAAGACTCACTTCCCAAGTATTCTTCTTTCTCCACTTCGCACTTCACCTCATCGATCAATCCACTATTGAAGACTTACTCTAATCTTGAGCTGTCATTTGGGACTCCATCATTCTTGAAGAGTAATCTAGTGCAATTTACATTTGCAGAAACCGAGACAATACACTTGATGCCAACTAAGGGCAAATGTCCCATGGCTGAGCAGAGCGAGATGAACAATACCGTGTTAGCCTCCATTCAAGTCATTCAGGCTCAGTTGACATAATAGTCTGACTTTCAAGCTGGATTGAGAGATATGATGCTCGAGTGGAAGATAGGGGAGAGGAGGATAAAAACCATGGAGGAGGTGGGAATGGGGGAGATGAGCCCGTAGATTCAGTGGTTAAGCTCTCACTTAGAGATGCTTATAATCCAGGAGAAGGAAAGACAAATACATGGATTCAAATTCCAACGATTCATGGGCTTTTCAAGCTAAAACCCACTATCTTAGCTTTACTCCCCATATTCCATGGAAATATAAATGAGGAACCTTATGTACACCCCAACAATTTGATCGTATATGCAACGTGATCCATTACCCTAACATCCAGTTAGAGGAAGTGAACATGATGACGTGTCATTTTACCATGATGGACAAGGCCCCCAATTGGGTCAATCATTTAGGAAAAGTTGTCAAAATATGGGAAGAGTTGGGGTCTGCTTTTTTAAGAAAATACTACCACTTGGACGCATCAACCAAATGTGATCACTGAGAGCAAACTTCTCCCAAATGTCCCATGAGCCTATCCACAATGCATGGGAAAGCTTCAATGATATAACAGAGAAATACCCCCATCACAATATTCCAAAGACAAGCCTTGTGCAAATCTTCTTTGGGAGTTTGAGTCATGAGAACCAGAAACTGGTAGATGCTTCTTGTGGGGGCGTCATTTCAACAAGGACGAGGAGGACCTACGTAAGATTTTGAGGAGATGGCAAAGAGCTCTACATCTCTTTCTTCATCACATGCATTCCATAAGTTCTTGCTCCTTCTCCTTTAGTACCCCCACAAAGTTGTAAACATGATGATATCACATGAAGTGGATGGGGTGGACATTTGAGATCTTACCATCATTGGAAATCACCTATCCAAAGTGGACATAAATGAAAAATGGTCCAAGGATCTTGAGAAGCTTCAAGTGATCGAATAGAGGACAAATAACCTGGATAATGTGGATGAGATAATGAAGCATCTGGAGCTTCTTGTCAGTACTATCAACGCATCCCAGAGTGCGAGTGTAGTAGCCTATACTTCCATTAGAGAGTAAACTACTTCTACATAGCAGAGTACCAGAGGACCGTCCACAATTCAACACATTTACTACGTGCAAACCCCTGACCAGGTCCAACAGTAGTCTCACCACATAGTACTGTACCAGCAAGAAGGCCCATACATTCCTGAGTAGCAGTCTCCACCTCCACCTCTCATTTAAGAGGTGAACGGTATCTGGTTCGATTGAGAGTGCTACCAACCCCATCCATCAGGGCAAGGCCAGTTGGGTTTAAGCTCGGTCAGAGACCCACCCATCAGTTGCAGGAAGGTAGACAATAGTAGTACCAGCACCAGTAGTTCAACCCTCACTTTCAGTCTCCAACTCACTTCCAGAACTGGAGACATGGCCAACAGCAGATGCATCCTACATACTTTCCACAGTCTTACCACTAGCAGCAGTTTGCATTGTATGGACAATATTCACATCCTCCTCCTCCTCATAAGCACCCACAATTCGGAAACCAATAGCCTCTTTCCTACCAGTCTCAACGACGACCTGTCATTGAGCACCCCGAGGCACATTCGGTGAATCATATACTCAATATATTAGCACTGTGATGAAGAACATGAATGATCTTACTCAGAGGCTTGACGACCTAACCACCACAAAGACACTGGTCCCATCACAGGTCGAAGCCAATCCCAATAACTTCATACGCAAGGTGTGGGTAGCCCTTGACCCATCCACACCCGAGACATGTATGGCCCTTAATTTTACATGTTTATATGACGCCATTCATCTCAAGAGCGGTAGGAGATTGCAACCGCCTTCAGGGCCTTTGGGATTTGGAGATCGAGCCACTGAGAGAGCTTCACCTTCCGCATCATCTTCTTCACCAGCAGTACTGAGGTCCAGTTCGCAACACCACGTCTTGGAGTTTCGCCATCTTCGTCTCCACCATCACCACCACCTTCACCTTCAACAGTCAGATGCAGTTCACAATCAGTAGAGAGGGAGCCAACACCCATCATGGAATCTCCTTCTACACGACCGCAGCAAGCTATCATATTTTTATTTTTTTCCTCTACCTCTATTTTAAATAACACTATACAGACTGATTCTGTTGTTCAAATGTTCATCAGGATTCAATTTTGAATAATCAAAATGAGTATTTGAATGTTTCTTTTAATCTGTGCCATTTCCTTATGCATTGAATAGAACAAAAATCCAAAAAAATAAAAATAGCCCTATCTGATCCTGGAGTGGAAGAGATCATGTAGAACATCGTTTTAGAGATGCCACTCTTTAAGGCCATGGAGTGCATGCCTTCTGCGAAAAAGGGAATGAAATAAGCATGTACTCAAAATCATAGAACAAAGCAGAATAGATGAATGAAGACAGAGAAACATATCTTTACCTTGCCTATTGTTTATTCCATCAACAACCTACCGCCAAAAAAGAGAGATAAGGGAGCACCTCATATCCATTGCCACATATTTGACCAAGGGTTTGATCACACTCTTCTCTTCGTGGTTCCTCCATTAACCTTATTCCATCATCACTACATACTGTGTTTGGGTTGGGGCCTCTTAGATCAACCAAGATGATCCTTCGGTTTACTGATAGATCGATCAAGAGGCTGTGAGGCATTTTACAGGGCGTTATTGTAATGGTGCAGGGAATGAGATTCCCTGTTGATTTTATTGTCATGGATAGGGACACACCCGTGCCATTACTCCATACCCCAATCATACTAGGTCGACCGTTCATCCAAACATCTGAAGCGATTATTGATTACGGTACTGTAGAGATCATCTTTTACTCTCGTAGTGACAATGTGAAAATTGAGACGATCCTTGATCCTAGGCCATCACAACTGCTACCAGTAGACAATGAGAGAGAGCTAGTTACCCCAGATCCCAAGGATTGTAATTTTCTTACCGAGTTTAGAGAGACAAATCTGTTTACTGATTTCATGGATACCCAGGATTTCCTTTCCTAGAAGGAACTTCTGGAAAGCACAGTCGACATTAGTTCCCTTGTTGATCCTATTGAGTTGTTTGGTGATGGGCAGTTTGAGTTTATTTATGAGTATCAATCTAAGAGATTGGAGGTACATTATGATATTCCTTTGACACATCATTATGATATTATTGCTTATATACCACCCATTGAGATATCTGAGCCACTTGCTGAATTGTCTGAGATATGCACTGATGAGAGACACCTTTCTGAGATTATTGCTGAGATATCTAAGCCCTTTGTTGATGACAACTGAACATCCTGATGAGTCATTCCTTTCTTAAAAGAGATGATTCATTGCAGATCTTTCTAAGATTCTATTTGCTGAGCTGATAGTAGCCACAATGGATAGTTCACAGAGTACATATCATATACATTCTACCAGTGCAGTTATAGAGGTTGTCACAAAGCCAATTCAGACCCCACTTGAGCTCAAGGTTTTACCAACAACGTTGAAGTATGCCTTCCTTGTGGGTCCCCCCATATGTATTTGGTCATCCTCAGCTCACAGTTGACCAATGAAAAAGAATCTCATGTGCTAGATGTTCTTGAGAGAAATCGCAAGGCCATTGGATGGGATAATTTGGATCAACATGGGATTAGTCCAACTTTCTGCTCTCATAATACATAGATAGAGGATGACTGTAAACCCTCCCATGAGTGTCTACAATGTCTCAATACGAATTTAAGGGAGGTTGTCATGAAAGAGATAAGGAAATGGTGTGATGCTGGCTTTATTTATCCCATTTCAAATTCTAAGTGTATCTGTCATTTACATGTGGTTCCGAAGAAGTCCGAGATCACTATCGTGGAGAATGACCGTGGTGAGGAGATTCTGCCCCGTGTACTTACTTCATGGCATGTCTGTGGAGATTACATGCGTATGAATTCAGCTACTAAGAAGGACCACTTTCCACTGCCCTTTATTGATCATATTATTGAGAGGTTGGTAGGGAAAGAGTTATTTTGTTTCTTGGTTGTGTACTTGATAAATTCCATATTTATCATCATTAATTACCATTGTTATCTCTCTTTCTTAAGTAAATCAACAAAATTCATTGACGATTAACATTACCTAATAATTTTAGTATTGTACATAATTGACCCTGTTATACTATATTACATAACCATATTTATGTGCTAATATTTTATGTATTTTTATCTAATTAAAAATAAAATAAAAATTAATTTAATATTGTACATAAATAATATGACATAAAATTAAAATACAAAAAATGTTAAAAGAAAAATAAAAGAAAAATGTTTTATATTATTTTAACTTGTATTTAATTTTTTATTTAAGTACAAATGACTTCTGATCTCTTTGATTTATACACGATTGTTGTAGATCTCATCAAATATACCACTTTCATGTTTTGAATTTTTCCAATTCATTTTCCAGTTATTTATTTTCATATTTATTCATTTCTCTCCATTCCTATTGGGCCACGTGGTGCCACCAAGGTCGCCCACATGACCGCTCCTTATCACTTCATCCACCCTAATTTTAGACCACTGGATTTTCATCCAATAGCCCAAATTCGTCGTCAACCTCTCGCCTTGCCTGTCAAAGAGACACAACTTTTCGTTCATTGACAATTGCTCCTTGTTATCCCAACCGACTCCGACATCCTCCACTCCCATTGTTTCCTTTGATCGATCCTTATACACACCAGCTTGCTAACCACCCCTCACACTCTCACTCTCTCTCTATCTCTCTCTCTCTCTCTCGTCAATTAGTGGTGGTTGAAACCACCACCTTTGATCGTCAACCACTAAGCTACAACCTCCTCAAAACTTCGGCTTCATTTGTTGTCAACAACCATCCGCCACTCCGGCTGAAGCCTCCTAGCCTTGTCCATCTTCCAGTGATAGTGGATTACCAAATTTAAGTGCGACGACAGAGATTTTTTCGCCAGCGAGATCAAAGTCTTCTCTAACGTGTTTCAGCCATTAAGATGCTGCTTGAGCTTTATTCTTCAACCGAGAACGTGAAGCGATGACTGGAGCAACTCTGCTCCAACTCCCAGGCTACGTATCTTTTTTAATTTCTACATTGATCCAAACTTCATTCTAGGTAAATCTTCATTCGATCTTATTTTCCTTCACTGTTTTCTTATTTTATGTTTACATACATCCTTATTCGATTATTTGGATCTTGATGCAAACCATCCATATTTAATGCATATATCTCCAGTGAATCACTTCACTTCTTCACAACTGTATCCATCAAGATCCATTTCAGGCTTAACATTAGCGTGGAACACATTAGGGTTTGACTCCTTTACCTCGTTAGAACCCTTCGGTTAACCTCACAAATCCTTCAATCCATTTGCATTGTCTTTGACTTTTGTTTGCACTAACATTGCAGCTCATTGGGCTATTTGGCCGGAGATCTAGAGATGGTCCATTCAACAATTGCTTCTCCAAGTAGCTTGCATTGAGGTGGTGTTACAGAACCCCTTACACCATCTTTCTAGCACCTGGACCTTCATAGACCCTTCATCCATCAACCTCGAGCACCAGCAATAGAGCATCATTGCGACACTGCATCGAGGCTCTCGTCGGAGTCTGAAAATTGTCGCTTTCTCACTCGACGAAGAAGAGAAACATGTTTTACAATTATCGTTGGATGCACCTGATTTAGGCGCGATCCAACGATATTATTGACTCCACATTGCCTCATCCGAGCCACATTTTTGACCCTTTGGTTCTATTGACCGAACATGATCTAAAGCACCAACTTTCACCATATGCATCTGAGCCTAGAACCAACTCTACTTCCGAGCCTAGCTGATTCACGTACATTGTGCACGTGACGTGAAAAATTACATTGGTCATCCTTTACTTTCTCTCATTTGTAGATAAGTCCTCTTGCATTTTGATTTTTACTCTTTAGCCCATGTCGCTTATTTTTATTACAGTTCCATCAAATTTATCCTGGTTTGTAATAAAACTTATTATTTTTATTGCCAAAATGGCCATGTATTAAACCTTGGATAATTTTTTATTTATAAATCCAAATGAAGTGATCATCATATAAATTGTTATATTAAATATTTGTCATTCAAATTTATTCATCTAATTGCATGTGTCCATGTGTTCGACTCTGGACTTCCCAAGTTTATAAACTCAAGATGAGAACCTTGTCAATGAGATTTTTCTTGATTCAGCATGATTAGCTAAGTGTTCATGCTATAATTTATTATATGCATTCAACAAGTTATGAGATGGCACCATTGTTGGGATGTGGTACATTTAGTGATTAATTTTAGGTTAAAATATTTACTTGATGATTCTTTAGGAAAATAACCATGAGTTTGTTTCATTGTCTTGATTATTTTACTTATTTCTTGCATTGTTGTTGATGATATAATTATCTGATTATTTCTCCATAATTATCTGTCTAGTTTTATATGCTTTGTGGTAGGCCCATGGAGTGATTGATTTTTGGAGAACCACGAAGGCAAGCGACTTGAAGTCCTTGACGGAGAGGCTAAGGAGCAGTAATTAAAAGAGAATTAATTTAGTTAATAAATGACATTTTTCGTGTTGTAATTATTTTGCAATATTAATTGCCTATTTACTCGCATGTGTAATTAAAGGCATGTTATTTATTTTTTATTTGTGGTGGTTGTGTTGAGAGTGGTTCTCGACTTGAGTGGCGATTTTAGATCAAGGCATTACGCCAAAATAAACATATCATATATCATTGTTTTTGCTTGATATAAATCATAATTTAGGACACATCAGTTGTCTCATAATATTCACAATTGCAAAAATCTTAGGAGAGTGCTAGATTTTCGACACCGCTAATAGAACTTCTTCTTGGGTGTGGTTTTTCGACATGCATCATTTAGATAGATTTATATATTTACTAATGCATCCACATGGAGAGTGCTAGGAAATGTTGTTAGTATCTATAAATGACTGCATGGATCATTTATTTTCGATTGCATTCCATTTTTTGCTTTCTTCCACAGTTTTTACCAAATTATGTAAAATAGAAAAGGAATTGTACTTTAGGTGATGCTTGTGGTCACATAATTCAAAGTGATAACCTAATCTCTTAAAATCTAGACTGAATTAATGCAAGTTGACCTAAATAAAATTGGAATAAAATTGAACTTCTATTACGGATAGTAAAACCATCATTGATTGCAGGTACTTACCTCCAGACAGAGTGGGTGAGGATGTAACCCTAAGGAATAGAGCCAAAATCCGTGGACTTGTGCCTTAAGCACTTTGACTCACTTTTAGGGCCCTGTTATGGCTCCAAGCACTTGCCTCCGACCATTAGAAGAAGTTGTCTTGTTTTTTATTGGTATGTTCGTCATATTGAACTTTAACTACCTTAAGGAACTACACTTGTGAGATTGCACAAGATTGTTTTGAATCACTAAACTAAAATTGAAAAGATAATAATGCCACCTTCCCTGACCTTCGGTGTTTAGTTGGTGAATAGATTAAAAGGGGTTTGTATTGATTGTATTTTGTGAGTAACTCTGCACATTTACCTTCCCACTAGTGCTAGAATCTTTTTGTATCAAGGGTGCTCTATTCTCATATCTTTCTAACTCGAAGATGGATAATTGGTCGAATATTTGCTCGGACTTTGCGTGCTTGTCGTTGAACCACCTATATATCATGTATCCACCGATCTAGTCTCTTTCTTCTTATTCTTCTTTAACTCGACGATCCTGGTTTAGAAATAACCCTTGTTTCGAACCTATGTATCATGATTCACTTCTTGGGGGTGGTTACATCCAAACCAACCTTTTTCTTACTTACTCACTGAGGAAGATCATTGCCTTCGTGAGGTCGATTTGATTTCTTTATCTTCATATACATCTCACTCTAATCCTTTGTTTGATGAAGGTGAAGAAAATACAATTAAGATGCCTCCTAAGAAATAAAATGGGGAGGAGGAAGAATGAGAGGACCCAAGGCAAGCAGTGCTGGCTAGGCTAGCATATTCCGAGCAGATCCAAACACTTATGAGAGCACAGCTTGGCCAGTTACAGTTGGGTAGAGATGCACCTATGGAAGCAGCATACAACCCTGGGAAGCCTCAGATGGCCAATTGGTTGAGCCCATCTTATCCAGAAGTAGAATACAAGTTGAAGCTGTAGCTTTTGAGTTTGTTGCCTCATTTTCATGGGAATGCACACGAGAAGCCATATACATTCCTTAGGGACTTTAAATCAGTATGTACTGACCTTAGGCATCCTAGGGTTAGCCAAGACTACATTAGGCTCAAAGCCCTTCCTTTTACCTAAAAGCATAAGTCTGATTATTGGATAAAGAACCTGAGGGTAGTTATAACTACCTTTGTGCAGTTTAAGGACATATTTCTGAAGAAGTTCTACCCTTTGAGTAGAACTTATTTGATGCACTCATGTATCCCGAGTTTCTCTCAACTTCCCAATGAAGCTTTCTGTGATACATGTGAGAGATTCAAAGATCTCATACAGAAGTGTCCTTGTTACGGCTAAGAGCCTACCATCCTAGTCCAATCTATCTATTGATGTCTACACCTAGAGGTGCATGGTTTGGTTAGTGCTTCTTGTGGAGGCAACTATACTTCACGCATAGCGAAAACCGTCTGGAAGATGTTCGAGCGGATGGACGAGATGAGTAAAGCGTAGACCACGAGTTCTCAGTTTGAGACCCCCATTCCATTCATTCCAGCGGGGGACGGAAGGATATGGTGGATCCTTTTAACATGGGCATTATAGCAGACAACCTCTCATTAGTTTATAGGATCGATAGGCGGATTGATGAGTTGGACAAGAACTTATCCAAACTTCCTAAGTAGATGACATAGTACCAAGATGCGAGTACCTATCGTGACTGCATCTGCAGCTCTAGTATATCGTGTTCACCATATTCAGGAGCATCAGATGTCAGTTCTATCCCAGCCATGGGTTGAGGACCAACCTCTAGCCCGTTCTTGTCAGCAGCAACCACCTTTTGTCGATATAGTTTCAGAGGAGCCTTCCCATGTGTGGGAGGTAAATGGTGTGTGGTACACCAATGACACTGGCATGTGTGGGAGTTCTGGTGACTGTTTCTCCTACCAGCATCCCCAGACCTTCTACATCACATCATTTACTCCTACACCTCTTCCAGCACCACAAAGCCATGGAGCCATTCCTTACCAGACACCGAGGAAGCAACAATAGTAGTACATGCATTAGCAGATGTACTAGTCGAGCCAACAGGGCCCGCATGTTCAACATCACAGCTAGCAGCAGCAGTCCCATGGCCATCAGAGCTAATCTTCATGTTCATTTTTTCCTTCTTTATGACATCATTCATCTTTAGGTCCCAGTGATTTTCATAGACAGATTCTTAAGGAGTTCACGTTTATACTGGAACAAAGTACTGGATTTGAAGGTTAATCTCAATTGTCTTTCCCGTATACAAGATGAGCGCATTACACCTTCTACATCCATTCTCTCCCAGGTTCAGTCTAATCCCAATAGCTTGAACAAGCGTCAACAACAACAGTAGTTTGATTAGGTATACTACTCAGAATCTCACAAGTCTGAGCATGAGATCTTTCCATCTGATTGTGTTAATCATATTTCTCTCAGGAGTGAACCAACCGTGATTATAACTTATCAGGGAAAGGTTATGGAGAGGACCGACACTGAGGCTTAGCTTGAGGAGACTTCAGAGGATGATGAAGCCATGCATCTTCACAGTGAGGATCATCATCGAGCAGAGACTTCCAGAAGAAGAATGAGCCTCTAGAGCAATGCAACATGCATTAGATTCTGAGTATTGATGAATCTCCATTTCATCACCTTTATTCTATCATTTTGTCCTTGAAAACCCTAGCTAATGCATGTAAATAACATTAATTTGTCCATAATAGCATTTATGATTTATTGTATTTCTTGCACATAAAATAAGGTTTTTAATGCCAAAATTATAGAATAAAGAGAAGAAAAGAAAAAGGAATAAAATATTGCAAATATTTTATGACCCTAACCCCGAGACCAAGTCCCGAATGGAATTGGTCGACAAGGAATAAAGTAGGGGGAGATAAGGGCCAAAAATACAATAAATACCTCATTTATTCATTCTTGATTTATGCATTTTTAACACCTATTTTGTATCTAAGTATTTAACATCAAATAAAGAAACTTTGTACATAAAAGTTGTAGATAATAATGTAAATAAAAATACAAAATTGAGTTTGTACAAAAATAATATACAGTTTACATTTTATACCCAGAATAAAAAGCCAAAACCAAATTTCCCAGACCCATATCTTGCAAATAAAAACTGAAAACATACCAAAACACCTCTAATAGTATATAACTTTTCATGAGCTATTTAATGGCTGTGGTTTTACATTTTTTGAGTTTCTGTGCAAAAGATAGGTTTTAGGTCCCTATTGTACGTAATACCAATTAAAATATTCAATTTATTCATTACTTATTACTTTTACAAATTCCGAATTTTATAATTTTGTAAAAGTTATCTATAATATAAGTGTACATCAAAATCAAATAAAACTAACAAGAAAATGAAAAATAAAATAAAGTTATATAAAAACATAGATGAAACACCTATATATATATAAATAAAAGGGAATTATATTCTTTAATTATTTCATTCTTTCATATTTTTAGAATATTGTCAATATCATATATATTCTATTAAAAATATAAATCAAATATAATAACCTATTAAAATACCTTAAAATAAAAATAAGTATAAAAAAATAGGCAAAATACCTATACCTATACAGTTCATATACCTATTTATTTAAATGCGCAAATGAACTTATAAAAATCAAATAAAAATATATTTATACTCACAAAAACAAGTTATAAATATATAAAATAAGAAAATAAAATAATAAAATAATATATACAAAGTAAAAATAGAAATGCACAAAACATAGATGAATATACCTATAAATACACTCACAAAAATTAACTACTAAAAAATCAAGCCAAAAAATAAATAAAAATCATATTAAAATACTACATAAAATAATAAACATTTTTTTATTTTATACTTAAAAAATAATAAAATCATTTACTATTTTAAATTAATTATTTTCGAATAAAACCTTCTGTTTTGTCCTTTAGCGGCCGGCGTGGACCAATCCGCGCGCGGCCTTCGTTGACCTCTGGTCAACTATCACATCTGCTGCTTTGAGTTGTCAGACCTGTTGAATCCCCGATTTTCTTGCATTTTTCGTGGGCGTCTCGTCCATCGATTGCACTCGCTTCCTCCACAAGAGTTGTCCGATGTTCATTATACAATCACGCCAACACCTTACATCGCTTGTACATACACCAGATCAATCATTAATCGCCAGCTAATAAGGGTGCCCAGATAGGTTTATAAATAACCCAGCTCCTCTTCCTTCGCAACATTTGTCAATTCTATCCTTCTCCCTTCCTCGTATTCGGTCCTAGGAGCTTCCTTGGGAGAGGAGGGATCTCTTTGCGCTTTGAATCTGTCAGAGGAGGTGGGAGCTGCACCCACGGTGGTGCTCCGATGATCGCCATGCTCCCTGGTTCACACCAGGTATCAGAGCCCTTTCCTTGCTTTATTAGGTAGATTTCGATTCCAGAATTTATTTCCCGTTGTTAGTTTTAGTTTATAGTTAAGTAAATCGTCGTGAATCAGTTGAGTCATAGTTCGTCGGAGCTCTGCTCCGGCGATGACTCCCGAGCCTTTGAGTGATTTTTCCGACCCCCTTATCGCAGCCATTTCGTTCCCTATCACGTTCTTTATCTCCCTCATGCCCTAAATCAACCAGAGCCCACGTGGCTTCACGAATCGAGGTTTCACCTCTACCGCTCGCCGGAAACTTGCCGCCCCCTTCATTTTTGCACAAATGCTTCAAACCCCAGGTCGAGGGTGAAGCCCTCGAGCTGTGTGAGCTTCCTGTGCAGGTTAGGTACCTTGAAACGCGCCAGGAGACACAATCGAAGCCGGTAGAGGTATCTGGAGCTCCATTTCTTCCCCGAGCTCGTGGCGGTGCTCTAGCGTGCCTCAGGACGATCCAAGACCTCCAGCAGTTAGATGATCCTCCCAGGAAGCTATAGAGACCTTCAGGAGCGGCAAAGGCCGGCGGAGACGCAAGATATCACCAGAAGAAACTCGCCTTGGCGAGCGTTCTTCCCAGTTATTCCAGCCATCATCCTCGCCATTAGATGAAGAAGGAGGCCCAGATTGAAGACCAGCCGTTGGATGGAGCCATCATCGGCCGTCAGATCGCAACCCGCGATCTAATCTCATGCGTCCATCGGCGAAGCGTCATCGGAAAACGTGGAGGCGCCACGTGGACAAGTCAAGAACATCAATCGTCTGATCCAGCGCCTTAAGGGGTAAATTGCACCTTTGGCAGCTTTCATTTTTGTGTTTATTATTTAGTTCTGTAAAATAAACGTAACGTTATAAATAAATAGGATTTTTGCATAGAACCCATGTCTTAATTGTATATTACATTTAGGTCTTTCCCAGCCGAGTCATGTGTTGTCCCACTTGACTTGGGGAAATTTGGCACAGAAACCACCGGAGTTATAAAAAATTTGCATTTTGGTCCCTCCGATTCCGGATCACATGTTGTCCCACGTGATGTGTTGTGAATTTTGCACTTATGCCCCTGATGGTTTTGTATATTATAAAAAGGCTCTAAAATATTAAATAAATGTTTGTTCTATTGGGATTTTTGCATAGAACTCCTTGTCTTTATTTTTAATTGCAAAAATGCCCTTGCCAGGTTGTCTTATTTTTATGTCTTTTTTAACCATTTATTAAAAATAGATATATTGCTCCTAAAATACGAAAAAATATGGATAAATGCTTTATGCTATGTACTTTCATGCCCATATTTTTCATATGCAATTTTTTTGCATTTTTTCTAAATTTTAAAATAAAAATGGAGCCTAAATAAACCCTGTCTAAATTATAAAATATAAAAAATATAAAGATGCTTTGAAAAATCGCAAAAAAATTATATATGTTATATCTTACTATTTATTGAGTCTAAAAACAAAAAACCCATAAAAAATAAAAGAAAATTAAAAAATGGAGAACTCCAAAATTCAACAAAAAAATATAAAAGTTCAACAAAATTCCAAATATATGTTTTTCTATTTTATAATTATCTATATATTATTATTTATGTATTAAAATTAGTTTGGGTAATTTTGGGATTTATTTACTATTTTTAAAACCCAAATTAGTTTCAGATATTTAATTAATCCCATTTCAAGGATATTTTTGACATTAAAAATGAATAAAAATTAGAAAAATTCCAGAAAAATAACAAAAAAATTTGAAACATATAGAAAGCCAAAAATATATTATATGTGAAATATTTTGACTATATATATATTCTCTCGCACCTTTACCTTGTACATATATCTCTATATATATATACCTATATTCTCTAACTAAAAATATAAAAAGAAAATATAAAGAAATACAAAATGAAAAATCAAATAAAAATTAAAAAAACCAAAAAATAAAAATTTAAAACCCACAAAAACAACAACATGGACAAGATTGGAATTGAATACTTTATGCATATTTCTGCCCCCAACCATTTACTCCCAGTGTTCGACCTCTACACATGCTTACACCTATACACATTTGCATGTAGAGTTATAATAAATTTTAACTCCATATTTTTGAGATTTAATTGTTTGATTTATTATTGTGGGTTAATTGTTGATTGAATTGGGATTTCGTCTGAGGTCACCTCAACGACTGTCGATCCGCCTTGTGGAAAGACACGTCCTCGGCTCAATCTCCTTCATTAAATGGAGCCATTGCCGGGGAATGAGCCCTAGCTAAGGATTGTTTGATGTAGACTAAGGCCCAATCCCTAATATATATGCATGTACCTATAGATGCGACTTGGGACTTAGTCAATTTTGAAATAATGTTCTTCACGCTAATAGTATCCTGTATCTACGGCGATTTCTTTGGATTGCATTTGCATATAGCATAGGTTTCAATTCAGTTATTCATCCTGCATGGAGAGAGTTGGGAAGCACTGTATGTCTTCTTACTTGGCATGCATCATCGTTTTCTGACTTGCATGGCTTTTCCTACCTTCTCCCTCTATTTTCGCCGACCTTGGATGCTTAATGGAAATTTAAATCTCGATAGGCACGTGCATTGAAAATATACAAAAAAAGTGATAATAAAAATAAAAACGGGACTGCTAACTCCACTTGACCTAATAATAAAATGTAATAGATCCCTTGTCTTGGGGAGAGCAACCCCCTCATTGTCTGAGCATTTTATTTCTACGTACACGCTAAGGATTAGTGCCCCAATCCCAAAGCCTAATTCTAGTGTGTGTGCAACTTTCTATGATCACCTAACTCTAAATCGACAAGATAAAAGACCACATCTCGGTCTTCACTGTGTTGAGTAAGGTCAATCAGGGTTTGTTTTGTGTATTGTTTGGGACTTGGTGTCAATTTGCATCTCTTTAAGTTTTCAGTCCCGTCCGTGTGAGTCGTGCATTTTTCATCTTTGAGTCTCTCTACCTCTCTTATACATATATCTCCTCATTTGCATTAAATCACGATATTGGCGCTTGCGCTCAATCACCTTCGCCTGACCTTTGTGTTCCTCTCCTTGCCCACCCTCCTCGTGTTCCCCGTTATCATCTCTTCTATCACTCGGGATTGCTGTGCTTTCAGAGATCGTTCGCATCAAGGATTTTGACATACATTGATTATTGGAGTAAGTCGGGCATCATGTTGAGGATGCTAAGATTGATATACTACTCTTGGTGGATTTGACTTTGGATACGTGCATAGGAGATTATTGAGGATTTTTGATGATACACGCTGATTAGGTGTGATTCTGTACTAAGGATTTAGATCTCGCACACCAGATTGAGGATGTGATGTGCTTCAATGATTTGAGGATGATATCATGATGCTTCTACTGATCGATCTATTTTGAGGTCCCATCCGTCTTCGATTTCTGGGCTAGATAGACTATCTTGATATATGTTGCATGGTGACGATGATTGAAACCCACATGATCTCTCATCTCCGTGATTAATCCATTCCCGATCTCCTGATTCTATTATCCACATATGGCACTTTGAGGATTCCTAATTATCTTTCGTGACATCTAAGCCAGATTTGATTGACCTGAGGGATGTTTTTGAATGACCTGATTATTTGCTCCCTCACATGATCTTATGCCCTCCGTATGATTGAATGATTGAATGCTTTCGAGGACCTGAGATGACTTGCCAGCAATCCCAAGATTTCATTGACTTGGCTTACATGACTCCCCGAGGACTATCTGTGGGAACAAGGGACACACTCTTTATGATCGGTTTCACTCACTGCCTGTACTGCTACTCTGTTGGGGTACGAAACCGTATCGTCTGATAAGACTATTTGGCCTCTCTGTCTGATTGTGTTATCGGTCTGTCGGTACACGAGGCCATTAAAAGACTCATCTGAGTCCGCTTTCCTTGACGGTCCTCGCAAGGATGAGATCTCATCTGACTATTCCTTGATTAGCTTGCATTGCTCCCGAGGACTATCAACGGGAAAATGCAACACTTTCTTTATGCTCGATTTCCCGTTCAGAATGTGTCTCCTACTACTGGGAGCACGGAGCTGAGTCGTTTGGTTTGCTTTCGGTCCCAATTGCTTTGATATTTACCCGATCTGCTGGATCTTTGGACCCGCCTGACTTGACTCCTTTGAGTCTGCTCTCCTTGACGGTCCTCGCAAGGATGCGCCATCCTTCTATGATTATTCGATGCTTAGTTGGCAGTATGTTCCCCGAGGGTTATCTGCGGGATGGTGCCACACTTTCTTGATTTGTCGGTCTCTTCTGCTGGTAGCCGATATGTTACTTACCAAGATCGTTTCTATGATCCGTCTGATGGATCAAGCTCCTTTGAGTCCCCTTACGTTGATGACCCTCGCATGTGTGAGCTTCTGTTCTGATTATTCATTGACTAGCATGTTCTACTCCATGAGGGTTATATGCGGGAGAGTACATCATATTCTAGGTACTCAGCTCACTTCTGGTGCATCTCTCTGTTGGAGAATGAAGTTGAGTCATCTGATTTTGGTACTCGGTTTCCTCCCTGGTTGTGCCTCCTTTCTGTGGAGCACGAAGCTGAGCCTTTTGATTATTCTCTGATCCTTCTCACTTTGAGGACCCTTGCAAGGTTGAGCCATATGTTGTGTTCGGTATAGTCCTTTGACTTTCTGACTCTATGACCATCGGACATCACACAGTCTCATGTCCTTCAATTTTCATAGCTTTTTGAGACCTTGATTGACTTGGAGGAGTCTGTATTGCTCTTTCTTCCTCCAAGTCTTACGGTATCGGCTACGCTCACTCATTCACTCCTTATGAGCTGATCATTCGATTTACGCTACTGGTCCCTGCTTTACTTTCCGATATGTTTGTCCCCGGTAGCTGACACCCACTTGATTGCAGATTGGGGTGTATTTTCACCTTCTGACTGCATCCTCGTTCTCACAGGGAGAAGACGACAAGAGCACGGTAGTCACATACCAGATACCGTCATGTACCTCATACTATGTGCTAGTTGTATATAGGTGTTTTGTCTTCTATTCCTTCTTTCTTTTGAATGTTATGTGTGCCCCATATCTATCGCCATATATTTGTGACTATACCTAGGACGTACCTTGTCTTAGGTATAGGGGGTACACACCACGTTGTTCTATGTCCTGTTTTGTCACTCATGTTGTTACCTATACTTGGGGGTCTTTCACCCTAAGTATAGGGGGAGTGATGTTCATTCTCCAAGATCTTTCATCTGTCTGTGTATATCTATCTTTTCTTCTTTTCTTCTTTTCCTTTTCACTTTTTCTTTATCTACATAAAAGGTGTTGCCCCTTTGTATCAGTTTCCTGTACTAAGGGCGTACTTTGTCCTATGTATAGGGGGTTTGCACCCCTGATTCGTTCATTCCTTCGTCTGTTTATTCCCGCCCGTGACCCTCTCTGTGTTGTGTACAGTCTGCTATACTTAGGATTATTTGATCCTAAGTATAGGGGGGAAGGTCACCTTCTTATTCATTTATATCTTCATTCTTTCATTCTTTCATCAGTCGTTGTAGTATAGGCTTTTCTATACTCAGTATGAGTTATGTCTTCCCTTTCTCTTCTCAGCCTATGAGGACACAACTCATGCTAAGTATAGGGGGGGTCGTATATACTATGTATATACTTTAGCCATAATTCATACTTTCATAATAAATATGGCTATATATAATGTATATGCAAACACATAATCCATTAATAAACAACAATCATTCCTCAAACTATTTTTGTATTTACTGATTAATAAATCAGGTTAAAAATATTTTTCCAAAATGATTAGAAAAATGGTGTGAACGGTTTGGACAACTTTTTGTGAAATGTTTTCAACCTTTGTAAAAACATTTTTATTGCAGAAATTCTTTCTTTGTGTGAAATAAAAGTTTACAAATTTACAAATGATTTTGAAAATGTTTGTAAAAATATTTTGAAAAATGTATATATACCGTGCGAAAAAACTATGCAAAATGGCTTTTAAATGATTGTAAAAGTTTGCAAAATTATTTTGTACTATAGTTTTCAAAATCTGTTTTCAAATAAATTTGAGGAATGAATATATCATTGAAATATGAATAAAATGTGTATATAAATTCTTTATCACTTGTATAAATATACCCCAAATAACTCACTTTATTAAAACCTGAAAAATCTTTAAAAATTCTTAAATCTTGTAAAATAAAGTGGCACGCCCGTGTAAATGGTTGTACATACTTTTTGTGTGCCAAGATTTTTAGTTGCAAAAATTCTTTGTGTAAAAAGATTCTTTGATTTTTAAATTCTTTGTGAAAAATTGCATCATTCATTGTGTATAGCATTTGCATAGCATTCATATTTTTTTGATTGAGCTTGATGATTGAACTAGTCCAATAAAGTCAAAGATTGGAGCTCGGTTGGACCTTACTGCACCTAACTGCACTGGAACATTATGGGAACTTGGTTTAAGGTAATTCAGGTCTATTCAGACTTAATTCTATGAGAAATCAAGGTTGGGTTAAAGCCACCTCAACTGACTAAATATAAATTTTCGAGACACAAGCATGATTCTTGCCGACCCTGACCTAACTTGGGCACATGCACCTTTTACTTGGCTCAACTCAGTTGAAGTGGTGAGGGGGTTGGGTTTGCCAGTCTGAGGCGCACACGAGTGGAAACATTCATCCTCGTCTAGGGAGGGAAGTGCACCCCAACCTTATCCAGTTTCAATGAAGTCGAATGACAAGAGAGTCTGGATTGCAATAACGCTTCAAAAGAGGGATAGTCTTCTGGCTCAAGAGGAAAAAGTCCTTATGTAAATGCTGTTGCAAATAGTATTTCAAAAAAAAATTCCAAAAGAAGTGGACAGGTTTGAAAATAAAAATAAAAGTGCCTGCCGAAGTATGTATATGTGTTGTATAAAAAATAAGCAAGCTTGAGCATCAAAGTTATACCATGTGAGCCTGCAGCTGGATGACTTGACTACACTGTTCTTGCATCCCAGGATAGGTAGCTACACTGTCTATCGTCCATTCTCTTCTTCCCCTCCTCCTCTTGAGTCGGATGCCACTTGAACTTAGAAGGGAATACCTCGCTCCTCGACGATAGAGGGTTGGATTAGGGAATGATTGGGTTGTCATTCTGGAGAAGTTAGTTCCTTTGTCATTTCAGTTGGGGAGAGCCACTATTACTTACATTGTACGAGTCAGCTTCATAGTCATAAGGGTTTGCATATGATGTAGGCAAGTTCTGAGCAGGCTATTGAGGTGGGTTGAACCGAGTTCTGTGACTCTCGAAGGCTATTGTGTTTTAAAGTTGGTTCCCGACCAGGTTCTACACACATCCAGACTCATGGTCTAACAGAAGCTCCAAATTCTAATTACGTAAGGATAGATATTGTACTGAAAGCAATCCTATTTACTCTATCTTTTTCAATCTTCTTTTTCTTTTCTTCTAATGCTTTGTTCTTTTTTGTACTTATTGCATAAGTATTTGCTAGGGACTAGCAAAGGCAAGTATAGGGGGTGATGAATCTCCATTTCATAACCTTTATTATATCATTTTGAACTTGAAAACGCTAGCTAATACATGTAAATAACATTAATTTGTCCATAATAACATTTATGATTTATTGTATTTCTTGCAGATAAAATAAGGTTTTAATGCCAAAATTATAGAATAAAGAGAAGAAAAGAAAAAAGGAATAATATATTGCAAATATTTTATGACCCTAATCCCGAGACCAAGTCCAGAATGGAATTGGTCGACAAGGAATAAAGTAGGGTGAGATAAGGGCCAAAATACAATAAATACCTCATTTATTCATTCTTGATTTATGCATTTTTAACACCTATTTTGTATCTATGTATTTATGCATCAAATAAAAAAACTTTGTACATAAAAGTTTATATAATAATGTAAATAAAAATACAAAATTGAGTTTGTACAAAAA
This sequence comes from Ottelia alismoides, assembly GCA_037367405.1. Taxonomy (NCBI): domain Eukaryota; kingdom Viridiplantae; phylum Streptophyta; class Magnoliopsida; order Alismatales; family Hydrocharitaceae; genus Ottelia; species Ottelia alismoides. Next base: position 563,313 of record JAZKJV010009178.1, read on the forward strand.
TAATAAACAGTGTACATTTTATACCCAGAATAGAAAGCCAAAAACCAAATTTCGCAGACCCATTTCTTGCAAATAAAAACTGAAAACATAGCAAAATCACCTCTAATTGTATATAACTTTTCATGAGCTATTTAATGGTGGTGGTTTTATATTTTTTTTGATTTGTTGTGCAAAAGATAGGTTTTGGGTCCCTATTGTACATAATACTGATTAAAATATTCAATTTATTCATTACTTATTACTTTTACAAATTTAGATTTTTATAATTTTGTAAAAGTTATATATAATATATGTGTACATCAAAATCAAAATAAAACTAATAAGAAAATGAAAAATAAAATAAAGTTATATACAAACATAGATGAAACACATATATGTATATAAATAAAAGGAAATTTATTCTTTAATTATTTTATTCTTTCATATTTTTAAAATATTGTCAATATCATAAATATTCTATTAAAAATACAAAACAAAAATAAAAACTCATTAAAATACCTTAAAATAAAAAGAAGTATACAAAACATAGGCAAAATACCTATACCTATACAATTCATATATCTATTAATATAAATGTGCAAATAAACTCATAAATATCAAAAAGAATAGATTTTTACTTACAAAAAAGTTATAAATATATAATATAAGAAAATAAAATAATAAAATAATATATACAAAGTAAAATTGAAATA